>CM054128.1:14100232-14700232 GCA_028751855.1 Ambrosia trifida | reverse complement strand
CACCCACTCACCCGTGCCACCCTTGTCTACTGTGACAACGTCAGTGCTATCTACTTATCAGGGAACCCAGTTCAACACCAGCGTACTAAACACATTGAACTGGACATTCACTTTGTTCGAGAGCAGGTTCAGCGCGGGAACATTCGTGTGCGCCATGTTCCATCCCGCCATCAGATTGCCGACATCTTCACCAAAGGCTTGCCACGCGTACTGTTTGATGATTTCCGTTCCAGTCTCAGCCTTCGGCCACCCTTCGCTTCGACTGCGGGGGTGTAATAGACTTAGTATATATAATAATATTGTAAAATAGGAAGCAAATTAATATTATCAATCATCCCAAAGAATGAGGGGATTCTGTTGTAATTATGCATATATATTGTACTCGTGGTTATGAGATGAATCAAGGAAAATATTTCCCAACACTGTTACAAGAAATGGACGTTTTTAGGGGATGGAGTCAAGTAACGGTGATGTGGAAAGGTCCTTGACTCTCTCGTTGTTGATTCTTTAATAGTTAACTAAATGTGATCACAATAACAATGTTTAGGTTAAGGTTATTCATCATATCAGTTTTCAAGTTTGTTTGATGAGTTAGGAAGATCATCCCCGGTCTAAGGGTGTGGACTAGGAGCATCATCATTATTTTCTTTTTTTTTCTTCTTTTTTTTTTAATCAATTAACATTCAAGAGGGATAGGTGGAGGGACGGCACACCCGGCAATGAAATGCTGTTCAGGATGACGATGGGCCGGGGGCGGTGTTGCCGCCCCTGGCTAGCCGATGCCGCACCAATGCTGAGCCCCACACCGTATGGTCTTAGAAGTTTTTATAAAACTAACTTAAATTCAAACTAAAAATTGATTCCAATGTATACGAATAATTTACTCCAAAGTTGATCAGTTTTTAGTTAGAATTTAAGTTATTTTTATAAAAATTTACTCTTAATCTTAAGCATTTTGCGGTCTAGTTTTGATATTTTATCAAATTGTGAGACTAGTGGTTTTGATTAGGGGTGGTAAAATAGGTAGGTTGGGTTGGGTTGGGTTGGTTGATGGGTTAGAATGGGTTTGGGTAAAGATTGGTAAATTAAAAAAATAGGTTAGGATGGGTTAGGTCAGGATGGGTTTGGGTCTGGATGGTTTGGATTAGGATAGGTTCACATCAAAATAGATTAAATTTTTTTAAAAATATTAAAATAACAATAAAAAGTAAAAAAAATAGTAAAAAAAATAAAAAAAGGAAAAAAAAATTTAAAAAAAAAAACTTAAAAATAAAATTTTAAGGGATTTGAAATATTTCATTTTAAACCGGACCGATTCGACCCTATCGGGGTGGTTAACAACCCGGACTGTTTCGACCTGACCGGTCCCGTTAGAGACCAGGACCGTTTCGACCCGACTGGGCCCGTTAGCGACCGGAACCGTTTCGACTACACTGGGCCCGATAACGACCCAGATCGTTTCAACCTGACCCGTATCGTAGCGACTCGGACTGTTTCGACCCAGCCAGGCCCGGTAGCGACCCGGACCGTTTTGACCTGACCGGGTGCGGTAACGCCCCAGACCATTTCAACCTGACCCGTCCCGTAGCGACCCAGACCGTTTCGACCCGGCCAGGCCCGGTAACGACCCAGACCGTTTCAACCTGACACGTCCCGTAGCGACCCTGACCGTTTCGACCCGACTGGGCCCGGTAACGACCCAGACCGTTTCTATCCGGCCGGGCCCGCTAGCGACCCGGACCGTTTTGATCCGACCGGGCCCGGTAACGACCCAGACCGTTTCAACCTGACCCGTCCCGTAGCGACCCGGACTGTTTCGACCCGGCCGGGCCCGGTAGCGACCCGGACCGTTTTGACCCGACCGGGCCCGGTAACGACCCAGACCGTTTCAACCAAACCCGTCCCGTAGCGACCCAGAACGTTTCAATCTGACCCGTCCCGAAAGCGAATTGTTGAAAGATAAAAACTGACTTTAGTAGTTTGATTTCACAGTTTAGGTCGAAAAACAATAACACTGTTTAGGTTGAAAGATAAAAATTGACTTTATTGTAGAAGAACAATAACGAGTATGAGATTACTGTCATTTGACATTTGTGTTCGCCAAATATAATGTAAAAGACAAAATAGTCATAAACATTTTTTTGGTTATTACTTTGCCTTTTAATTTTTTTTAATGGCTAGCTAAACTGTGAACTACCCAGCATGTTGCGCACACACAGGCCAGGTTTGTATAATTCACAAAAAAAACACCTTACACTAGATTTACAATCTCCTTTTTGGTAACTACTAGTGGGAAACCCGCGCGTTGCTGCGGGACGGTTAAGATAAATATATATTTTTTAACAATGCACAAGCGTAGCCGTGTTAGCCCACTAAGCTGTAGGAAAAGTGTAAAAACGTAATTGTCTTTGAATGCGAAATGATGTATATGAAATTAATCCATTTCTCTTCATTGTTTAAACTTTGAAAAAAACTATATTTTTTTATATCCAACATATACGTTCTTATAACTTTTCATGCCACACTATGTAAATTGTCTAACCATATGTCCTTAACTTCCAACATCTAAGAGATGATGTGTACACAGGACACCCAAGTATAAAAAAAAGATTTCACTATATATGAAAATGAATTTGTTTGATCATCAAAATTTAGTCATCAGCACTGTTCTCAAAGCCAAATATGAGCATAGATAATTTTTATTCCCAAATCTTTCTATATATTTCACAAATTTAGACCAAACCACCATATGGATACGTATTGTCAAGCATGAACTCAAAACCAAATATGAGTATAGAAACCAAAACAGGGTAGATAAACCAAAACACAGCCATTCGATATCAGTATAAACAAGTAAACAAAGAAGTATCAACAAGGCATTTATTTTAATAAACAAATCAAGTTTAACCTGGAATATGAACTTGCAGATACACTTTCGGATTGTGTCGACGTTTTGCCAGATTCATTACAACATGATTACTCTTTTCAGTGTCCTCGGTCGCACCTTGTCGTTCTTATTAAATAATTAAAATGAAAAAAACCTTATCAACAGAAAATCAAAACGTACCGTACTACTTGGTGTTGCGTGTGCGTCACTTCGTACTAGGGGTGTTCAAAATCGGATAATCCGAATTTCGGATAATCCGAAATTTCGGATAGTCAATATTGAGATCCGAATCCGAATCCGAAATTTCGGATTCGGATTCGGATCATCCAACGGATAATCCGAAACTTAAAAAAAATTTAAAAAAATAATAAAAAATAATAAAAAAAACGTTCTCCTTTATGCCTAAAACGTGAACCTATTAAAAAAACAAAAATCGAAGTTAGATAAACGAAATTTGAACAAAAAATATATAAAAAAAACTTATTATTTTGATGGAAGGGGGCTGTGGAGGTCGGATACGAGGTGGACGGGGGTTGTTATAGAGGAGAGAAGAGAGAGCAACAACTATGGATTAGAGGAGTATGGACTTAGAGTTAGAAGGATTAAGGATTTAGGATTGTGTATTGTATTATGTAGTGTATATAATATTATATATATATATATATTTAATATTCGGATTCGGATAATCCGATTATCCAAAAATTTTCAAAATCAGGATCCGAAATTTCAGATAATCCGATTTTCGGATATCCGAAAATCGGATTATCCAAAATTTCGGATAATTCGGATTCGGATTTTCGGATTCGAATTTTGGATTATCCGATTTTGAACAGCCCTACTTCGTACCACCATTGACTCTCTGCAAAGATAAAGATAAAGTAATTTATTTCAGCAATTCTCATGATGAACGACACTGTATATTTATATAAAGATATTCAATTTTAAAGAAAGAAAGAAAATGTAAAATTAATATTTGTTGAATATAATTATTTGAAACTTGTGGTCATACCACATCACATGATATTATATATAACAATTTAAACGGATTTTTGCGAGCAAATATAGAAACTTAATTATCTAGAAAAATAAACTTTTATTTATCTTTACTACATTGTACAAGTATCTTAATGCATTGAAGGGTAATTTGGGAAAGATCTATATGACATTTGAGGGTTGAAGCACGTGACTTTTCACATCTCATTTTAACTTTACCAAGTTGGACATGTTTGCCCATTGTTCACTCTTTATAATATAGTATAGATATAGATTAATCAATTAAGGTATTCCGTATTCATTTTATCTACCAACTCACATTAGTTATATTGCAATTTAAAGACATTTTCCCATTTAAATTTTGAACCTATTTTGTGGATCTACAATTTACTATGTATTTCTTTAGGGCTTGATTTAATGGTTTTCTCAGGATCTACTTTGGTTGAGAAAGTAGATTAACTTTATATCGTCAAATCCCTCTTGTAAGACTTCAATCCTTGATAACCAAAAAAATTATCAATGACAATCGGCAATAGCAAATGAAAGTCGCAAATTTTAGAGATCAATCATTCAATACTTGTTTGTTTTTTATTTGGGCCAAGACAAATGTAATACGCGAAAAAAAAAAACTTAAACTTTCGAGGCCCTAGGCCTTAGCCTAGGTTGCTAACACAGTAGGGCCGACCCTGTCGAGACCTACCCGGATAGAAACACCCCAAAAATGTTAAACCTTTCCACCTCAACCATGTTGGCATGCCGTTGGCCGGGCCTTTTAATTCGGTTTAATTAATATGTTTTGCATTGTTGGTATCATCTGAATTTGACTACCAAAAATTGATCCCAGTTTTAAATGCATAAGGCTCAACTTCCAAGTCTAAATAATCGAAATTATCTAGCTTATTCTTACGGTATGGTCTACCCTTTTTTTTTGTGCTCCTAAAAACCGGAAACCAAACTGTTATTTATAGTTTCAATTTTCCACACAAAAAATGAAAAAATTAGAAAATCTATCGTAAAAGACAAATAACTTGTTGGGAGGTTCACATTTTAAACCAAAACATGATTACCTTTGTTATGCATTTTATTTAACGACGGTGTATTCAAACTTATTGTCATGCCTCTTCATAGCTCATGTATATATTCATATCTTAGACGAATTACATACGTCTATTGTTAGTTTAACGTTCAAGAATGGCACCAAACTGTTTCAAGAGGAAACCGTTTGACTCGTAAAACCCACTTGTAAATATATATACATAATGGCCTTAATAGCTTATGACTTTCCCATTTTCCAGCGCCAATTGTAGGCCTTAAAAAATTGAACTTGTAAGAGACATTTAAGTTTATTCAATTAAAGTAACACAAATCCGTTGTAGTCTAGTTGGTCAGGATATTCAGCTCTCACCCGAAAGACCCGGGTTCAAGTCCCGGCAACGGAATATATTTTTCTACAACATTTATACAAACTGTCACTTTCAGCCCCTAATATTTTCTTAATTCTCGTCACTCACTCACACTAGTAACGATGATGCTATTCACACCTTCTCAGTACTCCTTAACTTGATTCGTAAACTGAATTGAACAAATGAATATAACCAAATTACGTAACATGACTAATAACATCTTTTTTTTAAGGAATCCACTGTTGGTGACCTCGTCCGTCCCATCCCACGAACGGATGCTCAACCTTGGGCTAAGGACCCGCCCAATGCAACATATGTGGCCTGGCCGTCCGTAGCTCTGCATTGTGATACTCTGTGCAGTCAAATTTTGCGTTTACCACGTTCGAATGTTTTTTTTTTAATCAAAAGTGTAAGTTTATGGAACTGTTATTATATGTTTTGTTACAACTTATCAAAAGATAAGAATATATCCAGTGACTAGCACAAAAACAAGCACCTTTATAACGAAACAACAGAATCGTTACTTGATAAAAAGCACCCCCACACACTAATTAAAGCCAAAATCAAGTTACTAATTACTGATTTCTGGCAAAATACACTTGTAGATATTAACTACTCTAAAGCCTTGGTATTCCAAACAACAAAAGACTCTTTTTTCTGCAACTTAAACTGTCTAAATCCAGTCAAGGCCTTGCCCATTAGTGCCATTGCAGCAATGCTTGGAAACTGCTTTTTCTCAAGTTCCCCCATTTCCAATTTCGAATCATCCACCTGGCAAGTTCCCGCGCTCTCAGGATTCTTCGGGTTTTGTTTATGACACCACCTCTGAATCCAAGAATGTGCAAGGTTTATCTCCTTACCTTCACGTTTTGTCTCAACTGAAGACGAGTCACCCGTCAAAGATTCTGGCCTTTTACCATGATGTTTATCCAACATGGGTTCGGGTTCACCTTCCATGACTCTGACTTGAGTGAAGAATCTGCTAACTCTTCCGTGTGATGGTGTTTCAGTCAATTTGAGGCGTTTGATCCATCTGCTTCCTGGATCTGAACCCGGGTTGCTGTTTGAGCATTCGTTTGAGTTTGAGTTTGACTTGGTTGTTTGGTCAAGATTCATGTGTAGTGTGTTCATGTCTAAACTTTGAGTTCTTGAAGTGCCTGGCTCGGCTTTCTCGGCTGAGCTTGATGCAGCTGGTTGAGCAGGAACCTCTAGGTTTATATCGGGTAGTTCTATCTTACGCTTTCTGTGATTATCTTTCTCTATATTCGATTCCACCATAATGTCCTGAAAAGTAAGCAAGAAGTAAGGTAGTGACTACATGTAGCAATTTGGGTTGTGTTTTATCTCTACGGATCAAAATTCACAACTAATTTAGCTAGCATGGGAATCAGAGAATGGGCTGAACAGGTTGGAAGTCGCCCAAAGTCGATTTTTAATTCATACAACCTCCTTGATTGTTTACATTCAAATATACATAATATTACTTTAGGAACTTTATTCAATCATAAGTAAACACATTAATACAAACGAAGGTAAAGATGATTGAAGGCACAGTTAGGGTACCTTATTTGGCGTCGACAAATGTACACCTGTAACAAAAGATCAGAAATTTACTGCTGGATACTGAATGGCACAGCATCAAGAACTATGAACAATGTGCATCAACAAAAAATATTACCAGAAAGATGATTCTCCTTATAAGATTCCATGTCCATAGTGTCGGTATCAGCTGAAGACTCGTTTTTCTGAACTTCTCCAGAAGCTTGAACATTTTCCTGTGATTCATGATCAGAGGAATCCAAAAGTTGAAGCTTTACTCCTTGTTGACTTTGACCAATATGTGGATGGCTGTAGTTAAGCTCCTTGAAAACTTCTCCTTTAAGTTGGGTGGACGCCCTAGTTTCTCTAAAAAACTGGCTTTCTTGATACACTTTAACATCAGTCTGTTTTGTGATCAATAAACTGTGCGTTGTTCTAGAAAAACAGTGAAGACCACCTGGCGTCTTAGTCATCTCCACATCATGAACAAAATGTGGGCCATTTTGGAGTGAATATTGTCCATGATGCAATGTTTGGGGATTGCTATGTTGCGGGGCACCGGTTTGACGTGGAAAGAATCCCATTCCAATATGTTTTTGCATTCTTTTGTACTGTTCTTCGATAAGTGCTTGTGAATGGTGGCTGCTTGTGGAAGGGTCAGTTTTCAAAACGGGTGTGTTATTGTGTCTTAAAAATGAGGGCATTTCTGACTTTTCAGTTTTTGGTTTGGATGGAACAGCAGCCAACATGTGGCTGAAGCTTTCGGGTTCATGAGATGCGTGGTTGTCAAGCTTGTAGCTACTTTCACCAAAGAACATGTGATATTTCACCTGCTCTGTTGGTTGAGGATGGCATGCTCTTGATGAAGATTCTAGATTAAAATCGAGGGTCAACTTTTCATCCGGAACTTGAGGTCCTAACTCCGCCACTCTTTCCTTCAACTTCCCACTTTCCTGACCACGTTTGAACAACGCAAAGGATTGACTACTTGGTTTCACTAAACTCATCGTCAAATCCACATCCTTAATCCCTTTGGAAAATCCAAAATTATCGGACGCCATTTCAACTCCACTCAGGTGGTTCTTGAAATCATGATCATGTAAATCATTACTTTCACTTCTACTAATCTGAGTTAAATGATCATGCTTACTCGTTTCAGGTCTTGCTCCTGTCCAATGTGTCAACCATGCAGATTGGACAGTCTTTCCATTATCAACAACATGTGATTTTGCTCCACTTTCAGTCATGATAACTAAAACCAATCGCACGCTATCACTAACGTGAACTTCGAGCCTGACTACAAGTATAAACTTCTCAGAAACGTTACTCTCAAGCAGCACAATTCAAACTGTATCTGTCTAATATATAATCATTCAAAAGAACAAAAAAAAAAAGTTAAAATCAAGATCCTAAAACCATAAACTGAAAGCTAGCAAACATAACTACAACTGCAACAATTTTTGCCTTCAGAAACTATCTCTATAATCTATTAGTTCAAAATTATTCAGTTCATCAAGCTCCTACAGATGTTATGTAAAATCACGCCGAATCCAATGTGTCAACCACGCAGACCGGACAGTTTTTCCTAGGGCTGTAAACGAACCAAACGAACACGAACATGGCCTTGTTTGTGTTTGTTTGTTAAAGAAATAACGTGTTTGCGAACTGTTCATGAACACTTATCGAACGATAGCTTTTGTTCGTGTTTGTTTGATAAGGAAATAACGTGTTCACAAACTGTTCATGAACAATTACCGAATGAGGTTTTTGTTAGTGATCGTTTGTCTTTATTTGTTATATTTAGTTATCAGACAAAAGCAAACACAAAAAAAAAAAAACACCAATGGACGTAAACGAACACAAATAGGCATTAATGAACAAAACCGAGCACAAACTAACACATATTAAATTAAATTCCAAACATCATGAACATTGTCCACCCAAAATATACTAATCTAATTACCCAAATATACTTGACATAATCTTGATCACATAATGTCTCATAAAAACACAAAATTATCATATTAAACTTGAAATCCTCGTTTAATCTATCTAAATTAAAATAGTTAAAGTAATATTAATATGTGATACACTAATATATATTAAATAATCTACCATTGGGAAATCTGAAGTACTTAAATTAAAAATAAAAAGTTAAAAACACTAATGAACTATCAAACACAAACAAACATAAACAAACACGTTACCAAACGTTCACGAACATAAATGAATGAACGTGACCTCTGTTCATGTTTGTTTGTGTTCGTTCATTTATTAAATGAATGAACACAAATGAACTTCCCGCCAAACATTTCACGAACTGTTTGCCAAACGTTTGGTTTGTTTACAGCCCTTTTTCCATAAACAAGTGATTTTGCTCCACTTTCAGGCATAATAACTATAACCAACCGTCAACTTCAAGCCTAACTACAAGCATAAACTTCTCACCGACGTTACTCTCAAACAGCACAATTCAGATAAGTTAACATCCAAACCCTAAATCCGTAAAACCGTAAGACCACAAATTAAACACTAGCAAACATAACCACATATCAGCTTCAAATTTCAATTGCATTAAAAAACTCTCACTGCAATCCATCAATTCCCTAACAGATCGAGGATAGTTCCAATACAAACCATGTTCAATTATTATATTCTAAAATAATAATAGCACTTTGGTTGTGACGGTTTTTTAAAACATATATAATGTAAAATTACGCTAAACATCAGTAACAATAAAGCTATCCGATCTATAGAAATAAGTTAACATAATAATATTTATATAAAATTAAGGAATGAGCATACGATTATAGTGTTAGGTTAACAAATTGAAGATGGGAACAGAAGATACCTGTGAAAATGACGGTTATGGAGATAGATAGATATATAGAGAGAATTGAGGGAAGTAGTGAGTGATGAATTTAGATTTATCGGTGGAGAAATATGTGATCTATTATAAAAAGGAAGGAGAAAAATAAGAGCCACAAGATAATAATAATAATATTATTATTATTATTATAATTATTATTATTCGTTTACAGTGGGAAGTTGTACGAAGAAGATAGACATTATAGAGATGTGTGATGTTAATAGCAAAGGAGGTCATCATGATGGTGCATATACATAGATAGATAGATAGAATACATACATGTGGGTGTATATGTATGTATGGTATATGACGGTGGGTTACGGAGAAGAAGACGGTAAAGCCGAGCTGGTCCAAAAGCGACTGGCTTCTTCTGAGCCGCTTGTTTCAAGGAATTTTGTTCCTTTTTGGATAATAAAATGAATCTATCTATCTATCCATATATATATAAAAAGAAAACGTATATGCTGACGTGGCGTGTAATGGAGGTCTTAACCTTCTTTTAAGAGTGTCATGTGACATTATAATGGAGAGTTTTTAGTGTTTTTGAATTGTTTCATTTTTTAATTAAATTGAGTTATTTTAGGAAAATAAATTTAAAATTTTCTCTCATATTTCCTCTCATAATTTTTAAACATTTATATCTTTAATATATGGGATTTTTTAAAGAAAAAAATTACACCAAATTAACGAGCGCTTTCCAACGAGTATCATAGTGCTATATAAAAAAACGGAGAAAAAATCGACTATTTTTTGTGGAGTTTCGTTCATACAGGAAAAAACACATAAAGTGTTCATGTTATCACGTAAAATTAGATTTTGTGGGGAATATGAGTTATAAATGATTAAAATACTATGAACATGCAATGATTGAGAGATTTTGTGGTTAGCTAACTTAAGCTATTGCAATAGGTTATCACGAAAAATTAGATTTTTCAACCTCGTGACCATCCCGGGGTAATCAGCTAGTAAAACATAAACAAAATAGTATGAAAGGTTTTTGTTTAAAAAAAAAAAAAAAAAACTAGACGGATTTCCTCGTATTTGGTGAGATCTCTTCAATTTGTTACGGTATAGGTATAGGTACAATACCGGCATTTGATATAACAATTAGAAAAAAAGCAAAAAAGATTAAATTGTGATATACCTATATATACATGTATTTTACATCAAATCATACAAAAAATATAGCGGTAGTGGTTCCAAAAATAATAACGATTGTACGATCTTTTGATGGTGTTGATTTTTTGGTACAAAATCTATCTATACATATAATAAACCAAAGCCATTTTAATGACATGACATTCAAAGAGGCATTCTCTTCCTTGAGTGTGCCATGTGTCATCCCATATGACATTAAGATATTTTAGGAAAAAAAGAATTTAAAAACAAAATTGGATTTTTCACCCTCATGTTTTCTCTCATAATTTTTAAACGTTAATATCTTTAATATACGAGATTTTTTTAAAAAAAATTACACCAAATTAACAAGCGTTTTATTATCTTTCCAACGTGTACCATAGTGCTATATAAAAAACGGAGAAATTTTTTGTGGGGTTTTGTTCATACAAAAAAAAAACACAAAGTGTTCAGGTAAATCATTAATCATGTATAGGCAAGTCACTAATTATGTTCAAATCAGTAAATATGAATTTTTTTTGCAACCAGAGCCGAATAGGTTAATAGAGTTATACGTTGTTTTAAGTTAGGTATCAATATTAGTATGTTAGAGTTGTACATTTATTTAGTCTTTAGGATAAGTGTTAATATTAGAGTTACATTAAAGTTCTACATTCTTTTAGGTTAGGTGTTAGCATTGGAGTTGTACATTGTTTTACGTTAGATATTAATATTAGAGTTATACATAAGTCTATTTCATATATAAAATTGATGTATCATATTAAATTTCCCAACCCGGGACGCTCCCAGTGTATAATCTAGTAATAAAATATAATAAAATTGAGATATCAAAACGATATCTAAGAGTAACTTTGTACTAATTAAAAATTTAAAGTGCACATATGTATCCGAAAATAGTAACGATGGTATGATGTTTTGATGGTGTTGATTCTTTGGTACAAAATATAATAAAATTGAGATATAAAAGTCATATCTAAGAGTGATAAAGAGGGGACGGGGCACAATCAGGAAGGTCCACAGGTACCCTACTACTAGCACGTCAATACTGTCGTCGTATACACTAGTAGAGACCCCGTTGACCTTCCTGATGGTTGTAACTAACGGGCATGAATATGATTTTTTGAATGCAACGGTCGAATAAAGTTGTTAAAATTTATGTGTTTCAAAAAATAACCATTTTTTTGTTACAGTTAAAAAAAATCTTCTTGTAATACCATTTAAAAATACCATAACCTTCACTAAAAAAACATTCAGATATTTTTAAAAATACATCATATTTCACTCTATATTTATAGGTGCTGGAAATTGAACAGTAACATGCATTGGTTTTCGTGTTTTTCTTCTTTTTTTTTTACTTTTTTACATATATATATATATATATATATATATATATATATAGGTAAAGTATATGGAGGAAACTCTCCTTATTTGGTAAACTCTGGAAACTCTGACATCCCAACATTTTTTTTTTTTTTTGAAAAAAATAGGGTATGTAATATACATTTTTTTAAGCATTTCGAGCCAAAAAAATCAAAAAAGCGCCGAACGGTTTTTTTTTAAAAAATAAAAAACGTCTACTGTTTACATATAGTTAACACATTGTTAACACCTGTTATTAGCGCTTAACATGTGTTAGTCAAAAATTTATTTTATTTTTTTTTAAAAAAAATACTCAGCGCTTTTTTAATTTTTTTGGCCCAAAATGCTTAAAATCATGTATATTACTTGCCCTATTTTTTTCAAAAAAAAAATATTAAGAAGTCAGAGTTTCCAGAGTTTACCAATTAAGGAGGGTTTTCTCTAGAACCATTCCCTATATATATATATGATTTCATAAAAATTAACAAAATGGCTTGGTGGTGGAGTGGTTTGTGGTGTATTTGTGTGCTTTTGAGGTTTTAAGTTCGAAACTGGTTTGAAGCATTTTTTTTTCCAACACATTATTTATGTATAAATACATATGATCAATAATATTTAACAAAATGGCTTGGCGGTGCAATGGTTTGTGGTGCTTTTGTGTGCTTTGAGGTTTGAGGTTTGAAGCATGAGATTTTTTTACAAACACTTATTTATTAATAAATATATATGATTTCATAATAAGTCACAACATTGCTTGATGGTGGAGTAGTTTGTGGTGCATTTTTATGGTTTGAGGTCTCAGGTTCAAAACAAGGGAATGACAGGGTTTTTTTAAAGGTCCAAACACTTTTTTAGTAATAATTATATATGATTTCATAATAAATAACAAAATGGCTTACATGGGAAGGGCAATGAGCGACTTTTTTTTTCCCATTCACAACATGTTATTAAGTAATAAGTACAAATATACCCATTTTTGTGTGAGGTGTCGTTTTTAAATTATGGTATGAAAATTGGTAGTTACTTTGTTGATAATATCTTTTTAGTATTTTGGATACGATAATATTGTATGGCGCGCAAAGCGTGCCTTGAAACACACTAGTTTATTGTAACCTTACATATGGTGATCAATGATGCATCATTCCCTTGTGATTTTTCACAAACCTTACACCATTAATGTGTGCTTCTTAAGCCCTTTCGTCCATGGTTCCAAATTTACCCGCAGTTTATTCATAATGTTTGCTTCTTTGTACTTGTTTCAATCATTTCCAATGGTAAATATGGTTGGAGCCATACAAAAGAGATGATTTATAAGGGGGTTACGATTTATACTAGAGATTTTTTTATTTAGATTTTTTTTGTCATACTTTCATTACCGAACACAGAAAATTACATCAAGATAACGGGTAGGCGGGCAACAAGCTGCGCATAATTAATGGTTTCGATAATAAAAAGAGATTGTCTCGTGACGCATCAACTCTTTGTATACATTATTCGTTTAACCAAATCTATATCTATATATATATATATATACTAGTTTTTATCCCCGGAGCGTCCCGGGTTGAAATATATAATATGACATAATAAAATATATTATTATTATTATTTTAAACAAATCTCTGCCATAAGTTATCATATTCAAATATAAAAAAAACAAATCTCTGCGTCGGGGTATAAATCTAGTGCCATTACAAATGAATTCGGAAGTTTGTAATCGATCATTCTAAAAAGAACTAACATGAAATAAGAAAAAAAAAAGTTAATTATTGAAATATCGAACACATTAGTCTAAGGGTTATGTGATGCGTTAAAAAATTCATGGGTATATGATCGGGTATATAGTTCGGGTATTTGGGTATGTTGTTTCGGGTAATCGGGTCGGGTATCACCTAATCCCAGACCCGACCCAAACCCACAATTTTTTTTAAACTAATCGAAACCCGACACAATACCTGTCGGGTTACAAAAAATAGTCATTTTTTTCTCCGTTTTTTATATAGCACTATGGTACTCGTTGGAAAGATAATAAAACGCTCGTTAATTTGGTGTAATTTTTTTCTTTAGAAAATCTCGTATGAGATTGTATAAGAGTATGACATGTAGGATTAAGTCCTTTGCAATATATATATATATATATATATATATATATATATATATATATATATTGCAAAGGGATTAATATTACATGTCATACTCTTATGCAATCTCTACTTTGAGAGATGCCACATAGGATGTGATGTGGCAAGTGTAAACCAATTAAAAAAAAGGAATAAATATGATTTAACCTAATCTATTAAATAACTAATCTAATAAATCTAAATATGAAAACTTTACTATTTTTTGTCTCGTGTTTCCTCCCATAACTTTTAAACGTTGATATTTTTTATATACGAGATTTCCTAAAGAAAAAAATTACACAAAATTAACGAGCGTTTTATTATCTTTCCAACGAGTACCATAGTGCTATATAAACATCGGAGAAAAAAATGACTATTTTTTGTAACCCGTCAGGTATTGTGTCGGGTTTCGATTAGTTTAAAAAAAATTGTGGGTTTGGGTCGGGTCTGGGATTAGGTGATACCCGACCCGATTACCTGAAACAACATACCCGAACTACATACCCGATTATATACCCATGAATTTTTTAACGCATCACATAACCCTTAGATTAATGCGTTCGATATTTCAATAATTAACTTTTTTTTTCTTATTTCATGTTAGTTCTTTTTAGAATGATCGATTAAAAACTTCCGAATTCATTTATAATGGCACTAGATTTATACCCCGGCGCAGAGATTCGTTTTTTTTATATACTTGAATATGATAACTTATGGCAGAGATTTGTTTAAAATAATAATAATAATATATTTTATTATGTTATATTAGATATTTCAACCCGGGACGCTTCCGGGATAAAAATTAAAAACTCATCATCATCATCATCATCATACTCAGTTAATCCCACCTATAGCAAAGCTAAGGTAGGGTCTGAGGAGGGTAAGATGTAGACAGCCTTACCTCTACCCCTAATAATAGAGAGACTGCTTCCAGTGAGACCCCCAGCTCGATGTGGTTTGGTATCAAGCCTTGGACATAAGGCACAAAACACTTAGCAATCAGGACAAACCCGATCGGTGCATGTACCCCTTTGTCTTTTGGCTATCCACGCCACCACCTGATGCATGATTAACCGTCCGTCGTTTTTAACGTTATTTTCACGAAATTAGTAAAATAACGTTAAAACTAGTGCAACTTTACTTTTGCCCCCCAAGGGCCACACATATATACATTATATGCGCACACCGTAAGTGGGCCGATAAAAATTAAAAACTAGTTATATATATTAGTTATCAAATTAATTAATTAGTTTTAATATAAGTCTAAACTGGGTCACAAACTTGATTTCGTGAATTATTAAGGTTAATGGCTTTGTTAGATGGCTTGAGCTTAGCCGAGACCAAAGGCCAATGAGAAACAACCACGCTGTTAATCCTTTACCACTCATTTGCAGTTTGGCAACCAATTATCCACGTCTCCTTATTTAATATTTTACTATTGGCGCCAAATAAAACTAAATTGTTTTTTTAAGGTAACTTTTATAAGGTATATTAAACGAAAAGACGCTACCTCTCTCCAAGACGTTGAAAGGCGCACAACCAAAATTACATCATGTCAAACTTATGCCAATTTTCCCAAACTATACACCCATCTTTATATATACAGCTAAACCAAAGGAAACTCAAAGCTTTTATCTTCGCTATCACTTCCGGAACTTGAAGCTTTTTATCCAAAAAGATGCGCTCATTCCTCCCTTTCCAAATGCGCCACATAGCAATGAATACGATACCTTGGAAAGCAATCCTCTTTATCCCTTTCAAACCAACCGATTGGTACATATTAACTACATCCCTCAGCAAGAAGGTGATAAAATCCGGAACACCACACCACACGGCTAAAGCAGCCCATACACCTGCTTCAAATATACAGCCTAAAAAAAGATGCCCCGCGCTTTCCAGCCCGAAATCACAAAACACGCAGCTCTTCCTTGGGACGTGGATGTTCCGTCTTTCTAACGCAGCCGTAGTTGCTATTTTGTCCATATCCACTCGCCAAACGAATATGTTGACTTTGGAAGGAACCCATTTACACCACTCCAAAACAAATTGCGGCCGATGATTCTCCTCTTTTGCAGCAAATCCTTTGCCGCCCTAACAGTAAATTGATCAGCACCTTTTCTTATCCACTTCCAATCATCCCTTGAACCAGAAAACCGACTAGCATCTATGATCGCCCGACACAGCATCCTCTCGGTCTACACTTCACCATCAGTCGATTTCTGCAGCTTTTCCAAAACAGCATTGATTCTACATTTTGCATATCACACCTATCCACAACAGTCACAAACTTATGCTTCTCTAGTCTATACAAATTAGGAAATTTGTCTTTGAAGATATAATCGCCTGACCAATGATCCATCCAAAAACAAATAGATTTCCCATCGCCTAACACACCTCTCATCAATTCATTGATCCTTCGACCTTCAACCTTCATTTTGTATTCGTGCTTCACCAATGTTTTCCACGTACCTGTAAGGCGATTGTTCAAAGGCAACACCGACCATTTATTCGTCAGACTATGAAGCGTGTTTACAACCTGCCTCCATAAAGCGCTCGTTTCCACTTTATAACTCCACGCCCACTTAAGTAGTAACGCACTCTTACTTATCTTTAACTTCTTCAGACCCAAACCTCCAAACTTCTTGGCACATGTAACCTTGTCCCACGAAATCCAATGTAATTTCCTAGCCTCTAAATTTCCACCCCAAATAAACTTCTTTATTAAAGATTCCAATTCGTTGATAATCTTCACATGAGCCTTGTAAAGCGAAAAGTAATAAATAGGTAAACTCTCTAAAACCGACTTAATCAAGGTCACCATTCCTCCAATCGATAACACTTTCGCCTTCCAACTAGAAAGCCGAGACTTAAAAACATCCAAGATCGGCTCCCAATTGGTCACCCGATTCATATTGGCCCCCACTTTTACCCCCAAATAAAAAATGGGAGTTGTCCAAACTTGTAATTCATTCTTATCGCTTGCTCCTTCACCAAATCAAAGGAAACCCCACATCCCAATAATGATGATTTCTGAATATTAATTTTGAGACCTGAACATAAGAAGAAAACCCGTAAGATTCTCATGAGCATTTTAAAGTTCGATTATTTCCACTCGCCCATCACCATAGCATTGTCCGTGTACAACATATCACTCGCTTTTTGGAATAAACCCGAAACGGCTTCCATGACCAAAATGAACAAAAAGGGGGATAATGGACCGCCTTGGCGAATACCTTTTGTACACCCAAACTCAAAGGTAGGCGATCCATTAACAAGGATCGAAGACCTAGCCAAAGAAAGAATTCCATAAATCTAGTCACACCATTTATCTGGAAACCCCATTTGTCTCATAATATTAATCAAGAATGCCCAATGGACGTTATCATACGCCTTCTCAAAATCTATTTTGAATAAAAATATTTTTTTCCTCATCATCCGAGACCAAGCTAGCACTTCATTAATAATTAATGGGCCATCAAGAATGTACCTTCCGCTAATAAAAGCCAAGTGTGACTCCGAGATCAAGCTACTTATTACCATCCGTAATCTATTCACCAACAATTTCGATATCACCTTACTAATAATACCGATTAGATTAATCGGTCTATAATCTCCCAAACTTGAAGGATCCTGCACTTTAGGAATTAATGTAATAAAAGAAGATCCTGCGCCTTCATTAATTATACCAAATTCCCAAAAAAATTCAACCAATCTCACAAAGTCTTGCACGAAAAGATTCCAAAAACGCTTGATAAATCCTAAGCAGTTAATGCAGTAAAATATCGGATATCGGTGAAGGACCAATATTTGAGATATAGGTTATCGCGGTGAGATATTGGTGGGATATTGGCAATTTTTATATCATGCAAAATCCATACATGTAGCAATTTAACACTAACAATTCAACATAGTCTCGTACATTAACAAATTAACCTTTTACTACTTGAAAAACACTAACAATTGTAGCAAGTGGGAACTTGTTAAGACTCAAAACACTAATATTTAACACAAAATATTATAAATAGTATTAAAAAGCAAGATTTCGTGTGAGGGACATTTACTGTTACGCTCAATACAAGCTTTATATGCGCGTGTACAACCTCTAATGTATGGCACTTTTCCCGAGTAGCTTTCTCTCTATCTACATCTTAAATCTCATAAACATTTTCATCACCACCGGCTTCATCATCGTCACTTCCCGTTTCATCCATAGCACCACAATTCCTCTGTGCATGTCAACGACAGTTTCTTAAGATTTTTATGAGGGTCTCCTAAACCGGTAAGCTCACCTCTCAACAACAAGGGGAGGATCACCCAAGATTGTGACGTCCCAACCCCGAAGAACCTGTCACCCCAACCGATGGCGGAATACAACGAGGCGCGACTTGAGATAGATTGTTCAAAGACTTCATGATACTAGAATTGTTACAATATGGTTTAAGGAGATTCCATTTCATAACATTCAAAGGTCGAAAATACAAGGTGTTCAAGAAAGGAATTACAACAATCAAAATAACAATAATTAAAATGGTGTGTTTCTAAGTCCATCCCTAACAAGTTTTCCTGAGTCATCTCATTAATTATTTCCTGCAAGATGTATAAAATATCCGTCAACACATAAAGCATTGGTGAACATACTAGTTTAGGTTTAAATACAAAGTATTAAAAAGTTTAACTCAGATCATCATGCTATAGTTTTGCACATACAGAATCATACAAAAGGCATAATCAACACTAGTTTGCACTGCTTGAGCTAACACCGAAGTGGTAGGCCGGTAAAACTTAACATGACCAAGCTAGGGGCGGTGTGCTACTCCTATAGCGCTATACATGTAAGGTAGGTTGTATGGTTAAGGCTTTTGTAAGAAGTCTAAATTCAAGTATGGCATAGCATATAAGAATGTTTAGTAGATTGAGGATGTGAGTATGAAAGTGTTTCGTGTATGTTTGCATAGGATACATGTTGAGCCCCAAAAGTGTAAAAGAGTAAAAAGGGGACAAGTATGAATTCACCTTAGGGTGCGTTTGTTAAGTTCCCGAATGGGTCTTGAGAGAGAGGAAAGTTGGAAAGGAATGAGTCTTAGATTCAAGAGTTGCTTTAACAAGTTCAAGAGTGTCATGCATGCCTTTAAGGCGAACCAAAACACAAATCGTCTTTAGGACGATTCGGATGGTCAAGAGCTAAAGTTAATAACCAATCACAAAATCACCATGAAGGCGATTCGGATGGTATGAGTTAGAGTTAGGAATGTAAATCCATTTAAGAGTGTTCACGTCATGACCGCTTTGTTTATAGATAAAACATGGGTATTGGACACGGGATTTTCCCATTCTTGTATGGAACTAGTCCGGGTTACAAGATGGGTCAAGAGATTGGTAAGGTAACTACAAAAAAAGTAACTATCAGAGACTAAACTAACAAGGACTGATATATCAGTCTCGAATGCATAATATCAGGAACTGATTTATCAGTTGCCAATACCATTAGGGACTGATTTTTACGTGACTTGCATTAGCGACTAAGAATCAGTTGCTGATATTTTTGCACTTTACTGGAGACTAATTTTTAGTCACAAATATGTTTGGGCAATATACATGTTTAGAGGGAAACTTATTTGTGACTGAAATTTAGTCCCAAATATGTTTCATTTGTTATGAAAAATGATACAAATATATAGGCGACTGATTTTCAGTCACAAATATGTTTGGGTAATATAAATGTTTTGAGGGAAATTTATTCGCACTGAAATTTAGTCCCAAATATGTTTCATTTGTTATGAAAAATGATACAAATATATAGGCGACTGATTTTCAGTCCCAAATATGGGGAAACATTTTAAAGACGAAAACATAGTTCATGATATTCCCAGAACGAATCAAATTAGGGACCTATATTCTAGGGATGAGCATACAACGCCGAATACCAATACCGTCCCGATCCCGTACCGAACCGATACCGAAACGAGGGTGTTCGGTACCGGTATCGGTACCCACATTTAGAGATTTTCGCTTTCAGTATTATCAGTATCGGTACGGGATCGGTATGGTATCGGTATTTTAAGGTAAAATACCGATACCGTACCGTACCATATGTGTTCGGTATCAGTATCGGTATTGGATTTTGAGAGTTTTCGGTATCGGTTTTTTCGGGATCGGTATCGGTTGGTACCGATACCGTCCCAAACTCATCCCTACTATATTATATCTTGAAAGTCTTTTGTGTATGAAAGGATATAATTTTCGGTCTCCATTTATTTGGCTTTAAATTATACCACGTTAAAGAAAGTATGATAGACTCAAAAGTCAGTCTTAAAAGTCTAGTAATGAACCTTAATCACAACTGATATTCAGTCGAAAATATTATGTGTCCAGACCCAATAAACTGGTTTCAAATTGTATTAATGTATGCATTAGTGAGATACCGTAGCTTCTTGAGATCATGTTTTTTTTAAGTTACAGGTCGAGAGGCAAAGAGGGCGCACTCGGACTTTAACAATGTACCTTGGACTAAGGACTGTCAATTGTACGTTAGTGATTAAATGTTTATAAAGTTTGAAGTTGCATTATGTTTTAAATATATAATTATTTAGTTGTTTGGCCAAATGGTTTCTAACTTTTTATATCTGCTAATGGGTTAGGTATTAGGGGGGTTGGGGTGCCCTCGGCAAAGTTACCAGGCCCCATCCACTCTCAGGTTTCCATGTCAAATTGACATGGAAAAGGGAGTTTGCTGCTCGACAAGAAGTAACCGAGCAAGGCAAAAGAATATCAAACCGCATGGGGCGGCGGCGGTGTTGCTGGTAATGGTTTAGTTACATTTTTTATTTTTCTACTTCATTTACCACATCACTTCTAATTTCATTTGTGTTCTCTACACAAGGTGTCTTGAATGTGGTCACGGGATATGCTTCGGATACTGGAACTCTTTACTCAAGTGTTTTGATATTAGTATAATGGGAATCCAAGTGAAACGTGTAAATCCATATATGCATTTAGCCAAAAATGGTTGTGAGCACCTATGATACATTATGCTCCTGGTTTTTAAAAGTCCTAGTAGTAGCAGCTATATATTTGAAGGACCAAGTTCAAGACCTAATGCATTTCTTTCCTGGGCTTAATAATGATTTAGTTAATAACTTGACAGGTTTTGTAGTTTAGTGCTCGTGCTTTTATGAAGCATGTAGTATTAGCTTCTTTAATTTTGCTAATTAATAATCATATTTCTTTTCTATCTTTTATGTAGGTGGAAAAGCACATAAAAGGCTAGTGTTGGGTTATTCTACATTAGTGCTCGAATGCTTCCTCATGGATGTGTTTGTATATATTTAAGGAGATTTTGTAAATTCTTTGATTTTGATAACGAATCTGTATAAAACATTAGGTTGTTTTGTGTGTCACTCTCTATATATACATGTATATGTAGTATGTTTTTATGTAATTACCTTCTCTAGTGATTTTCAGTCTTTAAAACGTACCCATGACAACAGTGAAGTGATATTTGAGATTATCTTTCTGCCCAAAAAGAAACATATTAATGATGGAAATAACGTGGCATTAAAGACTATATCCTAGTCTCTAAGACATCTTATTAAAGACTGAATATGCATCAAATCGTGAACCTAATAAAACGTATTAGTGACATATGACATGCTTTAGAGAACTGTTTATCAGTCCTTAATGGAATGCATTGGGGACTGAACTATTGTAGCAGCAAAGACTGATTTTCAGCCACTAAAAACTGTATTCGGGACTGAAACAGTGTTGTATCGTATACACATTTAGAACTGAATATAAATGTATTTAAGACTGAATTTTAGTTCTTACTGGTGTCATGCAATGAGGACTGATGTTCAGTTACTAAAAGAACTATCTAGGACTAGGTATTTGTGACTGACTTGGGACTGGAAAAATTAGTCCTCGATAACCATTAGGGACTGATATGGATGTATCGGAGACTAACTTTTCAGTCCTTAATGACCATTTTTTTTGTAGTGAGGGATGTATCCACAAACCTTCCAAGCTAATAGATTAATAGAGTTTTGAAAGTATTTATTTTAGTATTTACATAATATAACTAGAAGATTAAAGTAGTGTATGGTGACTTAGTTTGGAAGAGCCTTGGCTTTGATTTGTCAACCATTAACCATAACACAAGTCCATCCAACATTAAGTTGTTGGTGAACTTGGTTGGTATCACTACAACTAACCTTCTAGTGCATAAAAACAATAGAAGACGAACCACCTTTGAGGCCTCATTTTTGTGTCCCACTCATATTTATTTGCCATAGCAAACAAGACTTAGGTCCTAGAGGTTTCTCCAAGGGGTTAGAGGAAGAAAAAGAGTAAAGAAAATGGAAGAAAAGTGAGGTTGAAGGTCAAAGAACTTACTGATTTGAATTAGGAAGTTTGCCTTATTTTCTTGATGATTTGAGAGTTTAGAGAGTATTTTGGGGTGAAGAAAGAATTAGAGAGTGAAAGGAAGGTGGTATTTATAGTTGGGTTAAAGGGGTTGGGTATTTAATGGAGTAATTAGGATAGTTGGGAGTGAATTAGGTAGAAGTTGGGTGTGATTCGTGAGTGGGAATAAGTAGCCAAAGTTGTTGCTGATTTGATGCCCCTCGAGTACCGTGAGCGGCTGGGCTCCTCTCCTCGAGGTACGCGGGCGAGAGGGGGTTCGGCCCAAAGTTGGTTTTCGTTGGGCTTGGCCCAACAGACTCGGTTTTGGACGTGTTTTTGGGTTAAAACTTAGCATTTGAGCCCATTTTGACATGTTTTTGGATTAGCTTGATTCCTAACTTGTACGGGTTTGTTTATGCTTTGGTTTAGTGTTAGGACTCAATTTTTCAAGCCTAAATGCAACATGTTTATTTTAAACAGTGTATGCAAGGTTGTTTACGAATATAAGTATTTGACTAAAAGTTTTCATTGATCATAAGCTCGAGATTACAAGGGGGTAAAATGGAAAATTACAAGAGTACATGGACTGGAATTGAAAATGCAAAAAGTACTAATATTACAGAACCCACCTCCTAGTGTTGCGATATAGACATCTAACGACTCTAAACTTTTATGAATAACTTGTTGGTGGCCGAAGCATGACCGAACAAGCTACCACTTAACATCATAGAGGAGTCGTGGCTACCCTGCTCACGCTTATCCCCTACTTGAATTAATTAATTTTTCAGAAAGTGATTGGTCTATTACTAATTGTGCGGCAATATAGTCATGAAAGAAAATAAAGATCGTTTTCTTTCAACACATTTCACAAATTCTTGATTTGCACCAAAGCTATCACATAGACAATGAAGCCAAGTCACACTATCAAGTCTTGTCTTATCACTATGACCAAGTATAAAGATCGTACCAACCCTAAGTGAGATTTTGATAGTAGAGGATTAAGCCACGAAGTGTGTATATTTCTATCCACAAATGGGCTAATCACTACACGTGGAATTAGGTTAGCTTGCAAGTGCACAGGTTGTTACACACCACGGGTACACTCACAAGTCCATCCACTTCCTATCAAAACACCCACAAGAACAAATACTAAGTGATTAATTAGTTAATTCGTTAAACAAAGTTAGAGTAGAAAGAATTATTAAGAACACAAAACACCACTTTAAACAAAAATAAACTATTTATTTCATGCCAAGTTCCATCATCACCCTAACAACACCAAGAGTAATATAATACAAGTTCCAATCATCACCTACAACTAGTTTCTACATGGATTCACATGTCAATTTTTGTATGAACCCTAATATTTTATCATGTAATATTTTCTAAACCAAAAATCCATCGTCTAATGTTAAATGATTTATACCTTAGCTTGAAACTCACATAATTATTCAATCTTAGCTTTAATCTACACATGCACTACATGATTTTATGTATTCACCTTGGATTAGGGTTTGTGTGTGTGTTAAATTTATCAAAGGCCTTCCCAAGGATGAGAAAACGCATCAAAATGTCGATACCCATATAAAAATGCAGATTTTTATGAAGTTTCCCCATTTGTCAACTTTGGTCCCTCTACTTTGGGTTTTTTTGGTAGTTACAACAAACACCTCCACATTCACCCATATCTAACCCTTATAATTATATCATATTATCATTTGACATACCAACTCCATATAAAATAAACTTACAACAATTTAGCTAAGTTAGGCATAATTACAGTTTTAGTCCCCGTAGTGTGGTATTTTCCACATTTAGTTCAAACTTTCACTTTCTTTCAACTTGATTAGTGTTGTTAGTCCCACTAAATATATTATGAGTTTACCTCCATATTTAGTTATGCTTATAACAGAAAGGGCATAAATTACACAAATAGTCCTTGTAGTTTGGTCTTTTTACATCTTAAACCCAAACTACGGCTTCCATTTTCTAGTCTTGTGTAAATATCAAAATGGGATGTTACAAAAATGGACTGCTTTTAAAGAATTATTTAAAAAGACTAAATCAAAGACTTAAAGATTTAAAAATTAATAAATGAATAAAAAGATTGATACATGTCTTTGAAGAGCGGATCTAATTTTATTAGTATCTATAGTTGATTTCTTATGTGCAATACTAATCGACAGTGCCTCATTGGTAAGTGCTTCTAGATCTTGTGCATTAGAACCCATGGTTATGGACCCGAATCCATTAGTATGGACCATTTTCTTTTCCAAGTTAAATCTCCTTGTATATGAAAGAGTGAAAAAGTGTTTTCGTTCTTGTGGAAAAAGAAGCCTCATATCTTAATGCATGTTTTTAATCTATTCTAACAAGAATAAGCTATCCAAAAAACTTCAAACTAGTGAGCAATAACAGAACTATTACTAGAATGCCAATGAACAAAACCCATCATCTCACATTTTGATATATTTCCAGCTTTTATACTCTTATTTCACCTATATTATGTTTTACTAGCAATGTGTCTACGCGATGCAGCGAGGAACACAACCACTTCTACGAGTATACATGATTCGGTTCCATTCAGTTATCAAGTTCAACCAAAACCAAAATATCAGTTAAATAATCTTATTAACCAATCGGTTTATTGATTCGATTTATTTGATTAGATTATTGGTTTTCAGTCATGTTAAGATATATTTAGTTATACCCAAAACTGAACTTTGGCTAAAGTATAAGTATACTAAATCATCCCATCTTTTTGGGGCCTCATTCTAAGCTGTTATTTATATTTGTACTAGACTTGTTTGTGTAGTACTAGACTGTAACTCGTTCCCAAAAAAGGCAAAGCAGCTAGGTTAAAAATGAAAGCGGAAAAATGAGGACTGGAAATCGAATCGTGTAGTAACACTTAAAGGTCGTACATCTGAATGGTAAAATCATGCTCTCTGAAGTCCAACTATCTTCTCTTATGTTCTTGCTTTGATTCTTTTTACAATCAAATCCGGGAGCGAAATCAGCGATTTAGCTCATTTGAAATAGTCAATCAGAATTGTTGATTTGTTACGCATCTCTTGAAGTAAACTGATAATCTAATACCTTTTGCCACTCCGCTGTTGATTTTTGCAGCTTATAAATCATACAGATAAATTATGACACGTGGATGATAACTTTATATGTTTAATAAAATGCTAGGTCTTTATTAATATTCATATTTGATTAGAATTAGATCAAAACTAAAAATTTACTGTTATGATTCTACTTATAATTAATTCATTTTTAAATTTCATGGGTTTGTTTTATATCATATATCTTTAGTGTTTATTAAATTTACTGTTATGATCCTACTTATAATTAATTCATTTTTACAATCACAATTCATGATCCCTTAACAGTTACATAAATTATCAATTGCAGCCTGTAACTCTGTTTAGCATAGTAGCGCTTTGGCAGTCACACAACTCCCAAGCATCAGGTTTGTGAAAATGTCATATTGAGGAAATAAAGAAATCAATGTACCGTGGAAGTCAATTGGGTAAAACATTCTTTTGTGTTTTTGTTTCATTTTTCGATCATGGTTGATCTTATGCTTAAATCTAAAAAGTGATTTGGTAAGGCGTTTCCTTATATATATATATATATATATATATATATATATATATATTGCAAAAAATCAAATATAGAAAACTATCATAAGTGTTTTTCTAAGCTAAAGGGGCCTTAAATTTAAAATTCGCTTTAGGCCCCCAAAATGGTTGACCTGACACTGGTAGGCCTGTAAACGAACCGAACCTTCATGAACTGTTCGGCGGAAAGTTCGTTTATGTTCGTTTATTTAAATAAATGAGCAAACACAAACACAATTGTTTTGTTCGTTTAATTAAACGAACGAACATGAACACACGTTCTGTTCGTTCATTTATGTTCATGAACTTTCGTTTGTATTCGTTCATTTATATTCGTTCATTTATGTTTGTTCGTTTATTTTTGTTCGTTTATGTTCATTTAATTAAACTTAACTTTATTTTTATTATTTATTTCCTTTTGTTAAGTATTTTAATTCATATGTTTTAAAAACTTAACCCTAACCCTAACTTTCTAACCATATCACTTATCAGCCACTCTCCACACTCCACAGCCCCGTCTCCACTCTCCAGTCTCCACAGCGACGCCGTCTCCCCCATCCCTATCTCCACAGACCACAGTGCCGCCGTATTTCTTATCACCGTCTCCACTTTGTAAGTTTTTTTCGTTATTTCTTAGTATGTTTCGTATTGTTATAACTTTAAGTTTTGGTATATGTGTGTATGTATATGTTTGGTGGGGTAAATTTCTTTAATAACGATGATGTTATATGTTTGGTGTATTGACTATTGTATATGTTTGGTGTATTGACTATTGTAATTCAACACAACGCCGCTGCATTTCATATTTCCTTTTATATGTTTGGTGTATTGACTATCGTTTTTGTTTGTGTTCGTTTATGTTCATTTATATTGATCATTTGTGTTCGTTTATGTTCATGAACTGTTCGCTTATGTTTTAAATGAACGAACATAAACGAACACGACAAATTTCTTAATGAACGAACACGAACAAAAAAATGTGTTCGATTATGTGTTCGTGTTCGTTCGGTTCGTTTATAGGCCTAGACACTGGTTAATCACATAACACATTAACTTTTAAAAATTAAAAAAATATTAGCAATGCTATACCCAAATTAAAGAGAACAAAATGCTAATTTTTATGATGTATGTATTTTTTTAAATTAACGTATGAAAAATTATTACCGTTTAAAAATCGTGGGGTAGTTGCCTTAAAACAAGGGAAAAAAGTAACTACTATTTAAATAAGCAAAATTGGATTAAAGATGAGGGAATTAAAGTGCAATTAAAATGAAGTATTAAAATGTAAAATTGTTTAAATGACTATTTTACCCTTATTTTAGGGTTGTACAATTATATATAGTATTTAATTACAAATGAGTTATGCAATAAGGTGTTGTTAGGCCTGTAAACGAACCGAACGAACACGAACACAGGCGTGTTCATGTTTGTTCGTTTAACTTTAACCGAACACGAACACATAATCGAACACATTTTTGTGTTCGTGTTCGTTCATTAAGAAATTTGTTGTGTTCGTGTTCGTTTATGTTCGTTCATTTAAAACCTAAACGAACAGTTCATGAATATAAACGAACACAAATGAACATAAACGAACGCAAACGAAAACAAGTTAATAATGATTTATCACAATTCAACCAAGTCTAATACATCCCAATGCAACCAAAACCAAATGACGGGGATGAGAAATATGGCAGCGCTATGGAGGCTGAAGAGTGGAGACGGGGTTGTGGAGGCTAGAGGCGGGGCAGTGGAGGTGGCCGGCCGGAAGTAGAAGAAGGTAGGGTTGTGGAGCATGGAGTAGAAGGGAGGTGGGGCTGTGAAGTGTGGATAACGTCTGATAAGTGATATGGTTAGAATGTTATGGTTAGGGTTAAGTTTTTAGAATATATGAATTAAGATACTTAACAAAAGGAAATAATAATAACAATAAATATACATTTTAGTTTAATTAAACAAACAAAAATAAACGAACGAACATAAACGAACATAAACGAACATAAATGAACAACCATAAACGAACATAAATGAACGAACAAAACGTGTGTTCATGTTCGTTCGTTTAATTAAACGAACAAAAAATTGTGTTAGTGTTCGTTCATTTATTTAATAAACAAACATAAACGAACTTCCCGCCGAACAGTTCACGAACAGTTCATGAACGTTCAGTTCGTTTACAGGCCTAGGTGTTGTACATCATGCTTTATAGATTTTTTTGTGCTTACTAAGGTTGTACATAGGTTTTTATAGTTGTATACATGGTTGTAAAAATCCCGCCCAATTGTACACATGGTGTTGTCTGAGCCCTAGCGAAGGTAATATTTTCGCTATTTTCTCTTACAAAATTGAATAATTTAAGGTAGGGGTGAGCAGAAAACAAAAAAAAAACCGATTTAACCGAACCGAAAATGACTGAACCGTAAAAAAAACCCAGAAAAACTGAACCAAAAAAACCCAAACTAAAGTTAGCGGTTCGGTTTTGCATTCTATAAAAACTGAAAAAACCAAACTGAACAACCCATTTTTTTTAATATATCATATACATTGATTTAGGAATTATTAGTTTATTCTTGAAAATAATTAATTTTCAAAGTACTACAAAAGAAATGTCTTAATAAAAACTTTGGAAAATCATAAAAATCGTTTAGAATGTTCGGTTTATGTATGAAAATCGCTTAGAATGTGCGGTTCATGTGAACAATATTAATTTAAAAGGTTAAATATATTAATATAAATCTCAACATATAAGAAATATTCTTAAACATTGGATTATAAGTTCTATTTAAATTTTATGAAATTATGTTTCAAAAACCGAAAAGACCGAAAATCCAAACCAAACCGTTACTAAAACCAAAACCGAACGGTTTTCATAAACAAAAAACCGAACACTTCGGTTACGGTTATGGTTTTACCAAAAAGCCAAACCAAACCAGACCGTGCACACTTGTAATTTAAGGTTATGTACACAAATAAAACCACAAATCAAATATGACTTTTCAAAACACGGTTAGGATAATTGGTTTATCATATAAAAGAACAAACAAAATCAAAGGATTGATAAACATTGTGATGTGTGTCAATGGGCTACAGTTGGTCTATGTCACGGGGTGCATGGTTGAACGTTTTTACTTCTGCTTTTCATTCGGTTTAACAGTCCCGCCACAAAGCGTCGATCCAACGCCCCCTTCAAAAAATACGTTTGAAATAGCGTTTCAACGTTGCTTTTTTCACGATTTGCGCCACCATTACAACGCGGGTGAGCTTAATGCTAGTTGTGCATTAATGAAAAACATAGTTCTTAACTTTTGGGTATGTTAAAATACCATTGTCTCATACATTATATATACTATAGATACATCTATTCCATGTCTTTATACCTTAATCTCATGTCTTTATACACCTGTTCATGTATTTATAGATCCATTTCATTGATTTATAACTCTATTTCATGCTTTCTAAAAAAAAAAAATTAGACCAGACTTAAGGTATACACCTAGTTCATAATATATATATATATATATATATATATATATATATATATATATATATATAGGGGAAAGGGATAATGGAAACCTTCTAAAATGAGAAAACCATGGAAACCTAACTAGTGGCCAAGATTAATCCACCTCAACCTCTATTATTTTAATAAAAAGGGTAATCTAGTAAATTTACCCTTCCCCCTCTTTTTCTAATTTGAATTTTCTCTCTCCCCCTCCAATATAAACAACTCCCTCTCTCTCTCTCTCTTCATCTCTCTTCCACCATTTCAAGATTAATCCCACCACCACCACCCCTACCGCCACCTCCACTGCCACCACCGCCACTGCCACCGCCACCACCACCACCGCCACCACCACCACCTTCAACCCACATCTTCAAGTCTTCAACGTGTCCTCTCAGCTTCATTCCACATCTGTGTTGCCTCTCACATCTCCAGCACATCAAAACAAGAGAGATTGGAGATATAGAGAGAGAAAGAAAGAACTGTAGAAAGTGGATCTGGTGCATCATCATCTTTATTCTCGCCGTCAACATCCTCCTCTGCTCCTTCCTGATCTGTAGATATTGGTGTGTTTTTTTTTACATATTGGTGTGTTATTAAAGTTTACATATTGGTGTGTTTTTTTTTTTCTGAAATAGTCTATGTCATTTGTTTTTTTTTTTTTTTCTAGCATCCCTTTTTTTTGTTTTTTCTGAAAATAGTCTAGTCATTTGTTTTTTTTTTTGAAACAATTATTTCCAACTTAATTCTTTTTTTTTTTTTTTGAAATAGTCTAGTCATTTGTTTTTTTTTCTAGCATCCCTTTTTTTTTGGTTGGGGGTTAGGTGGTTTAATATTTTTTTTTTTTGGGTGATTGATTATGTTAAACATCGAAAAAGATTTTTCGTTTTGTGTTTTATGTTCGTAGTATCTTTGTGTTTAGTTTGGGTGTTTTTATCGTCTATATTTTTGTATGATCTTTGTGTTTAGTTAGGCTGTTACATGTGCAGCACATCTGTTTTTATCGTCTATATTTTTCTTATATAGGTTTACGAATCAGAGGATGATGGGCTTGGAGGTGGTTTAATATATATCTTTTTTTTGTGTTTCTAGTTTTTTTTTTTTTTTTTTTTTTTTTTTTGGGGGGGGGGGGGAGGGTTGGGGGGTTAGGTGGTTTAATATTTTATTTTTTTTAAGTTGGAAATAATTGTTGTTTTTTTGTGTGTTACTAGCATCTCTTTTTTTGGGTGATTTATTATGTTAAACCATCTAAAATGATTTTTTGTTTTGTGTTTTATGTTCGTAGTATATTTGTGTTTAGTTAGGGTGTTTTTATCGTCTATATTTTCGTATAATCTTTGTGTTTAGTTAGCCTGTTACGTGTGTAGCATATCTATTTTTTGCAGTCAAATTATGTTTTCTGTTTTCTAGCATATCAAATTCTGTTCTATGTTTACTGCAGACTACATAAGTGTTGTCTGTGTTTTTCCTGTTACACATGTAAATAATTGTTGTTTTCTTTGTGTTATGTTAGACTGTTTACGTGTGTAGCATATATGTTTTTTGCAGTTAGATTATTTTCTATGCAACAATATGTCTGCTTTTGTTTAATATGTTTTTTTAATCAAAATTGGTGAATTTTAATGTCTGTTAACATATGCAACAATATGTCTGCTTTTGTTTTTTACCAGTATGTGCATGTTTGTATGAGTATTATAATGTGTGGAATGTATGTTTGCATCTGTTTCCTATATTTTTGCACATGTTTCGTATGTAACAGCAGAACTAAGTTGTTATAAATTAGCTTCTGATTTTTTTACCATATATTGATTAAAACAAAAGTCACTAATCATTGGATCAAATCTATGTTTGCGTCTGTATCGTATGTAACAGCAGAACTAAGTTGCTATCAGTTTCGTATGTTTGATAATCTTTGATAACTAAATGTATAAAACAATGTTTTTTTGTATCAGTTTCGTATGTTTTTTTGTAATCAAGTTGGTTAACATACGTTAAGCGGGGGGGGGGGGGGGGGGGTGGGGGTCTTTTACATGTAAATTGATGATTTTTGTTTTATTTTTGCAGGTGAGCATATTTTTTTGCATTAAAGATGAAGATGATTATCAAGAATGAAGTGTAGACATTTTTTTTATTTATGATACTTTTTTTTAGCATTTGTTGATTTGTAATGACCGTTTTGTTTGTTTTTTTTAGCATTTTGTAAGAAACAATTCTTGTGTACATTTGAATGTTTTTTGATCAATAAAGTTTTTAGCACTTTGTAATGACCGTTTTGTTTGGTTTTAGCACTTTGTAAGTAACAAAATGCCTATAACCATATTAATTCTCGTTACGTATGCAACAATTCTGGTGCTGGTACAATAAAACGAAAAAAAAAACATGGTATAATAAAAAAAAATAATAAATCAGCATTTTTTAAATAATGTACACTGGCAACTCAGTTTTAACCTACGTAACACAACACATGTTACATATGTAACACGGGTATCTGGCAGATTTAGGACAATGGTCACAAAAGTATGAGAGAGATGATGTGACATGTGTGGGGTCCACTTGTCATATCTGCTTTTTCAGAAAAATGGCATTTGACCATTGTGTCCTTTTTTTGTCCTTTACCTTAATAAATATATTAAAATAATATAGAATGAATCTAGACCATTGATCACTTTAGATCAATGGCTACAAATGGGTTTACATGGTTTTCTCATTTTGGAGGGTTTTTATTATAACCCTCCCCTATATATATATATATATATATATATATATATATATATATATATATATATATATCCATCTCATTGAAGATATAGTTGTGGGGGGTGGCCTCTTCTTCGAGGACCTCCAGTGGCGCTTGGCATCCTTGTTGATGCGTTTAGGCGGTTTAGGCCTCCTTTTCAGCTCGAGATGTGGGGGTTTATGCCTTTGTGGCGTCTAGAGCTCAGTCTTGGGAACTTCAGGATTATATCCTTCGAAACAGTGGGGTCATCGGGCTGGACCCGGACTATCAACAGGCGCTCGAACGCCTAAATGTCTATCTCCTGGACTTTGATATTGACGGTTTATCTAATAAGGACACCGCCCCCTCAAAGCCATAAAAAACTTTGGCGAATGCTCTGTTTAGTAAAACTGCTCAGAGCCTGGGAGAAGTTTTTGAGTTGTCCTCATGCTCAGGATATTTTGACCGTTATCCCGATAGAGGGTTTGGGTCAATGCATGTCTGCAGTGGAGTACATGGCTATACTCAAGTACCGGTTGATGATCTCTATGTATCTAGAAATGAAACATGCCCTATCTGCCGGAAGGCTTGCATGGATAAATACGGGGAGCACACAATTCATTGCAAATAGCTCCCTGGGTTCAAATACCGGCATGACTGGGTGAGGGACGTCTTGTGGGACATCCTGAGAAGAGTTGGGATTTCTGCCAAAAATAAGGCCTCTGTAAATTTTCTCACCGACCCTGCGGAAGGGAGATCCACCCTGCGACCAGCAGATCTGCTTGACTTTGGTTGGGAGAGGGGGAAACATGCTTGTGTGGACCTCACAGGGATATCTCCTTTGGTTGGGTTAAGGGAAACAGTGTTTGTAGCTCGGCAAGGATCGAGAAAGGAGGAATTGAAGAAAGTAGATAAACATACTAAAGCTTGTGCACAGAACCAACATGTCTTTGTTCCTTTGGCCTTTGATACATTTGGCACCCTAGCGCCAGAAGCTATTCGTTTCTTGACTAGGGTCCAACGGGTCGTCCACAACAATAGTTCATCTCCAGGGGCAAGGATTTGTCTTTGGTAAACTAGGGTTCACAATTTAGAAAGGGGTGGCGGCGCAGCTTGTTGCCGTCTACCTTCTATTGTGATGTAAATTTCGTATTTTGTTTTAATGGATGCTTCAATTAAGATTTGAAAAAAAAAAACAATAGACTAAACCGGTTAACCAAAAATTAATCGGTTAATAAAATAAATTAACCAATCTTACTTGGAAGTAGGGCTGCAAACGAACCGAACGAACACGGACACGACCTTGTTCGTGTTCGTTTGCTAAGAAAAATATGTGTTCACGAACAGTTCATGAACACTCATCGAACGAGATTTTCTGTTTGTGTTCGTTTGTTAAGAAAACTATCATGTTCGTGTTTGTTTGTTAATTTTGTTCATGAACGCACATAAACACAAACGGACACAAAGAAGTGTTGATGAACAGAAACAAACACAAACTGACACATATTAATCTTCTAATAAAATCGAATTCGCATACATATATGTTTATTTATTTATTTATTTGGGTTTAATAAATAAAAATAAAATAATATTAAGACAAATTATAAAAATTAAAAACCTTATTAAACTATCGAATATAAACAAACATAAACGAACCTGTTACCGAACGTTCATGAACATAAACAAACGAACATGACCTCTATTCATGTTCGTTCGTTTATTAAACGAACATAAACGAATTTCCTGCCAAACGGTTCATGAAAAAGTTCAGTTCGTTTGCAACCCTACTTGGAAGACCTTAATAGGTCTATACTAACACTTAAAAAAAAATACACGTTTATCACTAGGGAAGGATACATGGACGTGGAGTGCTGGAAATGAAGTGGGATTCTCGGTTAAAGGGCTAAAAATGTGTCTGTTTGAGGCTACAAATCAGTTGTCAGAGTCGGAATTTACTTGGTGCAATTGGGTTCCAAAGAAGGTGGCCGTGGTAGGGTGGCGCGTATTTCTGGATAGACTCCCAACGGCTGAGGCGTTAACTAGACTTAACATTCAGATTGATTCGCAGGTCTGTCGCATGTGTGATATGGCGTTGGAGTCAGTTGAGCATTTATTCATGGGCTGTCCAGCTTTGATGGATGTTTGGCAGGCCATTTTCTCTTGGTGTAAGGTTCCGAATGCTTTTGTTTTTCATGTTAAGGACCTGCTTTCGCTGCACAGGTCGTCCATGTCCGGAGTGCGTCAACGGAAGGCTTTCTATGGGGTAATTCTTACAACATTTTGGAGCTTGTGGCGGGCCAGAAACGAATTTGTAATAAGCGAACAGTAGCTCTCGGTGCGTAGAATAGTAGAGGAGATCAAAGTTATGTCTTTCCTATGGATTACTAATTGGGGTAAAATGGCGAACATGTCGTGGGACTCGTGGAGAATGTTTGACACGGAGCGTATGGGTTAGCAGCGCGTTTTTTTGCCAACATGGGCCAGACACTCAACCGGACTTCTATTCTGGGCTCGAACACAGCAACACTTGGGCTTGGGCTTCACCTCTGGGCTCAGCAACTCTACTTAGCACAACAACTCTACTCAGATGCTATGAACCATCGACCAAAGTCTTAAACTACAAACATAAAGCAAACCATACTATAAGACCTGATCATGTAATATAATCGAATTGAATTATTGGAAAGATATACCTGATCATCTTTTTAACAGTTTCGGCTTTGTATTGAGGTTGTTTGTTTGGGTACTTCTTTTTCGCTAGCTTCTTGCTAGCTTAATAATAAAATTTGGATCGGCCATTCAAAAAAAAATAAAAAAAATACATATCAAGTCGTTAAGCTTGCTAAAAGCATATTCGTTTTGATGACGTAAGCGCCCGGACGATGCGACTTATTATTATTATTATTATTATTATTATTATTATTATTATTATTATTTTTATACATATAGCGATAAATCATGGCTTCCGTATATCTCTAGGCACGCAACACGCAGATCCCGTTTTCTCCTCACACCGATTCCTTCTTCTTCGCCGCCCACTCTTTAACCGTCGTCATCGGAGGTATAAATACTTCTCCTTCTTATCCTTCTAATCCTTCTCCCTTATAAATACTTCTTTTACACCAACTACTTCCTTTATTTAACCCATTCCTCTCTAAACCCTAGCTTTTCGATACATATTGTGTACGTCTCTGTCTAATTAGAGGTTACGGTGCCTGAATATTGTTAGACCACTTCAGATCTGCTTTTTTACAAGTTAAATTCGTGTTTATTGAAGTTTGTTGTTGTAATGGATGCGATTAGGTCATTTTAAGCTAGGTTATGTCGGTCGATTTGGGTTAGTTGTAATGTTGTGTGAAAAATTTGTGGAAATGATTTGAATTTGTACGGATAGCAGTAGAAAGTGTTCATCACTTCATTGTGTTGTTTTGTAGATGCGTGATGAGAGTCAACTGCATTTTAATATCATTAAGAGTTGGTTATGGTAACTTACTGTTATGTTTTTGTTGTAGGTTTAGGATTTTAACTAGTGTAAAGATTAGGAAGTTGAAATCGTGTTTTTTTTAGATTTTTTATTTGTTTGTTATTGGAATTTGTTGTTCTGATGGATGTGATTAGGTCATTTGAAGCTAGGATAGATTAGTTGCAATGTTGTGTGAGAAATTTGTGGAAAAGATTTGAATTTGTACGGATAGCGGTAGAAAGTGTTGATCGTGTTGTTATGTAGATGCATTATGTGAGTCAACTGCATATCAACATTGTCAAGAGTTGGTTATGATAGCTTACTGTTACATTTTGTTGTAGATTTAGGATTACAAAGTGTTCATTGTTCTGTTCTGTAGATGGACAATGAGAGTCAGCTGCATTTCAACATCGTCAAGAGTTGATTATGATAACTTACTGTTACATCTTTGTTCTATGGATTTAGGATTACAACTAGAGTGAAGGATTATTTGCATTGTTGTGTGACAAATTTGTCGAAGTGATATGTGTTTGTACTGTAACAAAGGATTTTGTACGGATAGCAGTAGAAATTGTAATCTTGTTGTTTTGTTGTAGATCTAGTATGGGCGATGAATCGGTGATAGTCAATTGCATTTCGACATCGTCAAAAGTTGATTATGATAACTTACCGTTACATTTTACTGTAGATTAGAATTACAAAGTGTTCATTGTGTTGTTCTATAGATGCACGATGATAGTCAACTGCATTTTAACATCTTCAAGAGTCGGTTATGATAAACTTACTGTTACATTTTATTGTACATTTAGGATTACAGCTAGAGTGAAGGCTAGGAAGTTTCTGGAACAAGGTAAAACCAGCAATGAGAACCGATATACGCTGCAATTTAGCATAATGGAATGTATATTTTTACAGGTTTGATTCATCTGATTGATGTTGTATTTTGAACTGTAGTATTCCAAGGCTAAATTTCAATGGAGGGTGTTGGCGGTGGTAATAGTGCCTCAGCTGCTACTATGGATCAATGGCGGCAGTTTTCAATGCGTTTTCAGTTTTACTTGGATAAAACTACTCCACATGCGGTTTATAGATGGATCGCCACTGCAGCTTTACTGGTTCTCTATGCAGTGAGGGTTTATTATGTGCAAGGGTTCTACATTATCACCTATGGTCTGGGTATCTACATACTGAACTTGTTGATTGGGTTTCTATCACCACTGGTTGATCCGGAGCTGGAACCTTCAGATGGTCCCATGCTACCTACTAAAGGCTCAGATGAGTTCAAGCCTTTCATCCGACGGTTGCCTGAGTTCAAGTTCTGGTAGTAGTTTCTCTGCCCTTTTGAGTTACATGTTTTCTTTTTCTGTTGTGGTAGTTGATTCTTATTTGCTTGATGTGGTTGTGCGCCTCTGCTCTTTGGTTTTTATGTTTCATTGTTATTCTTGAAAGTTGAAACTATGAGCTACTTTTACTCTAGGTTGTAAGTTAAAATGTTGTAAGTGCCAAAATTATGTTCTTGGTTATCTTGAAAGATGTCTTGGAAGTGTCCTGCACAATATTTGAAGGGTTGGATCGTTGGAAGTAATAATCTTGCAATCTTGTCGCTCAAGAATGTTTTTTAGTGTGCATTATCAAGTAGCAAGTTCTGCCGGTTAGTTGATTCCACTCCTGTGGTGCGCTTCATCAATTAATTGGCTTAAACAAAAGTTTCAGCTGCTGGTCTAGTTCGTTATTTCTATTAATACTTAAGTTATACATCATTGTTTACATAAAAAAATATCAGATATAGTTGATCACTGGATCACATAGATTGTTTAGTGGCATGCTGCTGTTGTCTATCATGGAACTATCAATTATCATATGCTTTGATTTAAGCTGCTGTTGTCTGTTCATCTAGTGGCATGCTGCCTAGTGCCTACTAATTATTCTAATGTTTAGTATTCTGGCTATGGTTAGGAATGCAATTTATGCACATTAACTTTGTAGAAATGCAATTTATGCACATTAACTTTGTAGGCGACCTGCATTCACACATCATCAAACCTTTGTCACTTAAACTTTATTTTATTTTAAGCAGGCGGTTAAGTATTTGCTTTGAACATAAACTTTATCTTGTGTTTTTTTGCTCCCAGCATAGCTATTGCTTACATTCCCTTATCATACATTGGTAAATTTTAGTCCTTAAGGATTGATATTGTGAAAGTTTCTTTATTATCATCATTACATAACAATGTTTTTTTTCAATATGTACTGTTATCTTCATCTTTGACTGTTATGCCACCAGGTACGCCATTACAAAGGCTTTCATCATATCATTTGTGATGACTTTCTTCTCCATGTTTGATGTCCCCGTCTTTTGGCCAATACTACTCTGTTACTGGTTTGTGCTATTTACCCTCACGATGAAACGTCAAATCATGCACATGATCAAATACAAATATGTCCCGTTCAATATTGGAAAGCAGGTAATTTGTGTAACTTTTATCATTTCCTTTTGATCTCTTTTTAGATCTTCCAAAAAGCTAAAAGCGACCTCTACATTAACAACTAAATGTGGCAGTTGTAACTTAGTGACCCCGAATGGTATGCAGTCCATGCTTCAACACTATTGCGTCAAATTTTTACACTGGGTATAAAATAAAGCAGGTCGAAACATTCTCTTCAAAGATTTAAACATTTTATATTGATTTGTTAAAACAAAATACATACTGTTCTGATAATAGCCATTGTTGACTAAAGTCATTTGTAAAGTTAAAAAAAAAAGACAAATAAGTGTTGAGAGGTCTACCCACCTGGACCCGTTTTTACCCAGATTACATTTGCACGGTTGCACCGTTCAATATGGCGACTCCAGTGACAACTATTGGTTATCATCTTTTGACCCTTGCACAAGATTTCTTTTACAATTGTTTTTTGGTGCAACAGAAATACGGTGGTAAGAAATCTTCAGCTGGGAGCAGCAGCGGGTCACGTGCAGAATGAAGAGGGTAGAGGGGGTAACGGGTTGTCCTGTATCTTTTCGTAATGATGATGTTGAAGAAACAAGAACAAGACAATGAATTCAGAACGTTTGAAATATTTGAAAACGGTAATAGGTTTAGATTATAATGTGATAGATTCGATTGATGTACAAACATGACGACGACGATGGTTGTTACTACTTCGTTTACACATTTATTGTGGCTTGTTTTTCTTATAAAAAGTGTTTAAAACATTGTGCTATATCATCCAACAATGGGCTCTGTCGGTTTTGTTAGGGATGGAAGATGATAAAAGTATTATTGAACCTGAAACATCATAATTAGATCATCTGGATTCTGGTGCTTTATAGCGGCAGCTACATGATTTTGCATTGGATTCACTTTTTAAAATTTGTCCTTGCACTAATTTTCTTTACTTTTTGTTTCTTTCTAACCAATACTTTTATTTTGGCCAAATATTTATATCAGTTGTGGTTTATTTTAGTAGGGAAAATGGATTTAAACATTTAACTTTCGCACATTAGCGGATAATAGTTTAAACTATCACTTTGACCTTTGACACTCCTAACTTGCAAGATAGTTTGTTCCATCACTTCCAAATTAAATTAACGGAGATCAAACCTAGTTAGTTTTTTTTATCTTATGTGGCAAACAGAGGCTTATGTGGCATTACTTAGGTGGAATTAAAAAAACATGTTTTTTAATCATTTAATTAAACGTAAATCCATGCACCTTAGTTCAAAATGAGAAGCAATTCTCCATTGGTAGCAAATGGTTATCCATTAAGAGGAAGAAATCTTAGTTAATATAGACCCCTCTTGCAAGAACGGACTAACAGGTTCAGCTACCCAGCCAATCTTCATAATTAAATACCGTTACTGTATAGGTAGAGCTCGTTGTGAAAGACCTATTACTAGATAATTCATGGGTAGGGCCGAAGAATGTGAACTTTACAAGTTAGCAATAACATTGATTAAATGAAGTAAAGGCTCTGGTGTATAGAGAAGACCTCACCGTTTAAGAAGTAACACACCTTATCATTCCCCCCTCCCCCCACCACCACCTACACCAACTGTCGCCATTACCATGGACATTTTATTCTTTTTAATTTGAGTATAGTATTGTTATTTTTTTATAATTTCAAAAATGACATGTTAGAGTTAAGCAATAACCGAAATAAAAGCAAATGAAAATGAACTGAAATTAACTAAAAATCAATTACGGATTATATTTGTACCATTTAATCAAAATTAACAAAACCAAACCATTAGCTTTTTCGTATGTATCTATCTTTTGTATCTTCATTTCATGTACTTTTATGAAAAAAAGGATCTAACCCATGTTTGGTTTTGGTTATTAATATATTCGAACCGAGAACCGACAATCTAACCGATAAACCAAACTAATTAACCGAAAACTAACTGGGTAATAAAATAGATTAACGGGTGACTTTGGTTTCAGCTAAGGTTAATAAGCGAACGGAACCGAACCGTGCACACTCCTTGTAGTGTCTATGTTTCTTGCCGCATGGATTTAAAAACAAGCTCGATGCTTTTTATTTTATTTTATTTTTCTGTGCTTAGAACGTTTGAAAACATGTATTACATGATTAAAAGTTTAGGAGGAAATTTTAAAATTCTTAGACACACAGTGTAGGGGCGTGGAAGGGGGATACAAAGCCATTCATGGCACCCACACCATCCTGGGTCTAGCGTGGAGACCGGCGTAGGGCAACCCGGCTGGATGACAGAAACGAACCATTGGTCCCTACAACGATTCCTTTGAAAAAGTAAATTAATTGACCCTTATATATAAACTCATCCTATCATTTTTACCCCACCACGAGCCCACCGTCCACACCATCAGCACCACCTCGCCGATTTTGTCCCTTCTTGTTTCATGCCCCCCAACGTTACGGCGGATACCACATGCCGTTTCATGCCTCCTTAAGGCCATGACCACACCGTGTAGTATTAAAATAATATAACTTCCTATTATTATTATTTATATATCATTTCATGTATTTTTATGAAAAAAGGATCTAACCCATGTTTGGTTTTGGTTATTAATAGATTCGAACCGAGAACCGACAATCTAACCGATAAACCAAACTAATTAACCGAAAACTAACTGGGTAATAAAATAGATTAACGGGTGACTTTGGTTTCGGCTAAGGTTAATAAGCGAACAGAACCGAACCGCGCACACTCCTTGTAGTGTCTATGTTTCTTGCCGCATGGATTTAAAAACAAGCTCGATGCTTTTTATTTTATTTTATTTTTCTGTGCTTAGAACGTTTGAAAACATGTATATTACATGATTAAAAGTTTAGGAGGAAATTTTAAAATTCTTAGACACACAGTGTAGGGGCGTGGAAGGGGGATACAAAGCCATTCATGGCACCCACACCATCATGGGTCCAGCGTGGAGACCGGCGTAGGGCAACCCGGCTGGATGACAGAAACGAACCATTGGTCCCTACAACGATTCCTTTGAAAAATAATAATAATTAATTGACCCTTATATATAAACTCATCTTATCATTTTTACCCCACCATGAGCCCACCGTCCACACCATCAGCACCACCTCTCCGATTTTGTCCCTTCTTGTTTCATGCCCCCAACGTTACGGTGGATGCCACATGCCGTTTCATGCCTCCTTAAGGCCATGACCACACCGTATAGTATTAAAATAATATAACTTTCTATTCCCCTCATGATCACCCTAATGTCTTGCTAACTGCATCTCACAATTTATTATCATTATTTACATATTTATGCATTTGCACATGTAACTTCTCACTTCCTCACAGTCACCCTAATTTTTTGCTTAGCGTATTACACAAATTATTGCTACATATATATTAATGTGCTTGCAGTTCTGGTAGCACATAAGATTCGATTGTTTCGATTGTGATAAAAAAAAGTATGTATCATTTATTGAATTCAAAATTTTATTTAAGAATTGTTCACCAATTACTAAACTAACATTATTCATTGATGTTAGAATTTTGTCTAATTTGTGTTTGCAGAAAATTTTTGTGTAACAAGTTGTTGAATGAGAAGATACATAATGTAACATAGTTCTCAACTTGATTTCATTTTTCGTAGTGTATTTTTTTAACTAAAATTTTTGAATATTTTATATATATTGAGTATGCGCCCTGATTTTACCGAAAATGCAGTTCAAGCCCCGATGATTATGCCACACACCAAGACACATATTTTGGTTAATTGATTATGGCTTAACCGAGCCAATCTAAATATTGTTTCCCGCTGCAACGTGCGGGCACCCCACTAGTTTCATTTCATAATAAAAGACAAGTTACAACTAGATGATAGGGTAATAGGCAACAAGTTGCGTCGCAAACCCTTCTGAATGGCAAACCTTATTCTACTGAAAATAAACCATTGGTTCCTAGGGGTCAAGAGGTTGTTGGGCACAAACCTCTACACCATGTCTAGGAAACTTAGAGCTTCGGGGGCCAAAGAGCTAAACGTATTAAGCACAAAGGGAACAAATATGTTGATTATTAGCGCAAGCTTTTTCATGCTTCGCCACTTTCTTCGATTCCGCCCTCAGTACTGCTTGACCAGCCATGAAACCATTGGCTCTAAGCCCAACAGGTGGTTGGGGGGGGGGGGGGGGGGGATACACCAGTATGGTCCACACATGCATGTTTTTCACCATCCTAACCAAACACCAGAACGTCCGTTGGGCGTAGATTATACCTCCCTTCCTACGGGCCTATTAGAAAGTTAATGGTGGCCTTGTTTTTCGCAGATGTCCCTATCCACTTGAGTACATCCCACAAGACATCTCAAATCAAGTCATGACGATAAAAAACTTTCATAGATAACGATACCGGACTCGACGGTTCAAAGATTTTTTTCACACGATTTGACCAATGCCAACAAGGGGCTCTTTAAATTTTAACTTTCAGATTGTTCCTATAGGAATGAAAATGTTTCAAACCATATATGGTTGTATAATTGACAAGAAGGCAACACAAAATTCTACAAAAAAAACCATCAAAAACCTAATCAATCAAGGATAATAAACTAACAAATTCAAGCAACGTATACATCTAAGACCATATGTAGTGGAGTGTGATTCGGAGCGTTTTTTCGAACTTAGCGCCACATAACGCCTCCAAGACCATTACAGGGGGCGCTATGGAGCAAAAATGGGCCAAGGCGTTTAATCATAGCGCCGGACATTACAAAACCCACCCAATCATCTTTCTACACCTCACTCTCTTTCTCATACTTTCTCATATTCTTCCTTTTTTATTATTATTTTTATTTAAAAAATAGAAACAAAATAACGCCCCCCACTACACCCCTATTTTAAATTAAACCTCCATGCTGACTCAGCTGTCACGTGTACAAATTACATAGGGGGGGCCTTAAGTTTTTCCCGCCCCATAAGGATGATATTGTTCAAGAACTAAACCACGTGACACGCATAGAGAACATAAAAAGCAGGAAAAAAAAACTTACTTTTCTCATACAACAATAGAATCAGCCATGTATAAATCCATGTTACTTTCACAAATAGTATCTATTTAAATTGAACCATTTGTGAATTTATTTTGTTCATATTATGATACGCTAACTTTTTTTTTCATGCTTCAATTATGTTGCAAAACATACCCTTAAAATCCTTAATGAATACTTTTGTCAAGTTAAACTCACATTCTTTTAGACGTAGTATAACATTGTTGAGAGTCAGCCAATGTGAGATCAACCCACTTGGTAGAGGCATATCTATTATCTACCTATTAATATATATAAAAGAATTGAACATTGCTGACGTGGCGTGCAATGGTACCTTTAATCTCTCCATGAAACTGTCACGTGGCATCATAATTGAAAGATTTTAATGTTTTTGAATTATTTCCTTTTTAATTAAATTGAGTTATTTTAGGAAAAAAAATTTAAAAATAAATTTAAAATTTTCTCTCTCATATTTCCTCCAATAATTTTTAAACGTTTAAATCTTTTATATACGGGATTTTTTAAAGAAAAAAATTACACAAAATTAACGAGCGTTTTATTATCTTTCCAACGAGTACCATAGTGCTATATAAAAAACGAAGAAAAAATCGACTATTTTTTGTGAGGTTTCGTTCATACAGAAAAAAAAAATACACAAAGTGTTCATGTTATTCATTAATCATGTTTTTTCTTTTAAACCAGGTTCTTATCTACGATGTTGAAAATCAGCCCAATCGCCATGTTATCATTGGAATTTTACTAGGTATACTTCATCAAGAAAAGTTAGGAGAAAGAATCGCGCAACACTGCAACACATGGTGTCAGCTTATAGCAATGTTATTTTTTTATATTTAATACAAGAGTAATAACTATTACTATTAGTATTAATATTATTAGAATGATTATATTTTTCAACCCCGGGACGCTCCCGGGAAGAATTGATAGTTTCTGGCTTGACGTTTAATGGTGGTCTCAACCATCTCTTGATTATGCCACGTGGCATAATGAGATGCAATGGTTACAACTTCCAACTTAAGTGTTTGTTTAGTTGATTATGTTAGATATTATAAGAGCCATTAGAATGTGAGAAATTAGAGAGATGTGATGAGTTTTTGAATAGTTGTAGCTTATATAAGTGATTCTTTAGATGATTACCGATTAGGTTTTAGATTAGGGAATATGAGTTATTACTGATTAGAATACTATGAACATGCAATGATTGAGAGATTTTGTGGTTAGTTAACTTGAGCCATTTACAATAGGTTATCACGTAAAATTAGATTTTTCAACCCCGGGATCCTCCCGGGGTAATCAGCTAGTGATTATTAAAAGAGAGGGAGGTTTTAAGATAACAATTGCCGTTCAAATTTTTATTTATTTATTTATTTATTATTTTTTTTTGTAGAGAATCACGATCTTGTATCCTAGTCGTTAAATTAGACTCTTAACACATAGTTTAACAATAAAGTGAAATACTTCAAGTTAGAGGTGCACAAAAAAACCAGAACCGGAAAGAAAAACCCAGAACCGGGTATTAAAAAAACCGGAAACCGACCCTACCCGTCGGGTACGCATAGGTATAGATTTTTATGTAAAAAACCGTACCCGGAATCGGACCCAGTTTGTACCCAGTTTTTTAATACCCGGAACCGGGTTTTCCTAATACCCGGTTCATGACCCAAAAAAATATATGTCAAGCGACGGGACAATTTGGCATTTTGATGTTGAGGCGGTCCGGGAAGGAATGGGTCACTTCGTGATTCAAGAAGGGTTGCCATTTGACCACTTCGACGACCCAAGATTGACCCGTCTCATCCAAAGAATTCTATAACCGCGTTATAATCATCTAAGTCGCACTACCCTTCGACGTGATTGTATAAAAAGAATTCAATATCCAGCATAGCCGGGTTTTTTCAATACCCAATGTACCCGTTTATTTTCAATACCCGGTATACCCGGAACCGGTTCCATACCCGAAACCGGGTATTGAAAGAACCGGAACCGGGTATTGAAAAACCGAAACCGGTATACCAGGTATAGTTTTTTATGTTAGGAACCGGAACCGGTTCTTCCAATACCCGGTCGAAGTAATACCCGACCCTACGCGGAACCGGTTCCATACCCAGAACCGGGTATTGAAAAAACCCGATTTGTACACCTCTACTTCAAGTATCTCGTTACATGATAAAAGAGAACAAATCATGATTAGCAAATTAATTCCATAAATATTAAATGATGCTTAGTGAACGATCCACAATTCTTTAATCTAGATTGGCATTAAACTGAGATTAGTTACATTAGTTTTTTTCTAGACAAGAGCAATCCTATTCTTTTTTCTCTTAATTTTTGAATAATTCGTGGACGAATTAGTTGAAAGCATGAAAGGCTACCATGAATAGGGGGGCATTTGTTTGTGGGTAGCTCTTGGTCCACAATTTCATGGATATCATCATTCAAACGAATAATGAATGTAGGTCACAAATGTTGACATGAGCGGTGCTTATAGCCTTATAGGTTTGGTTTTTTGTTTAACCGGTTCACTTTATTTCATTTAAAAATTTATTCGGTCGAAACTGAAAACCTAATAAACACTAATTCAGGAAGCTAGAAACCAAAAATTGGATTCGGATTCGGTTTGGATTTGGACTGAATATGTTTTTGTCTTATTTAATTTTTTATTTATTTATGTTTTTGAAAAATTACAGAAATTGTCGTTTATGTTTACAAAGTTTTTCAGTGGTTGTCCTTTAACTTTAAAATTTATGAGAATCGTCCTGTATATTGTAAAATCTTGCAGCAATCGTCCTTTAGGCCTAACTTGGTTTGTTTTTGTAGTTAAGTAATTTGGTCATGTAGCTACAATTTGAAATTAGATTAGGCTAAACTAAATAACCATTATTTGATGGTCGGTTTGTTCAGTTCAAACCAGTTTGGTATTCAGAAAACTCAAAACCGAATACCCAATTCAGTTTCAACCTAAAACCAAACTGAAAACCGAATATGTGGTTTCTTCAGCTTAATCGGTTTAAAACAGAAGAATAAATGTGGCAAGTTGACATTAAAGATGGATGATTATTATGAAACACAAATTCCATTTAATAGCAAGGAGACTCAGAAACACACGACAACAATGTTACAATATATTCTTGATAACTTTAGCAACTATAAACCACCCACAATACAAACACGCACACATAGTTGTTATCGATGATTGATGGCTTCACCGGGCAACCATGATTCACACAAATCGACTCAGATACTCGTCAACTGTAGTGTACTTCACATCAGGATAAAGTGCAGAAGCTTCTACCCCAAATGATGGCTTGATCTCAAAGTTTGTTTGATCTCCCTTGACAAAGATAGAATGAGAGATTGACAACACCACATTAATTGGAACCGGCGATTCTATAAGATAATGAACAAATAAATGGTTAAAATTGGCACTTGCATATTAATTAACTTATGTGTATGATAAGGGTATTAGTTCAATATGAGCCGAGCTAGCTCGGTTCAATATTTCTAACCAATCTAGAAATTTAGCTCGCATTCGACCCATCCAGCCAGAGCTCATGGCTTGAAGAGTTGACTTAAGAGGTTTTTTATATTCTTATAAAAGTATTGTTTACAAGTTGAAAGTCATTTTCTAACGGCTCATTATTCTTTGACGTAGTTAAAAGCCATTTAAAAGTATTTTTAATGAATAAAACCTCTTACGTCATATTTTTTTTCCTTAGAAATTATAGGTTAGTATTAAAATAATTAAAACTTTTAAGGTTGTTTTTGGAATTAAACCAATTTATTATTACCTTGTATGTTCTTCAAAACTTGATCTTCAGAAAGATATACCTTCTCCAATGTTTTTCCGATCTTTTTCTCCCACAACGATACGAGTTCATTAAACGAGTAGATGTTATCAGGAGGTTTGATGTAGACGACTTTGTTCAGGGTTCTCGGATCATTCACCGTTCTAATGGTGTAAGTTCCGATGTCATGTTCATCATTGAAAACAACTGGGATATAGCTAAATGATTAGAACATATTGTGCTAATTGCTAAATGTACCCCACCCCACTCTATTTTACTTGTTGTAACCTTCCACAAGTTGTCGAATCACTAATATCCCGTTTTGAAATATGTTTAGCAAAAACATCATGATAGTACTCAAATACTTCGAAAAATAATTCTTTGTTCATACCTTTTGCGTTTCCATCACCTAAGATGACAACCTTGTCCCTCGGTGGAGCGGTGACGCCTGGTTGCGCCAATGTTGGAAGGAAATAACCCGCGAAACAATTGGAAGAAACGTAGGTATAAGGGATTTTTTCAGCTTCAATGGCACGGCGAATTTGAGCTTTGGTTGCAAAAGCTGTTTTGGCTGGCTCTACAGCGTGAGTACGATCCACATCATTTCCAAATTCCGACGGGTAGAATTTCTGGAAAAAAAATAATAAAAAAAACATCCTAAGTTCTTTTTTATAACGATTTGAGAACCTGTTATTAGAAAACTAATGAGACCCGCCAATAGCAAAGAGGTAGCTTTTAAAATACAACTAGGATTCTGTTACCCCGCGCTTCGCGGTGGGAGCTCCGATTGCGTTGAGGGTTTGGTGGACGTTAAAGATCGCGCGCCACTGTGGGAGCTCCTATTGCTTGGAGGGTTTTGTAGACACAAAAGATAATATTAAGTGACTTTTGTTCTCACGTGGGCTTAAAAAAATACTCGCGGTACATGTTACGTGTAAAGCGCGACGGAGAAGTACACTATTTAACAAACCGTACAAAAATTACAAGTTACCTAATCTTGGGACTAAACATGCAAGCAACCCATTTAAGTCAACCATTTTATTGGGCCTAAATCAGTAAATGGGCCGTCTTATTACAACTCCAAACAGGCCCAAAATAGAAGCCAGGGCCTCATGGGCATCACCATTTTTTCAGCCAATCAACTTAAGGCATCCAATTTTCTAGCCAATCATTTGGAGTTACTGTAGAACTGTTCTAACTTTATTAGATATATATAATGGTAGAAAACAAATGGTAACAAAGATTGAAATATTAGAGGAATAATGTGATTATCATTTAAAAAAAAGTTAACATTTGGGAAAAATTGTTGAGGCTCATATAGGAGTAATTTCAACCACAACATTTGATAATCAAATAAAAAAAGATGTATTTCAATTCATATATAACAATTTACAATACCTTGACGTTACCAGCTTCTTTGATGGCTGCAATAATTTTACCTTGATCGCCAAGTTGCGCGTGACCTACCGTCGAGATCACAACATCTACTTGCTTAATCGCCTTCACCAAACTCTCATGGTCATACAAATCACCCTGCCAAAACACAAACATAAATAAACAAACACAAAAATAAAATAAAAATTAACCACTAATCATAAGTTTACAAAGGACATCATGATGGTTAAATGTGGTACCCACTTAGTTAGCAAACACCAAGTGATTTTTTATGACTTTTAAACCCATTAATCTATTAAATTTTGGTACGTTTAAGCTTATTTTTTATTTAACCTTTATTTAAAGTGATTTTTTATGTTGTAGCAAAGGTCATCACAACCTGTTTAATGGCGTGGTTCACAACCAAAAGGTTGAGAGTTTAAATCCTGCAGAGTTACATATTTTGGTGTATTTCTCATGATAAGTTATCACTCACAGTGACGAAATGAACACCGGATTTCTTAAACGAGTCAATCAAAGTCGATTTTGCCGGATCAGAGAGCGTGGATTCCCTAACGAGAACGAAAGTCGGATGTCCGGACTTCGCGCTCGCCTCGACGATGAACTTTCCGATGTAACCGGTTCCTCCTATGATCAAAATCTTACTCTTCTCAGCCATTTTGTTTCTGCGACGATTTTTAGGTGGTCGTAGTTGGTTAAAAAGAGAGCAACGACCAAGGGCTTTAAGCATGCAATGAGTGTTTTGTAACGAATAGTGGGTAGTTATAGAGTAAGTTGTGTGTCACGTTCATTTATAGTTGGTTATTGGATAATTACTGTTACACCCTTTTTTTTTGGAATAATTTCGAAAGAAGGATAGTGATGGTAGGCATAAATGTATGTTTTGATTCTTCTTGTTTGTTCTCCATGTTTAGGTGGAGCATTTTGCTTTTTAATTGCTTCTAGAAAATGGTACAATAAAAGTATATTGGTCGTATTGTAACACTTGGAAGACAAGAATAATATTATGCGTAGTTGTTGGTTGGTCATTGGTGCTTACGTACACATCGGGTATGTTTGGCAATGAGCTTTTAAGAGCTTTTAGGAGCTTCAAGCTTTTAAGAAAAAACTCTTACTCAATAAAAAGTTTTGTTTGGTTAAAGGAGTTGGAAGCTTTTAAGTTAGAGAAAAAGTTCTACAATGAAAAGCTACTAGTATTAGCTTTTAAGAAAAATCTCTACTAGCTACAAACTTTTAGTTAGTAAATGACACAAATACTCATTCTATTTTAAAAATAAAATAAAAACATTATTTACAAGTTTTTAATTATGCTCATTTTTGTTATTTTATACATTTTATTAAAAGCTTCAACTACTCTACCAAACACCAAAATATATTTAAAAAGCTTCCGGCTAACAGCTTCCAGCTAATTTTGCCAAACATACCCCTCATCTGTTCAAGGCGTTAAATGGAGTCGACGTTATGTTAATCAGAGACCCTATGTAAACGTGAAATCTGAAATATCATTTTTTAGTCAATCAAACCATTACACATTAAACCCTTTATTTATTTTTTATCGTGTTTAATTTGTTTCATTTAAGTCATTAAACACTTGTGAGGGTTTAGTTAATGAGATCCCCTATTCTTATTCTTATGTAACAGTAACGTATCCGTCACTTTTTATTATTTAGTTAAATCATTACACATAGTTTAAGTTACACATGAATTCAAACTTTAATATATACAATATGTTAACTAACTATTAAGATACTAACCGCTATTAGTTATGTATTGTTTTGGTCAAAAATTAACTTTGTATTTCAAATTAGAAATGTTGAAAATCAGTTATATTTTGAAGATGTTATATTTAGGATGCAAAAGATTAAGTTTTGACAACTATGTTCAGGATATCAAAGGAAACAATGAAAACAGACAGTTGTATCCTAAGAAGGGAAATGTTAAGGATGAAACAAAATACTTGAACAGAAATGAAATAAAACAATGCAAGAACACTCGATATACGAGGAAAACCCTTGATCGATGATGATCTCCCGCACAAAACATCGGGAGGAGTCAAAGCCAATGCCTTTGTTGTTTATATTAATGAAAAAAAAATGATAAATACAACTTTGGAAATGAAATGGACGGGTTACTAAGATTACAATGAGTATAGTGAGTGTGTGAGCTTACAGAAAGAAAAATTAGCTTATTGTAAGTGTCCTATACTCGTCCATAACACCCCTATTTATAGTAGGAAGTTACAACTATCATCCCGAAATATCCGGGATATCAACTACTTAATCCACTAGCCGTTTGAAGCTCTCCGACGATCCAAAGTAGCTCCAACGTTCATCAACCATGTCTTTCGAGATTCCAGCAAGACTCAGTCAAGTATATTTGTCGTCCAAGGTTACCTGCATTCACATAAATTCAAGATAGTCTGTTAGTCCATCCCCAGAATGTACACATGACAACATACAGTTATATTCTAAACCCGACATAGCCTTTAGTATCTTGAAGATGTCAAATAAAAAACATAAATAAATAATATCCTAAGGATTTCACCACCAACAGTAACCATATGCTATTTTGGGCAATCCCGGCTCACCTTTGTATAAAATTAAGATGTTGCCTAGGGCTGCAAAAACCTCAGGTTGCCCGCGTCGTTGAATCAATCAACACCTGTTTTCGTGTTTTGGTCTCTTATTTATTTAAGTTGCGACAAATATTGTAACTCGATTTGATTTTGTATTGTAACTTGTTTTGTTATGATAAATGCGAAATTTTATAAAAGTTACAAACATTTATATAAGAATAAGTGTGGTATAAAATTTATGAACTTTGAGCAAGTATGAAGAATCAAACTAATAAAGTAATAATGGCACATGCCACAGTTTGAATTTGATAATTCAAATTACCAAAAGATCCAAGCCCTTTTGTATTATTTTCTGTCTTATTTCATGAAAAATCTGGAATCAGGACTAGGGGTGTTTAGATAACCGAAAACCAAATAAAAACTGAAAATCGAACCGTAACCGTAACCGAAAAAATCAATCCGAACAACAATTTGGTGTTTGGTTTGGTTTTAACCGAAACCGAATTGCTAATTTGGTGTTTGGTTTGGTTTTTGGTTCTACATTTTTTTATTTGGATAACCGAATAAACCGATAAAATAATTAATTATTAAATAAAAATAATAATTTTTAATAAGCCATATATAATATATAAGCTCAAAGTATTAAAAGGTAAGTCCAACCCAAAATAAAGCCCACCTATTTATAAGTAATATTCAGAGTATAAGTCTAATATCCAGGTATATGTTTCCCCATGATTGCATCAACCGTTGGTCTGATTATCAAGCTACATGATTTATATGTTTAGTACTAATATCTTTATTTTTCGTATACAGGTTCACTAGAGTTGGAGAAAAATTTAAGTTTGAAGTTTATTTATATTTTGTGGAATTGGCAAAGACTTATTTACTATTTGTAATTTCTATGATGTTTGTGTGGTTTGATTTTTTGGTTTATATTAATTGCTAACTTTCTATTCGGATTTCGGAACACAGAGGTATATAAGTTAGAGAGAAAAAAAACTTCGTTTCAATTTTGTTGAATTTGGTTTGTTTGGTTAAACCGAAACCAAACCGAATTCAATTTGGTTGAATTTGGTTTGGTTTCCATATTCCTAATTTGGTTTGGTTTGGTTTTTGGTTTGGGGGACAAAATTTTGAAAACCAAATAAACCGAATCGAATAAACCAAATAAACCATAAACCGAACCGATGAACACCCCTAATCAGAACCAGGTTCGTAAGCAACCTTAAAAGGACAAATACACTTGAAAAAAAATAATTAAAAACTTAATATTATGCCAGTTTATTTTATTTTAGTGACTAAAAGGTTGGTTCGAATTGATGTAACAATTACGTCATACTTGGAGTCATCAAGTACGTGTAAATCCATTGCGACTACACCTTATCACTAATGATTTATTGATTTATTTTAGTCAACAATACAAATCCGATCATCGTCGACTGCTATAATCGTAAGAAAATGGTTGCAAACGCCTAAATGCGAGAAGCGTGAAGACAAATATTTAATTTTTTCATATATAAAAAATTTAAAATATAAGAAAATTATTGAAATCAATGTTTATTCATCTATCTTGAATATGTTTGCTTCATTTTGTTTGGCATGTCTCTCAGAATAGATGAAAACATTATGACCAAGCTTGTCACACCGAAAGGCGAAAGCATGGAATCTGTGACTTGTTTTCCCTTGCAACCAGGGGCGATGCTTAGAGGGGGGCCGACCCCCCGAATTTTCGCGCAGAAGTTCCGATTATATAGTATTTGTATAAACTTTTTTTTGGAAATATAGGATTTCGACCCCCCGAAACTAGTGACTTCCAACTCCCGGTGACTTCTGACCCCCCGAACTTTCGGGTCAAGCTTCACCAACACTTGTCATTACCTTTGAAACTGTTTGAACTAGAAACATTGTTGAACAAAAGTTTAGCACGAGTTTCAAGCAATGTGTTCAAAACCGGACCGGAAGTTGAACCGGAGTCGTCACCAGTCCAGCCGGCACAATGAACCGCCCCAAAAAAGTCGAACCAAAACCAAAATAAATAAAAATAAAATAACCGGTCCAACCGGCCAAAATCCAGGTCCAACCAGTCAAAATTCCGGTCCAACCTCCGGTCCTATGCATGGGCGGTCCAACGTGGTGACCCGAACCGGCCAGGGGTCTGTTTCCCGGTCCGACCGGTCGGACATAATTATGATAATCTCTATTCGCTATAACTAATAAATACAAATAATTTGGGGCTTTGTCATGATTCGGTTTCCTTAACATTTTTATTGCCTCTCTCATGACGGGTATTTAGTTTCGGGTATCACCTAATACCATACCCGTCCCATACCCGCGAAATATTTTATTTCCAATATCAAACCCGTCACATACCCGTCGGGTATCGGGTATACCCGTCCCAAATACTTCGGGTTTCGGGTATACCCATCGGGCTCGGGTTTTTTTGCCATCCCTAAAGTTATGCATTGTTTTAGGTTAGGTTTTGAATATTGATATTAGAGTTTTGCATTTTTTAGACTTTATGATAGGTGTTAATATTAGAGTTGTACATTATTTTAGGTTAGGTACAAATATTAGTATGTTAGAGTTGTACATTTTTTAGCCTTTAGGATAAGTGTTAATATTAGAGTTACATTGGAGTTATACATTGTTTTAGGTTAGGTGTTAGCATTAGATTTGTACATTGTTTTAGGTTAGGTATTAATATTAGAGTTAAACATTGTTTTCGGTTAGATCTTAACATTAGAATTATATATTATTTAAGGTTAAGTGTTAACAACGGAGTTATACAATATTTTAGGTTAGGTGTTAACAATGGAGTTACACATTGTTAATTGTTTTAGGTTAGGTGCTAACCGAAGCTTTCTTGCATGTAAATGTGAAGCGCATCAGTCTATTTCATATGTAAAATTGATGTATCATATTAGAATTCTCAACACCAGAACGCTCCCGAGCTATAATCTAGTAACTAAATATTCCATTTAAAGATGGATTGGTTATTATGAAACACAAATTCCATTTAATAGCAAGGAGACTAAGAAACACACGACAACAATGTTACAATATCTATACTACATTATAAAGGATGAGAGATGACTAAAATAGTCACTTCATGTCAATTTTAAGATGACATACAAAAGGTCATAAGGTAAACAACTACTATCTTTTTGCCAAATTCTTCCCTTTATGCCCCTATGTGCAACATTTGATTACAATTGTACAAATGACTAATGCAAGTCATCTCTATTATTATTTGCTTCACCTTTTGATTTTCTCATCTTTAATGAATTCAATTTGAGATTCAATGCATCACATATTCCTTTTCTCATCTTCAATGATGAATTAAAATCAACATCACTCAAGTTAATCTCTAAAACCCCTTATACCATTGCCTTATCACACCTCTTAGAAGTTGTCATCGAATGATATTGTTCAACACTTGTAGTCTTACACCATCGATTATTATGTTGGTAAGCCAACACTTGTAATCATGTATATTCTTTATGTATATTTATTTATTTAGTTATTTAATTTTAAGCTTTTTGTTAGTTTTTATATATGGTTTTTTCATTATTTTGTCCGTGTTTTCTTTTACATATTTTCTAAGAACTTTATACAATAAGTCGATCAATACGAACCAAACTTTAAGGAATACATGTTTGTCGACAGGATTTACCCGCTGCAATGCGCGATGGGAAAACTGCTAGCGTATTACAAGTTATTTTGGATCCCGCCGTAACGCGCGGATAAACCCGCTAGTATTCTTGATAACTTTAGCAACTATAAACCACCCACAATACAAACACGCACACATAGTTGTTATCGGTGATTGATGGCTTCACCTCACACGAAACGACTCATATATAAAAAAAGTTACAAGCATGGTGAAACTTGAAAGAAGGGTAATCGTTTCAAATCAATTTTTCCTTCACATGTTGTAATTTGGGTCATTGCATTCATTTCAAATCAAATTCTCTTCCCAACTAAACATGTTATCATTTTTTTTTTCTTTTTAATCATTGAAATTGATACTTTTTTTTTTGAACGGCAGAAATTGATATTTTAATTCTAACAAAATCGGCAAATCAAACAAATAAATAAATAGTAGAATTCAAATCTCAAATACGTTTGAGTTAACCCATTTCTATACAACATGAAGGCAAGTTTTGCTTGCAGCATGTATTTCTATTCTCGTTCGTCTTAGAAAACAAACTAGTTCGTTACAATCACATTGAAATAACCAGGAAAAAAGGGATTATTATATGTTAGGAGAAAAACACGTAACTAAAACATCGTAAACGTTATTATAGGTTTACCAACTAGCGCGCCATGATTACTCCAGCGCTCTCGAAGGAGAACTATTCAGACATAACGACTCAAATACTCATCAACCGTAGTATATTCAACATCAGGATAAAGCTCCGAAGCCTCCACTCCGAATGATGGTTCAATCTCAAAGTTTGTATGAGCACCCTTCACAAAGATCGCGTGCATGATTGAGGTGACCAAGTTGTGTGGAAAAGGAGACTCTATAAGATAATGAACAAATAGTTTAGATATATTCAATCTCCATAACTTAACCAAAAAGCAGTGCCGGCCCTAGGGGTGGGCGAGCCGCACTCCCGGCCGAGGCCCGATTTCCCTGGGGGCACTGAGCCTCCGGCCGACTGCCGTTTCTTCATCGAAGATCCATAAAATTGGTGATTTTCTTGATGTTTGACCTTCTAATTTGTCGATAGTGTAGCTAAAGTAAAGTGAGGGAACTAAGAATGTGTTGTTCTTGTTCTTTATGATAGTGAAGAACTGGAAGTTTTTTGACATGGTGGTGTGAAAAAAACACGAAGAAGATGAAGTGAAGACAATATAAAATAAAATTGAGCTGGATTTTAATTTTCATTTGTTACTGTTTTCTTTCTTTTCATATGTCACTCAACCCTTATCTAAATATAAAACAAATCTCTTTCTTTTTACATTTTGTTTTGTTCAATAATATAGATTAAAATTGTTAGGTTAGTATTTTAGTTGATTTTTTAAAGTTTATAGTTTTTGTTTTTTTACGTTTTTTTTCTTTTGTTTATTATTTTTTAGTTTTTTAATATTGACATAACGTCATTTAAAGAAAACTAGTTTATATAATTAGCTTGGATCGAAGGGCCTTTTTTTCTCGACTCGACCGAGGCATTTGAATATTCAGGACCGGCTCTGCCAAAAAGGTAGGATATTTATGTTGTTGTATTCATCCAACTTACCCTCTATGTTTTTCAGTACTTGGTCTTCAGATAAATAGACCTTTTCCAATGATTTGCCAATCTTTTTCTCCCACAACGACACGAGTTCGTTGAACGAGTAGATGTTAGCCGGAGGCTTTATGTATACACTTTTGTTGATGGTTCTTGGGTCATCAACGGTTTTAATGGTGTAGGTTGCAATGTCATGTTCATCATTGATAACAACTACAATATGGTTTATTAGAAAAAAAAAATCCCAAAATAAATATTATATGCAGTGGCGGATCCAGAGGGGGTTTATTTGTTGAAAAATTAGTCGAAAAAGTTGAAAAATTAGTGAAAATCTACGAAAGGAACCCCCAGGAAATAATTTCTGGATTCGCCACTGATTATACGTCATATACTACTAGAATACTGAGTATTTGCGATCCTTATTTTTGTCGCTAACCGGTTGCTAAATTTATGACCCTTTTTGTCTTAAAATTCGGTCGCAAATACCCAAATGTGTAGAAATGACGAGGCTTGAATATTCGACAACTAAAGAAACCAAAATTGTGTTTACCTTTCATGTTTCCATCACCTAAGCAAACGACTTTGTCTCTTGGAGGGGCGGTGGCACCAGACTGAGCCAATGTTGAAAGGAAATAACCCGCAAAACCATTGGATTGTACATATGTATAAGGGATTTTCTCAGCCTCGATTGCACGGCGAATGTGAGCCTTGACTGTCAAAATACTTTTGGCAGGTTCCACAACATGTATACGATCCTCTTCGAATCCAAACTCGGATGGGTAAAATCTCTTGATAATAAGCATGTTAAGTATAAAAAGTTAGAATTCACAGCTGCATTACACATAATTTGTATATCAATAGGTTTATCTCTTAAAACTTATCAAACTTGATGATCTTATACTGAACAAACAATGAATCATATATCCTAGTGCTCTTCAAATAGCTCGTAGTTTGAAGCTCGCTTGAAATTGACACGTTACAAATTCAGCTAGCTCGGCTTGGCTGGAATTGTTTTAGTTTTAACTTATTACATTTATATATAAATATTGTTTGTGTGTCTTGGATATTTTTGGCTACTCCTCGCTTCGTAAAAACATAACATTAAATATTTTTAGTTTTGACTTGTTATTTTTATAGATGTTTAAGGGGGTGTTTGGGATTTGATTATTCAAAACAGATTATGCGTTTTGGAAAAGCAGGGGTGGAGGTGCTTATAGATTATTGCGTTTTGTTAGCCTAAAAAACTGATTATCTGCGTTTTCAAAACGCAATCCCAAACACTAAAAACTGATTATCTGCGTTTTCAAAACGCAATAATCTAAAAATCAGATTCAAAACACAATCCCAAACACCCTCTAAATAGTTCGTGGCTTGAAGCTCGTTTAAAAGAAGCTCAAAATCAACTTGTTTACAAACCGAGCCAGCTAAACTACGGTCGTTTACAAACCAATCCGAGCACAAGCTGACTCTAGGTTGGCCCGTGAACAAACATAAAATCACTGATCCCTAACAACATATAGACGCAATAGATCCGAAACATAGTCAATACCTTGATATGACCAGCCTCTTTAATGGCAGCAATGATTTTGACTTGATCGGCAAGCTGCGTTTGACTTACTCCTACTGCAGAGATCACCACATCTACCTGCTTTATCGCCTTGATCAAACTCTCGTGATCATTCATATCACCCTGCCAAAATTAAACCGAATATAACCTAATAAGCAGTTCGATTCTATCGTGAGATATGAACGATTTCTCTACAAATAGGTTCAATTTGATCATTGTATAACATTAGTAGCCTACTGATTGTGAAACTTTTAGACGAATTTTTACAGAGTGATGATATTGACAAAATCACACCAAACATAACATCAAGTACCGATACCGAAAATATACGGTACAGTGCCGGTATTTTAAGGTAAAATACCGACTCAAATCTCTATCTAACAGAACAGATACTGATGCTTAAAATACTACTACCGAAAATCGCCATAACTTTGGTATCGAAAATGGACCGGTATCTGTATTTTATACCGATTTTCGCCAAAACTTGGTACCGATAACCATACCGAAAATTTATTGTATGGTATCAGTATTTTTAGGTAAAATACCGACTCGAACCGCTACCAAACCAAACCGATCTGATACCCAAAAACACCAAAACTTGGTAACGAAAATGGGCCGCTATCAGTATTTTTTGTATTTTAGACCGAAATGCTCATTCCTACTCCGGTACTTTGGCGATGAGATATTGATATGTACTCTGTCAAGTAACCCGACAGTTTAAGGAGCCAAAGGTATCACCAGTGATGAACTGATGATATTGACAACATTAGGGGGACTGGCAGTGGCGAAGCTTGACCCGAAGCACTTCACGGGGTCGGAAGTCACAGGGGGTCGAAAACCAGTTTCGGGAGTTCAAAACCTTATATACCAAAAAATTTCTATACGAATACTATATAATCGAAACTTCTAAGCGAAAATTCGGGGGGCCGGCCGCCCCTCCCGCCCCTTAAAAGCTACGCCCCTGGGGACGGGGCGCCACCAGAATTGGTCACGGGAACCCCACTAGCAGCACGGTAAAACTGCCGCCACCCATGCTGGTAGTGGTCCCGTGAACCAAAATCCGGTTGTAGTTAACGGGCTGGTACCGTGAGTTTCACTCTCCCCTTTTGTCTTTCTCTCTGGTTTATTTCTAGTAGAGTGATGCCTTCAAAAAACAATAATCCGTTTCAGTGAAGTGAATGAGTGAAGTGATGTGGCAGTGCAAGATTGGTAGAAATCTTGAAAAAAAAAAAAATAAATAGGGAAGTGCCCCCTCCCCCTTACACCAAGCTAAAAACATTTCGATTCAATCATATAATATGAACAATTTCTCTCTCTTCATACCGTTTCAATTTGATCATGTTATAACATTAATAAACTGCTAATTACACAACTGCAGGAGGAAATATTACTAACAGTGATAATATTAACATCGGAGTTTTTAAAAGAGTCGATGAGTGAAGATTTGGAAGCATCGGAAAGCGTTGACTTCCTAACAAGGACGAACGTAGGATGACCAGCTTTAACACTGGCTTCGACGATGAACTTTCCGATGTAACCGGTTGCTCCGATGATCAGAATCTTACTCTTCTCCGTCATTTTCTGTGTAGGTCGGTGATCAGAGACTGTATAAAAGAGTGGGAAGTGTGCAACTATGAATGAAGTGGTTTAAGAGTTTACGCAACTGAGTTTAAATATTTGTGGTGTGTGGAATCTGGATAAGTTGATGACATTGATATGGTAAATTTACGGTTTGGTCCCCTTTTGTTTTTCGGAGTTTTTATCGAGTTAAGTTTGAGTAGCTTGTGAGCTGCTTGGTTCGTTTGCACCCAAATTACTAATTCTTTAAAGGGTTGTGTTTAAAGAATTGGTCGATTTGATTATAAAATAATGTATATGGATTGGTTAGGTTGGTATATACCCAAATTACTCAATTACTCAACAGGCCAAAACTCAGGAAATATTATAAAATTTGTTTGTTTAAAATTAAAGGGTGTAAATTGATTAACATCACTTATGACAATTGTTTATATCTTCTATGCTTACTCGTCTCTAACATCATCATTGTTGGCACCACCGACAACGGCAAAACCACCTATTTCTTTTACGAGGTCAAACAAGTTTGAGAGAAACCAGTTCAAGTCATTAACTGGATTGGGTTAAAAATATTCGAACCCAAAAAGAAATTGATTTGAAACTAGTTTGGGTCATAAAATTGGTACCCAAAACTGGTATTTAAAATAAATATATACATTTTTTTTGGCCAATTTGGATGACGAGAGGGGGAAGTGGGGAGCTGGTATACAGGCTGGCAGTTTGGGCAAACTGTTTTCCTTTTTTTTTTTCAAACGAATGGGCCGATCCTTCTATATATACACATACAACTCTTGACAGTGGATGATTTTAACACAATAGGCCCAACATTGATAACCCAACCCATTTTATTAGGGTATTCTTCACCCTTTTCTCAATACTCTTTCTATATAAACACGACCATCTAAAACCCTTTCAACTTATCTGCAACCCATCATCTCTTCAACCTATTAAAATCTCCCATTAAGTGTTTCTGTTTTCTTAAACATTGTTCAATTGTAAGTTCGGGTATTAAGACAGGCACAACGAATTATTCTCACAAAGTCGTACGTAAGTTGCTGTGACATGCAACTCCCGATCGACCAAACAAATAGTAATATTTTATAAGAAAAATGGAAATAAATAATCCCAACTATTCACTATTGGCCAATAACAGTCCCAACTATGAAAATCACCAATATTGGTCCCAACTTTCGATATATTGGAAACCAACAGACCCAAACTAACGGAGGTTAACTCCGCTAGTGTGATGCTGACGTGGCATGCCATGTAGGATGCCACGTAGGATCATTTTGCCACGTGGCATGCCACGTAGGATGCCACATAGGATTATTTTGCCACGTGGCATGCCACGTAGGATGCCACGTAGGATCATCTTGCCACATAGGCATGCCACGTCAGCATCACACTAACGGAGTTAGCCTCCGTTAGTTTGGGTCCGTTGGTTTCCAATATGTCGAAAGTTGGGACCAATATTGGTGATTTTCGTAGTTGGGACTGTTATTGGCCAATAGTGAATAGTTGGGATTACTTATTTCCATTTTTCCTATTTTATATTTTGAGTTTAGTATTGGGCCGATTAATGTATACCAAAATATAAGCGTTTAACATTGGGCCTAACTATGAAAGCCCAGCCCATTTGTTCTACTTTATTTGATTAGACATTTAGAACTTTTTTATTTGAGGTTTCAATTATTTTGATTAAATTACCTGTCTTAGTTTTTATCCATGACACCATGGGTTAGGAGATGGGGGTCAACAGAAATGGTCACAGGTACTCCACTATCAGCACAGTAACACCGACGCCACCCATACTGTAGTGGTCCGATGATACAAAATCTGGTTATAGTTAACCGACTGGTAAAGTGGTGTATTAAATGTAACGGTCAAATTTATATTATTTTTAATTCCATTTTTGACCGTTAATATTATTTGACCTTTTTAAAATTTATCGAACGGTCATATTTTGTGACCGTTTTTATCAAATGGCTATATATATAGGGGAATTCTAAAATGAAAACCATCGCCACTTGTGCAAACCAAGAAAACCTCATTGTATGGTCATGCTTCTTCCACATCTAACATTCTAATTCTTTAAAGAGGGGCATTATAGACATTTACTTCACCTACAAAGTAGTCTATATCTCTCTCCTCCTTTCCTTTTCATATCCCTCCCACCTACACACCCCAACCAAGAAACATTAAACCTGCAACATTCTTTAAGCCAACCAAGAAATACTTTTATTTGACTTTTTTTCTTTGCAAGTTTATGTTGCAATTGGTTCAATTTTTTCTTTTCTGAAAAATAAAAGGTAAAATAAATTTTTTATAGTCAATGTTAGTGTTTAGGTGGTTTTTCTTTGCATCTTTTTGCTTTACAGCCCATATTTTGTTCTTATGGTTTTTCTTTCCAAGCAAAAGTTATTAAAACTACAAATGCTTCCATGTTTCAACTTCTAAAATTCATTACTAAAATTCATTTCAAGATTTTCGTATATGTGTTTCTAACCTTCTTTTTTTCCTTTTTCTAAATGGGGAGAAAAGTTGTTAGTTATACTAAATGGCAATGCACTGGTTCTTTTATCTTTTGTTTTGAATTGATCGAAGTGTTTTAACTTTTTTGTTTTGTGAGATAAGTTTGTGAAAATATATGTTTTTGTTGTTGGCTATAACTTATTATATGTTTTTGGGTGAGATGAGTAGTAAAAACATATGTTTTTGTTGTTGGGGTATAATTTATTATATGTTTTTTTTGGTGAGGTGAGTCGTAAAAACATATGTTTTTGTTGTTGGGTTATAATTTATTTATATGTTTTTGCTGAAATAAGTTTAAAAACATATGTAATTGTTACAAAAATATTTGATATCTCATGTTTTCAAACATGTAGCATTACTTCAATCTTAAAATAACTTGGAGAGATGAGAGAGGAGAGAAGAGAGAGGAAAGTAGTTTTTTTCTGGACCATATTACCCTTTTTGTCAATAAATATGTGTAAAGGTAGATCTTTAATTTAGATGAAAATCCACAATCCATCATGACCATAGATTACATATAATGGATGGTTAAAATTGGAGTTTTATGGGTTTTCTTAAATGGGGAGGGTTTTCAAATTATCTCTCCCCTATACACACACACACACGAAACGATGCCACGATTTACTATCAAAAAATAGAAATTATCTCCATACTTTAAAAAAAATGAGTGACATTGACGTCGAAGATGATCAAGTTTTCATTCCCCCGCTCAAAGTGCACCCGATTTTACACTCAACCGATAGTAGCGTTGAGTTTCTCATGGACCTTGTCAAACGAGCTACAGAGGAAGACACAACAACATCTAAAAAAAGTCACGACATTGCATGTTTGTACGAAACACACAAAGAAAGACATCACCTTCCCGGCATGATCGGTAGCATTGGCGAGCATGTCTTAGGGAATTACGTGGACAATACATGAGAGGCGATCACCAATACTCTACGATCATGCTAGAAGCGGTTGCTTCTCAAGATATATGGTTTTGGCATGGATTTTTTGGTTCCCCGGGTTCACTCAACGAAATAAATGTTCTCCAACAATCCCCAATTTTTCGTATCCAACGAAACAGAATGGTGCTGCAGTGTCCATTTACCTTAAATGGCCACTTATATAAACGTGGATATTATCTTACCGATGGCATCTACATAACCTGGTCAACGTTTGCGAAAGCGTTTCGATATCCGACCGATCCGAAGGAAAAGAAATTCGTTAGGGCACAAGAGGTGGCAAGAAGGGATGTTGAGCGAGCGTTCGAAGTATTATAAGGGAAATGGAGAATTACCAACCGACCGTTGAGGCCGACGATTGTTGATAGGTGTAGCGTCATCGTCTATACGTGCATGATATTGTACAACATGATCATTAAAGACGAGGAGTGTGCGATATCACCGGTCCACATACGCAATACCCCAATCCAACCGGTGTTCGACGGCGATGCCCTTGCGGAGTTGACAAACTCCGATATGCATTTCCGACTTCAAAATGATCTCGTGAAACATCTAGCCGAACTTGATCTACCTTACCTCGAAGTGGAAGCCAAATAGTTTTTTTTAGTTTATTTTTAATTATGTGTGTTTGCATTTCTTTGTTTTATTTTACTTTTAATATTGTAAGTTTATTTTATTAGTTTAATAATATGTTTAATTAATGTTTTTTTTTAAAGTTAAAAAAATAAAGATTTCAGTGAAGTGAATCAGTAGAATGTTGCCTTCAAAAAAGTATTTTAGTGAAGTAAATCAATAAAGTGATGTGACAGTGCAAGATTGATGTAAATTAGTAAAGTGAAAAGTATCCTCTAGGAACACCCCTTTCCCCTTAGTTATATACACAGAGATTTGTGTTTTGTACCTTTGTTAGTTCTATTTTATTTGTTTAATAGGAACTAAGATGAGATTAAATAGAAACAGAAAAAAGTTTCGAATGATGATTTTTACTCATTTACTTTTAGTTTTATTTCATTTTGTTAACTAGTATTTTGGCATGCTGTGTGTCGTGACAACGTTGAGAGCTAAAGTTACTTCGTGGGTGTTTGGGATTGATTATTCAAAACAGATTATGCGTTTTGGAAAAGCAGGGGTGGAGCTGCTTATAGATTATTGCGTTTTGATAGCCTAAAAAACTGATTATCTGCGTTTTCAAAACGCAATCCAAACACTAAAAACTGATTATATGCGTTTTCAAAACGCAATAATCTAAAAATCAGATTCAAAACGCAATCCCAAACACCGTCGAAGATATGGCGACGCAGCTTGTTGGAGCTGATTATTTGCGTTTTTTTTTTAAAGCAGGGGTGGAGCTGCTTATACGTGCATGATATTGTACAACATGACCATTAAAGACGATAATCAGTTTTTTTTTTTTTTGTCAAATATCTGTCATTACTTTTTTTTTATAATAATTCTTCATTTCATGACTGTTAAATTACATTAAAACAGTTAGACGGGCAAAAAGCTGCGTCGCCATACCTTTCTGAATCATAAAACTCAATCTACTAAACACAAACCTTTGCCCCCTGAAGTCGAAACATTGTATGAATAACCCTTTGACCCTTGTCAGGAAACGGATAGCTTCCGGTGCCAAGGGGCCAAAGGTATCAAAAGCCAAGTGGACGAAAACATGTTGGTTAGCTTCGCAAGCTTTGGCGTCCACTTTCTTTAATTCCGCCTTATTCATTGTCTGTCCAGCCACGAAACCAATTATATCATAAACCAACTAGCGGGGGCACACCTGTGAGGTCGCCCACCCAAAGACCAGCAAATTTGTTGGGCGCCGAGTAGACCTGCTTTCCGCGGGGTCCGCAAGAAAATTCACTAGGGCCTCCTTCTTGACCGAAATCCCGGATCGCCTTAAAATATCCCATAGAACGTCCCACACCCAGTCTTACCGGTATTTGAAACTGGGCAGCTCATTGCAGTGGACCGCATGCTCCCCATGTGAATCTAGGCAAGCTTTGCGGCAGATTGGGCATGTTTCATCCACAGAAAATATGGGAACCATCAGGCGATATTTAAGAATTGTCCTGTATTCAACCGCGGACATGCTTTGACACAAACCCTCAATCGAGACAGCAGTCAGGAAATCCTGGACATGAGGACCCTCCAAGCATTCAATTACCGTCTTTTGGCGGGCGGACAAATAAAAAACTTATCCCAGATTTTGAGCAATTTTGCTAAAAAGAGCATTTGCCAAAGTTTTTTTTGTGGCTTTAGGGGGCGGTGTCCTTATTAGAGAAACCGCCAAGATTGAAATCTGGGAGAGAGTTATTTAGGCATTCGAGGGTCTGCACGTAATCCAAGTCCAGGTCGACAACCCCGCTAAGACTGAACTCTGGATGCCACAAAAGCGTAAAACGTAACGTCTTAAGCTGAAAGAAGGCCTAAGCCTCCCAGTCGCATCGGTAGGAAAGCCAATCGCCACTGGAGGTCAACAAAAAACGGTCCACCACATACAACTATATCTTTAATGGCTTCCCGGATGCCATTATCAAAACGGGATACCACATCATCTATCATAGGGGGTTGGCATGTCTGTAAGCAAAAGAGCTACTTAGCGACCCCATGCAGGTACTAAGCACAAAAATGTATATTAGTATGAAATATATATCGGAATATACTGAAATTTACTTAAAAATAACTAAATAATCATGGAAGAGATCTTTTTTAAGTTAAAAAGATAGTGAGGCTTTGTGACGTTAAGACTATCCGGAGTGGGTGGGGGGGGGGGGGGGAGAGGGGGATGAAGCGCCATGTGGCACTTGTGAGACCCTTGTGGGGGGAAAAATTGTGGGGAGTGGAAGGGGAGGAAGAGGGGGAGAAGGAAATAATATTATATTGTGTTAAAGTTAAAAAAAAAAAACTGACCAATCAAAAGATGTCACGTGTCCCCACCAAGTGCCCCACGCCGGTGAGATCCCCCACGCCAAAGGGGCAACGCCACCCTTAGCGGTGGTGTTCCCGCCCTTGAAAGCCCCACGCCAGATGTTCCCGCCCCCACTCCGTCTAGACTAAACACAAAGTAACTCTAATTTATATTGTACAGTGAAAATGAGTTATGTTTTAAACGATTGTTTCTTAACAAAAAATTATGGTAACTGTGGATTAACCAAAAATATAAAAACGAAGGTAAAAAAAACATATTGTATTTGACCTATTTGCTCTTCATATCCTCTTTGGATAATGGCTTGCATGTGACCCTACAAACAAATTATATGGGTCCGGTTATTTGCACAACTAGGGTTTTTATTTGCACAACCCCTCCACGGGTCGTCGAGGCCTGGACAGCCCGTGGAGGGCCAAAAAGGCAAAAGGACGGGTCGTCCAGGCCCAGACGGCCCGTATAAAGGCAATAGGACGGGTCGTCCAGGCCCAGACGGCCCGTCTAAAGGTTTAAATCCAATCCAATTATTGGTAATCATTGGCAATGATTAGGTGATGATTATTTGGTTTTTTTATAAGTGTAGTGTGGATGTTTAAAATGGGTTTTAATGTTTGGTTTTTATAGATGTTTGGTTTTTTATAAATATTTGGTTTTTTATAAATGTTTTTTTTATTTGTATAATATGATCTTTTTTATATAATTGTGTATATGAATATGAACGAATGTCGTTTATGTTGCCGAACTAAACAAAACCAAAATACGAACAATAAAGCATAAATAAGCAAAAATATTCCAAAAATTTACATAAACTATGAGTTCAAATGTACAACCAAAGAAATATAACCCACCCGTCTAACCCGACCCACCCGGCTGATCCGACCCACCCGGCTGATCCGACCCACCCGGCTGACTGGTGGACGCCCCACCATGCTGACTGCTAGACGCCCAATCCGGAAGTGGACGCGGCTCCAAACCAGCTTCCCGTCGTCTCTCATTCTCGCTCTCTAACAGCCACCGCATGTCACCCCGCATCGACCCCAACTGATCCAGGATCTGCTGAAGTACCTGGGTCGTGCTATCATGCAACCTGACAGCATGATAAACGCGGGCAGGACGCTGTAGCTCATCAACGGGGGGGTCTGGCATCTCTACATCCACCGGTGGGTCGCCGTCGGCAACGTGTGGCATCTGGACCTCAGGGGCAATCGGCCCATCGAGATGTCTGAGCGGCTCTGGCACAAAATGCTCGCCACGGTCGCCAGCAGGTCCGAAAGCACGCTGGTAATAAGCGTGTGGGTTGCTGCGAGGGACCCGTGCTGCCACCTTCATCTGCGTCATAGTCCTAATATTTAACGGCCTGAAATGCAAAACAACAATAATAATATTAAATAATAATATATAAAATTAAATAATAATAATAATAATATTAAATTATAATATATAATAATAATAATCTTACCTGGGCATCATCGGACGAGGTAAGTTGTTCTCCTCAGCATGCGTCCACAATTCGCCCGGGCAACGACGCAACGCGATGGCGGTGACGATCCCACCAATTGGAATCTCCCCCGCCGGGTTCCTATGAGGGTAGGTCGCGATGTACTCGGCAAAGCACCTGTGTAGCGCAACCGGCCTACCCCTCAAGATGCAGTAGAGGTAGAAAAGGTCAATCTGCTGGACCCTCTCGTTACAGTTACACCGTCCGGCAATCGACCAGCTAACCAAACGGTGTATGTAACGGATCAGAGGGTCCCGGATGTTGCTGGACCTATCCATCCTGCACAGAATAATAATAACATTATAAAAATTTTGGCAGAGTTTCCTCTGTTTTTGTACGAACCAGACAACACAAGTCGTCTACAAAAATCCAAAAACAAACAACCTAAACTAACTAAATAACAATAATAATTAACTAACTAAGCGAACTAAATAACAATAATAATAACGAACTGAACTAAATGAAAACAATAACAATAATAATACCTCTCGCCGTCCTCCCCATACGCTCGACCACCGATAGTGGGCCACCAGGCCATCAGCATGTCGTCTGGCAAGGTCGTCAAGGCCATGGTGTACATATCCTGGACAAGCTCCTCCTCTCTGTACCAGCAGCAAGTAGTAGCCCACTGGTCCATCGTATATGCGTTGAGCTGTCCGAATAATCGGAACTGTACCTCAGGCTCAGGCTCGCCGTCAGGACCTACTGGAGGCTCAACACCTGCTGGATGCGGCGCGTAGCGGAATGTCGAGATGAACTCGATCGTCAGTGGCCGATACGAATCATGGTCGAGGTCAGCTAACATCCGCCCCCAAGGGCTGTCGTCTGGGATCCACTCCTCAAACCTGTCCGCTGCACCGATGGCGCGTAATGCGGACCAGTCAACACTGCGCGATACGTGTATCGGAGCAGCTCCATATGACCCCAGCGCGCGATCTCGTAGTCGTCGTTATCGTGTCTGTAGGGCCAATCTCTCAAATCGTCACCTGCAAGAGGATTCCCGTCCGCAGGCTGGTTACGGCGTCTTCTGTTGTTTCTGTTTGCCATATCTGCAAAACAAAAACAAAACACTTTAGGTGCGCGTTTATATTAAAAGGAACTAAACAAAACACAAGAACAATAACACTTTAGGCGCGCGTTTAGGTTTAGGCGCCTAAACACAAACGCGCGCCTAAACATAAAGGCGCGCGTTTATGTTTAGGCGCCTAAACCTAAAGTTACTTCTGGCATAAAGTCAAGTCGTGTCCAGAAGACGTCGATATCAGCCAGTGACACTCGTGTATCTGATATATATATTCAATCACAACAACAACAAATCAATAATTTTATAAAAATTTGGCAGAGTTTCCTCTGTTTTTGTACGAACCAGACAACACAAGTCGTCTACAAAACGCTTCAAACATTTATAAATTTGACTATTATATCCTAAAAAAAATAATAAGTCTAAAAAATGATGTTACCTTTCGTATCATACAATTGCAATTGACAGGAACATGGCAATCCATAAGTCTTCTTGAGTCGGTGTTCACAAAACATCTTTTGTTCCATATAATAATTTATCTTGTTGACCCCTCCGAGCATCAAATTAAGCGCTAGATGGGAAACCCTACCGATTACGTCTTGAAACAACGGTAGATCATGTTTCCACATTCTTGTTGATCGGCTGTGTTCGAAGGAGTGCTTTATCGCTACGCGCCGTGATTCCATAACTTTGTCTATTTCCATCACAAGCGCGTGGAGCGAGCTGTTCGGGCCTTTTATGTACCTCTTAATCAGAGCATGCTGACTCTCGACCCTGTTGGTCGTAGTCTGACCGAACGTAAGGTTTTCATTTGCCCATGCTTCCACAAACATTTCTTTATAATCTCGGAGCCAAACTGACTCCATGTAGTCATAAACCTCTGTAAAAAACAGAATAGTGATGTCAATACAGAAAATATGTACGCTTGTAAAGCAAAATAAAAAATAAAATATATACCCGTTCGATCCTGCCCCCAAAGTCGTCTGTAGAGCGCTTCAAGATTGAATTCGTAAGCCTCTTTGTCAGGAGATTTACACAGTCGACCAAAATACTGCAAAAATATTTCCCATTCTTCTTTTGGAAATCCTGCTTTATGATATTTTGCAATATTTCGTTGAATATGATACCTGCAAAACAACAACAATAATATTAATAATAATAATAATAATAATAATAATAATAATAATAATAATAATAATAATAATAATAATAATAATAATAATAATAATAATATTTCGTTGAATATGACACCTGCAAAGCAATTTCGTAGCATCCGGGAAAACTGTAGCACATGCACTCATCAGAGCCAGATCTCTATCTGTAACAATTACACGTGGCTCCATACTCCCCTCCAGCAAATCTTTGAGCCTCTCAAGCACCCATGTGTAGTTACTCGTTTTCTCTTTAACGATAAATGCATGGGCGATACAAAACGACTGGTTTGTCGACGTCATACCCACAATTTGAACAAACGGGATTCTGTACTCATTCGTTTTGTAGGTGGCGTCGATCAGCATCACATGTGGGAAGGCACGCCAGAGATTGTACGAGACCCGGTGTGAAAAGAAAATATTCTCAACAGCATCTGTCTCTGGATTCTGCTTGGTGAAATAAGTAAATTTCTTTTCAACCAGGATACTCTCGAGTATCTGCATAACAATAATAATAATAACAATATTTAATATTTAACAACAACAAAATTAATAATAGTCTATGACAATAATAGTAATTAATAATAATACCTGCATTGGGGTTTTATCGCCGTAAATTCTATGTTTAATCTTGCTCACTGTATTGTGTATGTCTCTTAGAATACATTTATTATTCGGGTTTTGTGCTCTGATGGCCAAATGTATGTTTGCCGGTTCCAGGCCTTGAAAATAAAGCGTTTCCACCATTTCTTCTTCTTGTGGTGTCAGCCGCCTAGCAAAAGCGTGACCCTCAACATGTATAAAAGGGTCGTGGTTATGATTCGCGTGTTTAACCTCCAACTTCCAACCCTCTTTGCGTAGCCTCCCTATTAACATAAATCGACAGTTAATCTTTTTGCTACCCGTAGACCTTACTGTGGCTGTAGTATGGTATTCGCCAGCACGGTCGCATCTCAGGTCTATCCTAATTTTTCTTGCATTATTTCCACTGCCTTTTGAAACAGAACATCCTGTCACTAGGACGTAACCGCTAGCAAGGGCTCTATCATAAGCCCATTGTTTCATCTCTTCAACAGACCCGAATACCTGAAAATTTATACAAGAGTCTAGTCTAAATTCATACTACTCTAAATTATATACTACTGTAAAGATATACTAGCGTAAATAAATAAACGCACCTGCTCGGTTTCATACGAAACATCCGGGTTAGGTTCAACTTTTATGTTAGCATCTTCCTGGTTGTCATCATTAGCACGATTCCCGCGCGAATGGTAACTCCCGTACGTGTACTGCGGGTAGCTTGGTGGCACGAAAAATGACTCCTGTTCCTCTACATATTCCTCGTTGAGATCGGGCAGCATGTTCCCGTCATTACCACGAACCCCGGATTTAACCTCCTCTTCACCAACTTGAACCTCGGGTTCATACCCTACGCTTTCAGAGACGTAAGACTCGTTCTCAGACAGGACAACGGTTGAAAAGCTTTGTAAATATGTCATCGTGAGACCGGGAAGTCGAAATGGGTCGAGGGTTTTGGTGGTGGTGATGTTTTAAGGTTTGGTTCAAATGGGGAAGAAGCTGATCGTGTAATGGTTAAATCTGGAAATCTCAACGGGCCGTCGAGGCCTAGATGGGCCGTCTAGGGATTAAATGCCCTAACCTAACACATTTCAACGGGCCGTCGGGGCCTGGACGGCCTGTCCTTATGCACCTTTTTCAGACTTTTCAGTCTGAACTGCCTGCTTTTGCAGGAGTTCAGACTGATCACCTCGTACATCGTACTTCTACGGGCCGTCTGGGCCTCGACGGCCCGTCGGTTTTGTCTTTTCTGTAAACAAACGGCCCATCAAGGCCTGGACGACCCGTCCTGAAACCCTAATTTTTCTTAACGGCCCATCTAGGCCTCGACGACCCGTCCTAAGGTTGTTTAGTGTTTTTTGTTGGTTGTGTAAATAGTATCACCCAATTATATATACTAACAATTTAAATTGTTAACCGTACTTATTCTTTATTGGTGCACTTTGCTTCATTGGTGCACTTTGCTTTCTCTCATACCACTACGTACTTGAATTTGATTTTGCTAATTTAATCAACTACATCCCATATGTATTGGTGGATAATTGAATATATCTATTTTTTTTGTCGGTTTCCCTCTATTTTCCTTTTTCTAGCTTTTCTTCATATTTATTTTCCTTTAATTATTTTACTAATCATTTATAATACACTTTTATTAAATGCATAGATGAGTTAGTATACGTTTTGACCTCGTTACATCACAAATCAAAACTAGTTTTTTCTAAACTTAGAAACTAGTTAAAACGTCTTGAATAAAAAAATGTGTTTTTTTAGAAAAAGATCAAAAGATTTCCAAATCTCTATTACGATGATCACGACGTGTTAGTTTTGATATACATATCGACAACGCATGTGAGGAGGATAACAAAGACATGTCACAATTAACTCGCAACTCTTGGCATCTTTTTGTAGGGCAAACCAAATTAGTGTGAGTAAATGACAAAGTTGACCTAAAAGAGGGTGATAGCTAGCATGCCGTTCATATATACATCAAACCATTTAAAGTAATATGGATAGCTGGTACCAGTTATATTCATGGTTAACATATTTGTGGTATGGAAGGCGACTGGTCATTGAAATTTTGAACACATTAAATGTGAGTATGTGCATATTAAGAAGAAAAGAGTTACAACTCTGCTACTATATAAGAGATCTGGTTGTGAATGATGACTGAGAATGAATAAAGATAAATGGATCTTGTTAAACCTGCAAAACAAACATCGTTAGGCTCGTCATAAGGGGAGGGAATGTCTCTCTGTGACCACCCTCCAGCGTGGGAATAAGTATGGTTTTAAGAAGTGGTAAAAATGAGAGAAAAGTGTTTTGGTTCGGAGAAGATCAGTTATCAAATGAGAAAATTTATTGGAGTATTTATACTTTTCGTGATGGGCTTCGGAGACGTAGGGCCCATGGGCCTTTGCTCCGAAGCCTCGTTATCGGAGTGTTAAGCTTGGTTCGAGCCAGTCTCGTTGGTTCGGCCTTCGACCTAAAATCACATACTTTCTTCAAGTCCCCCAAAATCTTTTTAAATCCTTCAGTTTTAAAAATGACATGTAAATCTGAGGTTTTTGGTTTTTCGATTGCTTCATGCTTCGGTGTTTGGTGAATGACACTTTTTGCAAATGTACGTTATCGATTGTTTTTCTCATCCTATGTTATAGGTGAAAGTTAATTGATAACCTGGCTCATGAATGGAGAGAGGTGAGAGCCGGGGCGCTTGATGCCGTGTAGCACAAGTGGTCGAATCATGTTAATTCCAGTTTGATTGTTCACATTAGGAATAGCTGTTGGCTTCCCATTCTTAACTTCTTTCACGAGGTGGGATAACTTGTCGGACCGGACCAACAATCGTCGGTGTTGTGTCCCTTTGCCCGGTGGTATTCACAAAACTTTTTTGAGTTTTTGTCTGATGAAGGTTTTTGTTTAGCCGGGGTCGGGAGGTTCCAGTTCTCGGTTAAGAGAATATCCATCAAAGTTTTGGCTAATTCGGTCATACCACTGAATTTAGTGGTGTTTGATGACCTTGAGGGACCATTCTTGTCGTATCTGTTGTACGGCTGCTGCCTGTTCTTGCTCCAATGGCTGTTTCGATCGGCGTTGTGGGAATTCTTCTTCCAGGAGCTTCGGTTGCCGGAGCGTTTATAGTCTGTCTCGGAGGAATGTCCACATGCACTCTTCCCCCGAGCAAAAGCTCTGGCTCTTTCCATTAATGCCTCCATCGTCTTTGGAAGATCTTCGTGAAGTTTTTCTACAAGCTGATTGTTTCGAACCCCGTGACAAAACCCTGAGACTCGAAGGTGATCGACCGCACCGTTTATCTGCATACTCTCTTTGCTAAACATGTCAATGAAATTCTCAAGGGATTCACCATCCCTTTGTTGAATGTTGTGTATTTCGGTGATATCCTTGGAGCAACGCCGTTGATTGGCAAAATTTAACAGGAACAATTTTCTAAAGTCTTCCCAGCAAGCGATTTCTCCAACCGGCAACCCGTCGAACCAGACTCTCGCTACTCCGGTGAGGGTTTGTACGAACATGTGGCACCATGCAAGCATGAGCCACAGTTCTATCTTAGCTGCTCCTCCAAAAGCGAAGATGCAGTCGTCCAGATCGAACGTGCCATCATACTTCTTGACGGTGGCTAGCATCTTGAGCTTTACTTCCAGTCGGGTGGTAACAATTCTCTAGGAGAACTTTGAGTGGCCTGCTATATAAGCAGGCCGGTACGGTGCAGTAAGCTCGTCATCACCGTGGATGGTTTTCTCTGGTGTCTTGTCCGAAGAAAACAACCATGTTGGTATTGGTCTGGTATATCCGAAGGGTATCAAGTGCCCATATGGTGTTTGGAATGGGGTGGTTGTTTTAACCGTGGAGTAGGTTGGGTGTGATCCGAGATCCATCCCAGCTCTGATCGGAGCAGATAACCCTTCGGTGGGAAATAGGTTTCGCTTTACACTTTGCATTTTAGCTTCTTTATCTTGCTGTTCCTTCAACCGAAATTGTATCTCTCGATTTTTGTGGAGGAAAGCATCATCAAACTCTCTAACTGGGTTTGATGTCTTAGATGCTGAAGCATCTGCAAGTGAGCTGAAAATCTGTTATCTATCAACGTGAGCTGTTGTGGTGATGGCAACTGTTCCTGATGATGCGGCAGTGACGACGTCATCATCAGTTTCAGTTGCTGTGATATCATCAATCATAAATCCCTCAGAATGTGTCGTCATGGGTTGAGATTGCATGGAGTTTCACCTTATAAAAAAGAGAAACAAAGCAAAATCACGGATGGCACTAGTTGAAGAAGAAAAGAGTTACCACTCCGCTTCGGTATTAGAGATCTGATTGTGAATGATGACTGAGAATGATTAACGATAACTAGATCTTGTTAAACCTGCAAAACAAACACCGTCAGGCTTGCCACAGGGGAGAGGAAAGGCCTCTCTGTGACCACAATCCAGCGTAAGGATAAGTATTGTTTTAAGAAGTGGTACGTAAAAATGAGAGAAAAGTCTCGTTGATTCGACCTTCGGCCTAAAATCACATACTCTCTTCACATATGTATTTATATATCCATTTTAACGTATATATATAGATGTTTTATATATTGTGTTTTTCTTTTACGTATATTATAGTTAAAAGAATAAATAATAATATTTATATGTTTTTATATATAGTTCTGTACTTATAAGTTATAATTCATCCTTTTAAATTTTAACATATATTTCAGTTTGGTTGTTTTAATATATTATAGTTTTAAATAATCCATGCATATTCACTAATTAAATCAACTACAACGAGAAAGAAGAGGATTTAATAGTACATGTTTGCATGAGAGCACACAAAGTCGTTATCTGTAAGTTCTATGCGACACAGGATTATAATAGAAAGTCGCACTAGTTATATATGCTAGTCAGCTAGCTTAAAAAAAAAAAAAAAAAAAAAAAAAAAAAAAAAACTGGTCAGCTCAAACGTAAAGGCGGCGATATTTTTTTTTACTTACACAACACTTTTAAACTTTAAACCAAATTACAAACCCTTTTCTTTTTTTGTCCAATCACAGTCAACCAAGAAAAAAAAAAGAAAAGAAAAAAAAAAAAAACACACCCGTGTAAAACATTAATTAAACACTTATTTTGACCGGGAATTTATGAATGCAATCAGCCCACGGGTTATTATCTGACGGCTTCACGGTTTTAACGGCTTCCCAAACCGCGCTGTTACATTTAAACCCGCTACCGAACGCTATTTGCCATACGCGGTTACCTTTCTTCATACGCCCTTTAGCCTCCGTATAAGCCAGCTCATACCAAATCGAACTCGATGACGTGTTCCCGAACCGGTATAACGTCATCCTAGACGGCTCGACATGCTCATCCGATAACTGCAAGTTCTTCTCCAGCTCGTCGATCACTGCTCTCCCACCAGCGTGGATACAAAAGTGATCAAACGCGAGTTTAAAATCCGGTATATACGGTTTCATTTTCGAGTCCATTACTCTTCTAGCCACTAAACTCGCGAAAAACAAAACTTGTTCGCTAATCGGGAGCACGAGCGGGCCCAAAGTAGTGATGTTTGCTTTTAATGCGCTGCCTGCGATCGCCATCAGGTCTTTGGAGAGCGAAACTCCTACCTTTTGGGCGTTGTCTTCCTCTTGGTACACGCAGTTGAATGCTGTGTCGTCCGCTCCACAATGAGTGCGGACGGTGTGAAGGAGCTTGTATTTTGCGCGGCGTTTGTCCGCGGTTTTGTTTGATAACAAAACCGCGGCGCCACCGACTCGGAATAAGCAGTTTGGGATTAACATTGATTTCTTGTTCCCGAAGTACCAATTTTGTGTTATGTTTTCCATGCTCACGACTACAGCGTAAGTGTTACGGTGCACCTGTTAAAAAAAATAATATATTAGTTAGGGTTTATTGTTATATTGTTGTTACGGTTAGAAATTAAATAATAGGGGTGCAAACAAGCCGAGCAAGCTACTCGAGCTCGGCTCAGCAAAAAGCTCGAAACGAGCCGAGCTTTATCGAGCTCGAGCCGAGCTTGAGCCTAATACAAAGCTCGTTTATTTATCCAGCTCGAACTCGATCCTAGCATGTGAAGCTCGTTAGGCTCGTCGAGCCTTATCGAGCCTAGTATAATATTAATTTTTTGAATATTTAATAATATTTACCATTCATTTAAAGTTGCTTAGTAAACGAGCCCCGAGCTCGAGCTTCACTTATCGAGCTCACGAGCCTCAATGAACTATTATTATATTATTTTTATTTAACATATTAACTAATAAATACTAAACGAGCCGAGCTCGAGCTATTATAACTTAATCGAGCTCGAGTTCGAGCCTGGTCGAGCTCGGGCTCTGCTCGGCTTGTTTGCACCCCTAAAAAATAACATGTTATTTCTAACAGTATACTACCTGGAGCATATCTTTGGCCAAATCAACCGCGATCACACCTGCGCTACAACCCATACCGCCGAGGTTGAACGTCTTAATATTCCCTCGTAGTTTATACTTATTGACGATCATCGAACTCAAGGATGGAGTCGGATTAAACAAACTGCAATTTACAACTAAAATTCCAATATCTTTCGGGTTAACTTTGTTCGATTCGAAGAGATTTTCTAGAGCTCCAAACATAACATCCTCGGCCTCTTTCCTCGCTGCAGCCATTGAGGGAACAGGCGGGATGCTATGCAGGGCCTCGGGAAGATAAGTTTCCTCCCCGAGGCCTGATCTTTCTAAAATCTTTCTTTGAAATTCCAGGGCGGATTCATTGAACCCGCCATGGAGCCTAGAACGTTCCATGAAGACGTCAAATTTGACTTTCAAGTTGTCTGGAGGGCGGTAACACGAGTAGTCAACGAGGTAAACAGGTCGTGGTCGTGTCATTAGATACGCGGTAGTACCAATTAAGGCAAGCGCGGATAGCCCAACCACGGTGATCAGGTTGTATTGGAGGTGGTCATAGAGTTTTCCAACGTCGTCAAGGTTTAATTGGGATAAGTTAACGGCGGTAACGGCGATTAACGGAAGGAGACATAGGGTTAGAAGGTGTGACATGAGGTAGTGATAACCTAGTTTAACATATTTTAGTTTAACACTATTAAGGAAATTTGGAAGTGGTGGTGGTGATGGGCGGATTTCGACGTTGGCGCCGCCGTTAGCGGTGGAGGGATGGTGGGAGGAGGTGGTGGACATTGGTGGTTGTTGAAGACTTGTAGGATGTGATAATATTTTGAATATTGACTAATGAATAATATTGAATTGAATAGAAGAATAATAGTATTTGTGGAGGGTGGGTGAGAGGTAAGAGGGTATATATAGTGTTAGAAATGGTAGAAGAGGTAGATACAAGTTTGTGAAATAAAAGTCATTGCAACCAACAACTGCCAAGGGCCACATGTGACAAAATTAAATGATTTCTACAATAATTGGTTACATTATTTTATATGTTTCTTGTATCATTTATGCATGATAAAATGCATTAAAGATTATGTATTATTATTATTATTATTTTATTATTAATTTTTTTGGGATGTAGAATATGGCTCTTCTCTTGACACGGCCATACAAAGCCTTGCCCAAAATTGTGTTTAATATCATTTTAGCTACAAAATTGCATTGAACAACAAATTTTAATTTACTTTATATTAACAAAAAGTTATAATTCATCAAATTCTATTTGCTTTGCTGAAAAATCATCGAACTTGCAACAGGATTAGTTTATGTGGACTTTATGTCGGAAACTTGGGGAACTTTTAGGGTTTTTTTCCTTCTTTTTTTTTTTTTTTTTTTTTTTTAATCTTTTAACCGAAATTCATAGCAAACCTGTCATAATTTTTTTGGGATTTATGCAGCAAAGAAACTGCTTTTCTAGTAGAGTTTTATCTCACCTACTAAAATTAAGTTACTAGATTGTTTATAAAAGGGATTAGGGTGAGCTAGGATGGTAGAAAAATGGGTAAAAAAAAGCTAAAGTAGTAGACTAAACTGAAAAAAGAAACTAAACCGAATACCATTCAATTGGTTTGGTATCTCTAAACAATTGCGGTTTTTTTTTCGGTTTATTACTGTTCAATATGATCTATTTCCCTCCATATAAACATGAACTAATTAGGTTCATTATATTCTAACCATGAATTAGTATAGTTTCATGCAGACACAAGAGACGCTATGTTTGCGATACACCTAAACACATCTCATGTTCAAGAAACAACATGTGTTTTAAGGGCAAAGCAAGACATTCTATTACTAAAGGCCCAAATAGCAAGATGCTATGTCCTTACAAGGACGTTAATAATAGACCTTTAGCGGCGACATGGGCTTTAGCGGCGACATGTCGCCGCTAATGACATCGTCACTTTTGATCCGTCGCTAATGCCAGTGTCGCTGCTATTGATGTCCCCCAAAATACAAAAAGAGCTGCAAATACAACCACCAAATGATAGTTACAAAGTAATCAAACCTAATTATAAATTGTTTCCAATCTTACCATGTCAATTCTCTCACCTTAAGTCTCTGCCGTATCCCATCAAAGGATTCTTCCTTTAAAGAAATAACATGTAACCTTTGATGAACTTGGCCAATTTAATACACTTGTATCTTGATCGCTCCTCCTTCATAAGTCATAACCCTAGTCCATGAAGCCTTAAAGTTACATGAATTAGTAGGCAATTTTCAAACATATAAATTGTATTTTATATGCTACAAAAGTTACATAAAATTCGAGGTGCTCAAGTTTAACTTTCCACATTTGATTATGATTTACCAACAACCAATTTTAGCCTTTTTCTATGCTAAATTCACTACAAGAAATAATAGCATTAGTGGCGGTATCCAGGATGTGTTGGTATAACACAATGCAAACAATAAACAAAACAAAGAGAACAACTTGAGTCGACACAGCTTTAATGATATTATTGAATGGGAAATTTTCTGAATACATGAACACAATTGAAACACATCTTAAATAGACTCAAACATAACAAACTTAAGCTGATAACTAGGCCATAAGACTCTGTAGACTCTGAACAAACTCAACGGTGCACAAGGCACTTATTCAAACCATGCAACGTAAACATGCAGACTTTCACATCTTGACAAAACTAGTCCTCCAAATTTGAGTTATTTTAAACAACCCCCCCCCCCCCCCCATAACTCAAACTCCTTCATACCAATCATCTCTCTGAACCTTTCAAACTTGTCTCTACTTAGTGCCTTTGTTAAACCATCAGCAGCTTGATCTTTTGTACCACAAAACTAAAGCTCAACAAAACCTTTTGCAACCATGTCTCTGATGAAGTGGTACCTCAAATAGGGCTGTACACGAGCCGAGTCAGGCCCAGCTCGAGCTCGAGCTCGAACTTAAACCGAGCCAGCTCGGCTCGGCTCGTTTTTCTGGTCGAGCTGAAAAGTCGAGCTCGAGCTCGGCTCGTAAATGTTCGAGCCGAGCTCGAGCTGGCTCGAGCCAGCTCGTTATATTTTTTTATTTTTTTTTACAAATATTTATTAAATAAAAAACAATAAAATTACACATAATCATGTATATTTTTTTTTTCTTTTTCTAAGTTATGGTTTATTTATTATGAAAAGATGGGGTAGATAGGTAGTATGAGCGGAATTTTCAAATTTTGAATTTTAGAATTAGGTTTGGAGCCAAAATATATTAGTTTCATCTATATATTAATTACACATACACAAGCCTGAGTCGAGCCATATGTCGAGCCATCGAGTCGAGCCACGAGTCGAGCCATCGAGCCGAGCCACGAGCTGAACACCCCTGGCTCGAGCTCGGCTCGATTACAAAATGAGCCAGCTCGGCTCGGCTCGAAAACAAAACGAGCCTCTTCGAGCCGAGCTTTTTTCGAGCTTTTTTCGAGCGAGTTTCGAGCGAGCCTCGAGCCGCGAGCTTTTTGTACACCCCTAACCTCAAAACTATATGTTTGGCTTTACTATGCAGCACAACAAGATTCTTTGATAGGCAGATAGTAGAATTGTTGTCACAATAAATGACGGTAGCATGATCTCGCTTCCAACCAAGGTCTTCCAAGATTCTCCTAACCCAAACAGCTTAACATGCAACATCTGTAGTAGAAATATATTCTGCTTCTGTGCTAGATAGAGCCACAACATGTTCTTTGAGCTCCAAGTTATAGCTCCACTTCCAAAGGAGAAAACATGTGTAGAGATACTTTTTCGATCATCTAAACAATTTCCCCAGTCACTATTTGTATAGCCAAACAATTCAATCCCTTTATTCTTCTCACCTACGTCATAGCTTACTCCATATGTTAAAGTTCCTGCTACATACCTCAGAATTCTCTTAGCTGCACCTAAATGAGTCTTAGTGGGCTTTTGCATAAATCTGGAGATAAGACCAACCGAGTACACTATATCAGGCCTTGTGTGAGTAAGATATAACAGCCCACCAACCAAACTTCTATAGTATGTAGGCTCATCACCATCAACTTCCTGCAGCCTTTCACTTGTATTCATTGGAGTAAACTCAGCATTACATTTCAGCATTCCAAACTTCTACAGTAGATTCACTGCATACCTTTCTTGACTTATGAAAATCCCATGAGGCTTCTGATAAATTTCCAATCCAATGAAGTATGAAAGCTTCCCTAGATCAAACATTTCAAACACATTCAACATACTTTCTTTAAATTCTTGTGCCAGCTTCAGACTTGATCTACATAATGTACGGAAATATAAATAATGTAATTCGATGAACAACATAGACATAGCTCGCGAAAAGTACATATATGTAGCTTTTTTATCTACATATATCTAATATTTGTTTTATTTTAGTAAAGATTAGCAACATGGAAAAAATTGAAAACATATAAAAATGATAAAAAAAATTTAAGTATTTTCTCAGAAAAAAAAAAACAAAACAAATTTTAGTAATCACATATATACATTCGTATGTCTTAAAGTGAATATAACTTAACCTTTTAAACGTATTAATAGTAGCTAGAGATTCGAAAATTAAGATACTTTGAGGTAGAGGAGTTGTATGTACACTTATATATAGTTTTTGTAATAAACATTATAAGCTAAATAGCATGCTAATATAGGGTTAGGTTACTCTACAAAGGCTATAAAAAATGAGAAAGGTGAGAAGCCACTACAAATTGACATGTGTCCAAAGATTAAACAAGTGGGAAGGGTAATGTTGTCAAAAAAATATGCACATGCAAGTCACATGCCATTTCCACTTTCATTTTTAAATACTCGTAACTTTTTTTACGTCATCTTTTAAAAAAAAAAGTTATACCATAAAATTGAGCAACTTTTTATCTTTAACATGATTACCATATTGTTGTACTTTAAAAAAAAAGTTAAAAACCCACTTGCGTAAGACACAATGGAGTGTAAAGCACAATGATCACCAATTAAATATAGGGTATAAAACATTATCAGCAGTCTAATAAAACACAATGGGCGACATACTAAAGACATAATGAATAAAAGACTAAAACACAATGAATACTTTTGAAAAAAAAGTTGAAAACTCAGTTGCATAAGACACAATGGATGACATACTAAAGACAAAATGAACAGAAGACTAAAACACAATGAATACTTTTGAAAAAAAAAGTCAAAAACCCAGTTGCGTAAAACACAATGGACGACATAATAAGGACACATGAAAGAAGACTAAAACACAATGAATACTTTTGAAAAAAAAAGATGAAAACCCAGTTACGTAAGACATAATGGAGATAACGTAAAACACAATGAGTATCAATTAAATATGCAATGTACAATATGGTATAAAACACAATGAACAGTCTAATAAAACACAATGGACGACATACTAAAGACACAATGAACAGGAGACACAATGAATAATAGACTTAAACACAATGAACAGTCTAATAAAACACAATGGACGACATACTAAAGACACAATGAATAATAGACTTAAACACAATGAAAAACATAATAAAACACAATGTATACCTAAATACAAAACTCATTTGCGTAAAACACAATGAAAAACATAATAAAAACATAATGGACAAAGTTAAATCATGTGTAGACTAAAAAAACATAAATAACATATTTATAATGCACACGTGCATACTATAAAACAATGAACGAGCAGAAGACACAACGGAGAAGAAAACCCATTTAACATGATTTTTTTTTTCAATTTTAATGTAGCAATGTGGTACTCATATTAAAGATAAAAAAACGCTCGTTAATATGGTGAAATTTTTTTGAAAAAAAAATCGTATGAAAAAGTTATAGACGTTTTAAAATGATGGGGGAATTGACATGTGCATTGCATGTGGAGAGAGAAAGTCAGCAAATATGGTTTTCCTTTTATGTCCTTCATCTAATTTATTATTTATTTTTTCAAACAAATTAATCTCAACTCTTCAAAGATATGATCAATGGATCACAATCCTTCTCACATTTCTTAAAAAAAAAGTGTTTTGTGTATTTGATTCTAACCCTTAATTTTTTTTTTTTTTTTGAAAAGTATGTTTTTCTAGCTTTTTCTATACTTTTTTATTAGTTTTGTTTAACAAACTTGGCATTAAAATATATTGCAGTATATATTACGATGATATTGTTGCAAGCTACTGCCTACCAGCACATTTTATTGGCCTTCCAAAAAAAAACCAGCACATTTTATTGAGGGCAAATTAAGCGTCACTTTTGAGATAAAGATTTACTATATCGGGAGAAAAAAAAACGTCACATGTTTTTACTTCAAACTATACCATTTTGCAAGCAAACTGTTTTTAAAAACCCATAACACAAAAATAATATATTTCATTATGTGTCACATCATTATGAGCATGCGTCATCAATTAAAAAACACACATAATGAAGTTTGTTTTCGGGTATTATCCCATTTAAACCCAACTTTACTTGGATAGTTGGATAATTTTACATACATCAAAATCATAGTCCGTATAAGTAACTTGTTTATTAACATAATCAGAAATGGTACCTATCAAATGTTAGAAATCTTAGGCTAAAATAGAGATGATTCTGAAATAAACAAATAGGAAGTGTCACACCCTCAAATTCACATGCGGGGTTTATTGCGAGGCGCGTGACACACCAGAATCCAAGTCAACGGTCGCAATAAACGACAACTATATTTAAAATAAGTAAACCAAAACCATGAAGTTTCATAACACAAAACCATTAGCGGAAGCTAAAATATGTTTACAATCCATATTAAATAAATGTAGTATGAAATTGTTTAAAACCATGCAACTAAACTCTAGACGCCGTGCAAGACCCCGTGCGCCTAGTCCTTAGCGACCCGAGAAAATATGCCAAAAATGTGAACATATATTGCTGGTGAGTTCACAGGTTTTTATAAAATGTTTCCATAAGTTTTGAAAGATCAATCCCGTTACTACTATGTTATAAGAGCGTTAGCTAGACGTTAAGTACTTTTACTACTACCGTTGGCAAACCATTACTTGACACGCACTTATGTATGCCCGAATGTACTACCGTCATCCACGGTATATGTAATGAGATAATATGCACCCGTCCGACCTCCAGTCGACCCGAGTGGAGCTGGTCACATCCAAATAGATCTATCCATATTCCCCCGTTGTGCTACCATGCACATTCATGGTTCCCTCTGGACTTAGGATGAAACGCAGTATAGTAACAAAAGATAACCATAGGATAACATAATATTTTACAAATCCAAAGTATATAGCATGTTTCTCCCCCAAAAGCAAAACCAGTAAAAGTGGGGCTGTGAACTCACCTTAAGTTACATTCTTGAAAACAATTAAACCAAAATGCTATGATAGTCCCTAATACCGGTGACCAATCATAAGATGTATATAAGTATTCGGACTAATAACCCGTAGGTTAACTAGTCCCTGAATGTCCAGACCATAACCAAGTACCTTTGAAAACATTTTTAAACGTTAACCTAACCACACAAGACAAGACCCGACATCCCATTGGTGACCCGACATCCCCCGTGTTAGCCAAATACAAGTAATCAAGCAATCATGTGTAAACACACACCATATACGCATAACAGTCCACAAGGTCTAGCATATAGTTCACATACTGCGGCTACGAGTGATAACACATGTTATCATGTTTCTAGACATGCCACGGGGCTTACAATATGTTCCTAGGTGTTAATTCATGTTTCGAGATCCCAAAATACACTTACAGCAGCAAAACACAAGACTAGGCATCAAAACACACGACTAGGCATCAAACAGGAAACTATCAAAGCTAGTAGCCCCCTGGAGGGACGATTGGGTTCCAAAGAAGCGACTAGCTTAGATAGTCGCCCCCTGCAGCATGCGACTAGCTAGCTAGTCGCCCCTGCAGTCCGGGTAACTCTTTTCGCGCGTTAAACCCTTCAAATCAGATCCGAAACATGTAAAAACACTCAATATCAATCCATAATAATCAAGCAACTTATCCTAAATGAAAATCCCCAATCTATCATCAGTCTAACACCCTAATTGCAAGTATTTCCCAAAATGGAATTATATTATGAAAACATCAAATCATTGCATGAATAACTTACCCTAAATGGCAAATAATCAGATTTCATCACATAATCACGTTCCAATCATCATCATTCTGCTACTACATCATTCTAGCATAAACCTTAACATCATTCAATCATTAAATAATCCTATAACATTCTAAATCCTCCTAATGCACTCAAATGGGTCAAAACGTATATTATCATCAAAACACATCAAACAACCTTTCTAATATAAGATAATCATCCTAATAACTCATTCATATCAACAAAACATCAACACATAAGAATCCCCATGTTTTAATCATTAAAAACCGTTCTTTGCGTGAATCCTTCATATAAAATCCATTTAAAGGATTAGACCTGCTTTAAAACTGTTTTTCAAAGGTTTTCAAAGATACAAACTTTATAAAACTAGGTCTGAACCTTTAGGGATCAAAATAATGATATTACAAAAGCTTAGGATGAATAACACCTTAGATTTTGCTAGAAATGATGTTTAAAGCTTGGAAATGGTAGATTTAGGGCAAAAACGGGTTTCAGAGGTTAAGTATAGTGTGAGAGAGGTTTGGGGCAAGTTAGGGATTCACAAATGATGTTTTACAAGTCAAGTATGGTATTTATTGTTGCTTCTAGTCGTTTCAGACACAACAGGGCAACTAGGCTGCTGCAGGTGGCCACTAGGGTTGCCAGTCGCCACTTAAAACAGGCGGCTAGGGTCCTAGTCGCCCCTTGCAGCAGGTGATGTTTTTCGGCGTGTTAAACACAACAGGCAACTAGGCTGCTGCAGGTGGCCACTAGGGTTGCCAGTCGCCACTTAAAACAGGCGGCTAGGGTCCTAGTCGCCCCTTGCAGCAGGTGATGTTTTTCGGCGTGTTAAACACTATTTTAACACATATAAGCACGTATTCACATACCGACAAGTTATATAATGATTATAAACACATGTTACTTGATAACTAAAACGTTTACATTCGTTCATCAATCCCCGGGACCCGAGACTCGCGTGTGTGTATTAAATCCGGTTATCCTACAAATCACCAATCCTTGTACACATGGTTATGGACCGACTCCCGATGATCCCTTGGATCATCATAACGACTCCCAATGATTCCCCGAACCATCGTAATGACTTAACTGACCCAGTTAAGTGTAATGTAAGCATGACTCGCTAAGGTAGACTTACTAGTTTGACAAAAGTTAATAACCTGAATTTGCCGGGTGTCACATCATCCCCCTATTGTAAGAATTTTTGTCCCAAAAATTGCACAAGGCCGAAAGGAAGGAACGAAAAGAAAGAAAAATTTTCCGGTTGCTACGTCATCGCCCTGTTGAAAGAAATTTCGTCCCCAAAATTCACTGTAACACCCCAACCGATGGCGTAAACATCGAGGTGTCACGTAGTGACGATTGTTCAATAGCTCATGGACTAAAATGTAAATATTAATACATTGACTAAATATTTTATTACATTGAAAGAAAAATACAAAGATTCTAAAGTGACAACTAAAGCTGAAATACAATAAATCCAACATCTAATTAAGATTCCAAAAGCTTAAAAGTCACCTCATAAATAACATGTAACATGTACGGAAATAATTTTTACCGATTACATCAACCTCATCTTACCATGAATCTACAGAGGAGGGAGAGAGAGTGTGTGTGTCGAAGAGAGAGAGAGAGAGAGAGAGAGAGAGAGTAACCGGAGAAGGAAGGAAGAAGACGACGAGTGGCGGTGGGGTTCCGATTGAGCCAGATCCAACTTTAAAGGTGAAATCCCCAAACCCATCTCTACTCCTTAATCTTAGATTATTGGTGGTGCTTATGGTGTAAAGGATGGTGCTTGTGATTATTATGGTGGTTCATAGTGGAGAGTTGGATTTGCTATGGTGGGAGCCGGTTATGGTAACTCTGTACGGGGGTTAAAGGAGGAGGATGGTGGCATCGAGTGTTGGTGACGGCGATGGGGTTGGCCTGGTTGTATTATGGCGACGGTGGTGGTAGCAGTCTCGGGTGAGGATGAGTTTTGATCTGGGTTTTCAGTGGTAAATAGCAGCAGGGACGAGTCAACAAGAGTCAGCTGAGCAGTCAACCAAGGTCAACTATCTGGTCAACCGAACTCAAGGCTTGGTCAACAGAAGTCAACGGTCAACCGTAGTCAACCGGGTATGCCCCAGTCAACGTAAACTGAAAACCGAACAGAGGTATGACCAAAACCCGGTAACTTGACGACTATAGATATTTAGTTATAAATCTTTATATATTATAAACCTTTGCGTGTGGGACTTGACGAGCGCGTATGCAACGAGATCCACTCATATGTTAGGAATAATATTACCTTTGACAACTTAGGTATTGATCCACAAATATTGAAAATAAGATTAGAATGGACATTAAGATGATACCTTGAACTTGAGATATAGAGTATAGACTTTATGTATTAGATTAGATAATACCTCGGGCACTTGGAACATATAATATCGACGCATAGCCTTTAGCGAATTAGTGTACGCCAAAGCATTGGATAAGGTATATGGACTTGAACTTTGGACTAGACATAAACGACATATACCAAGTATAAGCCTATGCATCTATACGTCTAAATACAAAACCTTAAGACTTAGATTAATATTGAAACAACATTGCCTCGGACACTTTGAACACGGACGTTGAAGACTTATATATACACCTTGAAATGGACCGTGGAGACGATATTAGACTTTGGAATCGAAACATGAAACGAGACATAAGAATGATAGAATACGACACTCAGACCATAAGTATGGACATAGTTATGACTACTACTTGTCAAGTACAAGAACATAGGTTGTGAATTATCGAAACCCGAACATAGACTTAGAACTGTAATAAATAGAAACCATACGCTAGAGCTCGTCCCACACTATAACCATTACAGATGAAACCGAAACTAACAATATTTGTCGACTTAGGATTCGACCAGGAAGAATACCAGGATGAGATGTTGGACGCTTCGATTACTATGAACTATGCGTGTGTACTATTTCCAGGTGAGTCCCGTGTACCATTCCCCTTTTTTCTGTTTTACTGTTTTGGGGTGAATACATGCTTCCAAACTATTTTGTGATTATGGGTGTTAGTTATATAGAGCGTGATTACGTGCTAGACTGAACCAGGCACTCATTAACTCTAGGATAGAGCCGACTTAATATATGGGTAGTACTACTTGGGGAAACCCCCACGCACAGCGGTCCGGCCTAGACCCGGAAACCCCCACTGAGACCAAGGGGTCGTTGCGGCATATATTTTGCCATGGGGAACCTATGTGGCAGGACATAGGTTGGAAATCTATGACAGTAACGGGCATAGACTTTGTTGTTACATCTAGGCATGGTTAGGCATGACGCTAGGTGCTAAGGGTTGAGTGGCCAGCTTATATAATTGTAACACCATAACCATTACTATGTATTGAACTGTGTTGAACTTGTTTTCGAACTGATAAACTATGTTTGGATCCATAGAACTACTTACACGGACTCGCCGACATATTTTGCTGACCCAAACTCTTTTCAGCATGTGTTCAGGTACTGCAGATGATTGGATAGCAACGCAAGGTATATGATAGCTAGAGGCGGATTAGAGTTACACAGGATAGAGATTGGTCGACTAAGGGACTACACTGCTTCGACAACCGTCGCGCTTCGTCCTCGCATTAGAATTACTTATATTTTAGATTGTATTTATATTATTTTGCGACTAAAACTTGTATAAATATTAAATATTAGTCGTCGTTGCTTCCGTTGTGCAAGTTTGTTACCAATCTGTCAATTCGTCCAGGCCCCACCTGGTCGGGTTGTTACAGTTGGGACATCGGTTTTTGGGTCGATAATTGGGTTGGGGATACAACTTTGCGTTTGAGGTTTCCAAATCTATTTAATCTAGATAAAGAGAAGATGTGCTGGGTTTCGGACAGGGTGGGTTTTGGGGCTGGGAATTGGAATTGGAAACGGAAGCGGCCAGTTTACGGATGGCATTGAAGGCGCCGAGCTGCAGCAACTACAAGCTCGGTTCTGTTTCGTTATCGACTTCAAAAGATGATTGGGTTTGGGGCTTTAATGGGTTGGGTGTCTTCTCGGTAAGTAGCATAAAGGAGGGTCTTGCAGGTTGCAGCGATGCAGTAGTCAACTCCGGACTACATATGTAAAAGAAACTTGTGGGTTCCAAAAAAGGTGGAAATTCTTGCGTGGAGAGCGAACTTAGGGAGGCTACCGACGTTAACTGCTTTAGCCAGAAGAAACGTGCATTTTGGTTCAAAGATGTGTCCGTTTTGTGGTGACTGTCAGGAATCGATAGATCATATATTTATCGGCTATGGACTGACACAATCGGTCTGGAATATTGTAACTCAATGGTGTGGCCTAAAGCCATTCTTTGCCTTTAGCATCAGGGATGTGTTGGATCTTCCATTTTCGATTCCGGTTCTGCAAAAAAGAAGAAAGCGATTCACGCGATTTGTCTAACAGTGCTATGGTGCATTTGGAGAGCGCGGAATGAAGCCGTTTTTAACCAACTGCAGTGTTCTATCAGTCAATTAATAGGCGAAATCAAAAGCAGGAGTCTTCTGTGGGTCAAAAACCGGTCGAAGCATTCAACACTGGTTTGGGATATCTGGAAAGGATTTCATGTGTACAAACTGGGTTGGTAGCTGTGTAGTTTGTTTTGTTGTTGTCTGTGTTTTATTTTGGTGTATGTTTGTACTTTAGAGACTCGCTAGTTTCCCGCTAGCGATTTGGTTTGAATAAATACTTTGTTGATCGTTAAAGAAAACGAATGGATTAAGTCATTGGCGAGTATTGTTCGTAATTACACTTTTATTAGTGGTTAAATGCATTCGCTTCTCTAGTAGCAACCCGTTATGTATATATTCAAGTTAACCTTAGAAGAAAAATTAAAAGAAACTCATGAAGTTAGTACTATAAAAAGTTTCAACAATAGTTCAGCTTAGTAATTTAATGATTGATGACAATTTTTGTTATTTTTTTTAAACTCCGACTTTCAATTTATGGAACGTTTGGTCCATCCCATGCATTGGGAGACCCCGCCATACTTTAGCCAATTATGTTGTCTTAAACGGATACACAGTGACTTCAAAGTCTAGCTAAGTGAGTGATTAACAGAAAGTGACTCCGCCTATATGTAAAACCTGCTGACTTCAAGACTTGAACTCCTGACCAAAGCTAGTTTTCAAGCCTTATCACTGTCTTGGTGTCCACTGAACCATTTTAAATACAACGTTGAAAAATGTTAATATCGTGAGAACTTTAATTATAATTCAATAGGGTTATTGGGTTTTATTAACATTAACCATCACGTGTTGGCAGTTGCCACTTCCAACTAACCACTTGACCGGCATCACTCCCAACTTGTAACTTATTTTTCTTTACCACTCCAAACTAACTGAACCCTAACCCAGTTAGTTTTTTAGTGGCATGGCACGCTGACGTTGCACTGTTTAGTGACGTGACATGCTGATGTGGCAGCTGCAACGTCAGTAAAAACTAACTAGGTTAGGGTTCAGTTAGTTTAGTTTAAGAGTGGTAGAAGAAAATAAGTTGCAAGTTAAGAGTGATGGCAGCCAAGTGGTTAATTGGGTGTGACAGCAGTAAACACGTAATAGTTGAGGTTATTAAAATCCAAATACCGATTTAATAAAAAAGAAATGAGGTGGGAAAGTTGTTCTACAAGTCAATAACACAAAATGACTTATCATTTTATTTGGAAGCCTCGAGATGTCAAGTAACTTATTAAATTCAATTCGAAGGACATCACTTTTGTTGTTTGGAAAACCGGCTAACATTGTGCAATGTCGATAAACCCCTCACAATTCGCCACCTACTTTTTTCTCTATTTATTGATGACAGTTATGAATTAGTTACGACTTGCAAGAAACCCCATATTTAATTGCTTTGTCCATTTCAGTGATAATATATATTAAAAAAAAAACCCCTTGTATAAGAAATAGAAATAAACAACTAAAAAATGGTTTTTATATAGTGGTATTGAGATGTGTAAACTGGTGTAGACCAATTTAACGTCTGCTTCGGTTCTGAAAACATTGATTATGAGAATAAACTAGGAAAAAGTCAAACCATAGATTGTGCTTCTCAAACACAATAAGAGGGTGTTTGGGATTGCGTTTTGAATCTGATTTTTAGATTATTGCGTTTTGAAAACGCAGATAATCAGTTTTTAGTGTTTGGGAATACGTTTTGAAAACGCAGATAATCAGTTTTTTAGGCTACCAAAACGCAATAATCTATAAGCAGCTCCACCCCTGCTTTTCCAAAACGCATAATCTGTTTTGAATAATCAATCCCAAACACCCCCTAAGTCTTATTAATGGTTTATTGTGTTTGAGAAAAGACGAAGGAGAAAAGATTTCATGCTTGCTAAAAAGCAGGTCAAATATGTGGGAAGAAATATAGCTAAAGATGTTAGCCTTAGGGATATGAGAAGACGAAGAAGTGAAACATGAGTTTGGGGGCGCGGTAAGAAAACATAACAAGTAAATACCCAATTTTTTAAAGAAAAATAAATAAGTTCCATATAGTTTTTGAGTGTAAGAAAATATATGTTATATCATTAGTTTTTTTTTAATGCCTGATTATATCATGGTAAACATATATTCTTTTCTTTACTAGTGAATTTAATGGTAAAACTCGGCCCATTTTGTAACTATTGGCGAAAATGTTCAACTAGCTTGGTACCATTATTATAGTAAATATAAGTTGATAAACAATGAAATATTACACATAATTACGGGTACGCTCATAGTTGATAGTTGGTGGTTGGTAGATCCACATGAGGATAAGGCTATAAAATAATAATATACTTAATTTTAATATTTGCCATTGGTTATCCTGTTATTTTATTGATTCTATAATCTATAGTACCTTATTAAGGAGGAGAGATAGGTAAAGTAGTCATTTTACCATCATTTTAAGATGACATATGAAGGGTTTTGTGCTTTATACTCTACATGTCATGAAAGTTTTTCCAATGCTACCCTTGAATGCAAAAACAACTTGTACATCCCTCTTCCAAATCAATTAACAAGAATTCAATGATGGTTCAAGAATTAATGTTGATTTTAATTTACTCAATAGTTTGTACCCATTGTAACTCAATTAAAGGCCAGTTATAGAAACCTAAGTTTTCTATTGATCTGTACAGAAGAAGATGTCCAAAAAAATAAAAATATTCCTGCACAGATTATAAATCACTTATATATATATATATATATATAATTTGTATGTTGGAACCTGCAGTGTTTGTATTCCCTCGGCTGTTTAACAAGGCTGGATCGGGACCTGCAGTTGTTGTGTTTTGCTGGCCTTATTTAACACTTTGTAACCAGTAGGCTAAAGGTTCTTTGGTTCATGTGTGTAACTAAATGTTGCAAATAAAAATCAAGCACAGATCGAATTGGATAAATGACAGTATGGTGTATAAAGTTTTGGCAATTTAAAATGTGAATAAAAATACATACCCGCAGCAATGCGCGGGCATTCCACTAGTTTATTCATATGGCCTAATAATAGATTTCATTGTCGCCATTTTACATTTAATGTGAAACATTTGATAGCGTTTGTTGGCTTTTTATGACTTAAAAAGCTAACAAAACTAAATATAACATTTTATTAGATTTATCCACTAAATTCATACAAAATCAAATCTAACAATAGGTTCTCTCTATTTTATAAAACTACTCATTAGATTCAATCTTTATAAATATTTTGTATCTAAAAAAAACTACTTAAGTATGTGTTGCTAATATAAAGATTGAAGTCTCGCAGATCAACCATACAACGTTGATCCACAATATTTATGACTTAGATATAACCCGTTATTTCGAATTTTGTGTTGTATATTACAATGACAGTATTATACCAACAAGCTTATAGCTTAGCGGTATCCAGGTGAGGACCGTCTCGGATTTACCCGGGTTTGAGTCTGATGGGAGGCGAGGGTTAACGGATTCCATCCGGTTCACGCGCTGGGGGCTAGCTGGCGGAGTGTATCCCGAGGAGGCGAATTTGGAGGATTTTGATGGTCATTCAAAAAAATGACAGTATTATTATTGTTATTGTCAGTGTTCTTGAACTCGTTAGGCGCTATTCGGTCGGTGGGATACCGATCAAGGATTAATTAGGATTAATCGGATTGGATTTTTAGATATATTATTCCAAATTTATATATATATATATATATATATATATATATATATATATATGGGAAGGATAAATTGAAAACCCTCTTGAGTTGAGAATACCTCGGAAACACATGTAAAAAATCAAATTTTTTTTTTTGAAAAAAAATAACCAATGTCAAATACATGTTTTTAAGCATTTTGGACCAAAAAAATATAAAAAGCGCCGAAGGGATTTTTTTAAAAAAAATAAACAAAGTTGCTAAAAAAACATATGTTTTCAGCTATTTGCTGTTTTTTATCAGGTGTAAACATGTGTTTTCGCAGCTTTATTTATTTTTTTTTAAAACAATCCCTTCGGCGCTTTTTTTATTTTTTTGGTCCAAAACACTTAAAAACATGTATTTTACATTGGTTATTTTTTTCAAAAAAAATAATGATTTTTTACATGGGTTTCCAAGGTTTTCTCAACTCAAGAGGGTTTTCATTTTATAATTCCCCTATATATATATATATATATATATAGGGGGGTTCAATGGGGAACCTAAAAAAAGTAGGGAACTGGGGAATCATGCATTTAACATGTTAGTTATATCATAAAAAAATCAATTTAACATGTAAAAAACCATTTTTATCAAAAAGTTTAATTAGAGATTCTGTATATAAATGTATGTAGAAGCTTTTTTGACAAAAAAAATTGAAAAATATAATAATTAAAAAAATGCTTAAAATTAGTTAAAAAAACGTAAAAAAATTTTTTTACAAAAATTAATTTTTTATTGAAATAGCTTCTACGCATGTTCATATGCAAAAGCTTTAAAGAAATTTTTGAAATTTTTTTTTTTTTGCATGTTAAATTGAATTTTTAAAATATATTTAAAATGTTAAATGTATGGTTTCCCAGTTCCCCACTTTTTTGAGGTTCCCCATTGAACTTTACACTATATATATATATAATGCTCATTTTATACCTTATATGTATAAATTTAGAAGTTTAGGGGCCAAATATAAACAGGTGAATATGGAGGGGGTAAATATTAAACTACCAAAACTTAAATAACCCTAATCACCTCTATCGTTTATCATATCCCGAGTTTTCCTCCCCATTCCTTCTTTCATCACACGAAACCATCAGACGCAATTAGGGTTCATGAAGTTTCATCGATTTTACTTATAAATCATGGATTATTATCCAATTTATTATTATTAATCACTACACGTACACTATCTATAAATGTTGAATACTTGAGTCACTTGCATTTCAACTTTGAAGGACAAATATAGCAAGTTGAATTTGTTGGTCAACTCCGACTATATTTTAGACAAATTAGATTTTGAATTTATATGGAGGAATGAAAACTTATCCAGGTTTATACGTATTATTATTTTAAAGTCGAAAACCTAAAGTTTTTTTTACGTAAACATATTTTAAAACTTATATCTTTGATAAAAGAATTAAAAAAACTATTTACAAAATTTTAGAACTAATTACATGATTAAGCGGGCTCCACTTTGGGCCGAGACAAGAATCAAATCAATCCATCGGCGAAAGTATCCATACTACATTATAAAATATAAAAGATGTCTAGAAAGATCATTTTACATGATTTTTAAGATGGCATATGAATGATTTCTTGTTTTACAAATAAATGTCATGAAAAAAAAATTTCCTATACTACCCTTATTTTTAAATCTGACTTGTACGTACATCCAATCCAATGCTATTGAAAGACCCTTAGGCTGTCCGGAGTGGGGGCGGGAGGGGGGGGGGGGGGGGGGGACACCGCCGCCATACCGGCGTGGAAGGGGGCGGGGGGGCAAGTCACCGGCGTGGGGCACAAGGATATGGACACGTGGCGGGACCTCATTCGTGGGCAAATTTTAACGGTCAAAAAAAAAATCAAAATATAGCCGTTGGTTTTTAACGGTCAAAAAAAAATTAATATAAATTACCCCCATTTCACTACAAAACACCCACTTTAACTTATTTATTCACAAATTTTATACACTTCTTCAACCATTTTTTATACACTTCATACTACTCATCATTCTTCAACAAAAATGAACCCATACAACCGAGGCTTTGACCCGAACAACCCATACGCGTACTTCCCAAACCCGAATACACCACCGGTTCGCCTGATCCCAAACCGTCCACCCATTCCTTCACCTTGTCCTGACTACGCGGGTTATGTGGGTTTCATTAGTGGGCAAATTTATCCTAATTTCCCATTCAATGATTCTCCCGTTCCTTCACAACTTCCTTTAACGTAAACCGTACCCGAAACACAACCCCAAAATGTTGCGGGATCATCTTCGGGTAAAAAACCCCCTGCAAAAAGAAGTCACAAGAGGAAGACGCCGGAGGAGAAAGCATTAGCCGCCGCTAACCGCCAACCAATTAAGTGGACACCCGAAGAAGAGCTTGCGACTTTTGTAGGAACTAGTCGCCACAAAAACGACTTTTGGATCGACATAAACACCGCGTTCCATGGGTTGATGGGAAGAGAGTTCTATCGAGCAAACGATAGTCTCTCGTCCAAGTGGACAGAGATAAACAGGGCAATGAACGCGTTTCACCCGCATTATTATTACGCAAGAAACAATCCAAAAAGCGGTGAAACGGACACCGACAGCCTCAGCCGGTTGCTATTAGCGTATCATAACAAAACCGGTCTCGAATTCAAGTTTCTTCATTGTTGGGAAGTCGCGAAGAACCATTCAAAATGGGCGTGCGTCCCCAATGCAAGCAACTCCGCAAAAAGGTCGAAAACAAGTACGTCAAGAAACCGTCAAATTGATCCTGAAAACGTAGAAGCCGTTAATTTGGATGAAGACGAGTTCGAAGAGGAATTGAGTCGCCCACCCGGTTGAGATAAGTCAAAAAAGAGGTCGCAAAAATCTACTGCTTCGGGTTTGGGTTCTGGATCAACCGGCGCCTACAGCGCTGACTTGCAAGATTTAAATTCCACCATGATTCAGTTCAATACGATTCAAGAAAAAATGCTCGACGAGAAAAATAAACATTCGCGAAGCGTTTGAAAAAAAGTTGAGTATGAAAGAGCGAAAGTTGAGTATCAAAGAGCAGCGCGAAAAACGCGAGGATATGAAATTTCTCGCCATGAACACCGATCATCTTCACGGGCCGGAGTTAGAGATGACGCTTCAAATGAAGCATGAGATTATGGAAAAATATAATATTAATTGATTTGTTAGTTTCTAAATTTTTTTTCGGTTTTTTTTTTTATTTTTTAATTTTCTAGGTTTTTAATTTTTGTATTTTTCTAGGTTTTTATTAATTAAAAATATTTATTATTATTATTATTATTATTATTATTATTATGTTTTTAATATATGAAAGTTTTTTTTATAAAAAAAAAAAAAGAAATGCCACATGCCACATGTCACTTCCCCCCTCCCTTCCTCCCCCTCCACTCCCCACAATTATTCCCCCCCTCTCACAGGGGTCTCACAAGTGCCACATGCCGCTTCATCCCCCTCCCCCCCTACACCACTCCGGATAGTCTTAATTCACTCCATTTAAATACTTCTTCCATTGGAGTTTGGGACATTTAACTCACGAACCCTTGAATTCCCTTCACCCTAATTGACTCAAGCCATTGAAGGTTATAACCTACCATTCGTTGCTTCACTTCCACCTACTATTCTTATAAAGGAGATTTGTCTCTCATGTTTATCACCCACATGAACCATAGATCAAAACTAGGGGTGCAAACCAACCGAGCAGCTCGTGAGCTTCTCGAGATCAGCTCGGCAAAAGCTCGAAACGAACCGAGCTTTATCGAGCTCGACCGAGCTTGAGCCTAAAACAAAGCTCGTCTATTTATTGAGCTCGAGCATGGCATGTGAAGCTCGCTAGGATCGTCGAGCCTAGTGTCATATTAGTTTTTTTTAATATTTAATAACATTTACCATTCATTTAAAGTTGTTTAGTAAACGAGCCCCCAGCTCGAGCTTCACTTATCGAGCTCACGAGCCTAAATGAACTATTATTTATATTATTTTTAGTAAACGAGTCGAGCCCGAGCCGAGTTCGAGCTCGAGCTCTTATAACTTAATCGAACTCGAGTTCGAGCCTGGTCGAGCTCGGGGCTCGGCTTGTTTGCACCCCTAATCAGGCAAAGACTTTTTCCGATCTGACTATTGTTGTCCATTCCGACTCTCCATCATGGGAAAGCCATCAAAAAAGTATTATATAATAATTAAAAAGTGGTACGATAAAAATAATATTTAGTAAACACTTGGAGCTAAAAAAACAATCTTTATTAAATAAAGTATAGACGCATAAATTAACAAATTAAATTAATAACAAGTTAAATTAATATTTGTCTATATATATCTTTTAATAATTTTAGAATCGAAGGTCTCTATGGAAGCAGTCTCTCTATTTCTAGGGATAGAGGTAAGACTTGCTTATATCCTCCCAGACCTTGCTAACACTTTTGCAATTTGTTGTTTTTAATATTTTTTATTAGATGTAAAACACATGTCTTCACCTTTTTCGATCTTTAACCGAGTGTCGGTATGTTATAAATATCACAATTAATCAAATCAATACTAACCATATTCCCGCTATAACGTGCGGGTAAATTTACTAGTGTGTCACTAATTAGCAAAGAATTATACGACAGAAATATAGCGACGAAGACTTCAACGGTTACAATACGATAAATTATTGACGCATCTTTGTAAATTGTTTTTTATTTATCTTTTTTTTTTTTTTTTTTTTTTTTTTTTTTTTTGTGACAAAACTGGTAATGAACATTTTTATACTACTTTTACTTTTATTTTTCCACGGAATTATCGATTCATTAAAATAATTTATGACACATATGTTCATCTAATTTTAGCTAACCATTACACAATTTTTCTTCTACGTTTTCTAATAATTTTCCCAACTGTATTATATTTAAAATTCATAGCACCTATGTTTCTTATCTTTTAGGGGAGAATGAAAACTGATTCTATTTGATATGATGATGCTCCATAACTTAATCTAGTTGAGGCAAATTCTCATGGGTAATAGTTAAAAATATAAAAATTGTATAAACTCAAATTAGTATCATAGATGAAGTGAATTTAGTATTAATCAATAAACTAAGCATTTAATTGTTGCATTAATTTTGTCTTACCAATTTAGTGAAATTACAATTTTGTCCATGTAAATAAATATGAAATGATTAATGTGTCAATCCAGAACCCATTATATAGTTTTTTTTCGAACAACAAACTTCTATATATAAATATAGAGCCAGCAAGAAATTGGAGGACAACATACAAAGGAACAAAAAAAGAAAAAGGGCAGCCAGCTAGCCCGAGTTACACCAAATTGACAACATCAAACATAACCCATTTCTCTCAAACCGGATCCAACCCTTTAGCCCTATGCGAAACCAAAGAAAGGAGTATTCTTTAATCAGTTTCATAGTCTTGCTAACTGGGAGGAAAACCCCCTCAAAAGTCTTCAAGTTACGAGCATGCCAAATCCTCCATGTAGTAGCCATCGCAATCGTCATGACAATTTTCTTCCATCTTTTACTCCCGATCTGCATTTTCAAGTAGTCCAAATACTCGATCAAAGAGTGGATGTCCGGAGTCCACGCGACTTTAATCCAAGAAAAGACATTCCACCAAATGCTTTTCGCAAACAGACAAGTAGCGAAAATATGGTCTCCATATTCGATCGGCAAGCTGCATCGGTCACACATTAAACTTGGAACCTGGATTCCTCTGGCAGCCACGCACTTTTAGCCACAACCCGGTCCAAACAACCCCTCCAAACTAGAAGATTAGCCTTCAGAGTGGACCAATTATTCCATCTTAAGGCAACATCATGTTCATTAATCGCCCTTCGCTTAGCCATATCAGCCCTCAGCCAACGAATAGAGAATGGTGCCCCATTGTCATTCTTCCAAAATCATTCGTCTATGCCATTATTAACCTTGAATCTGTGCAATAAGTCCAATAACACACGAACCTGCTCCCATTTGGCCCTGAAACTTGGGTCACGCTTCCATTTCCAGCCACAGAACGTAATAACTCCCCTGAAGGTGATGTGGTCAGCAACCGACCCGTTCTGATCAGCAGCCAAGTGAAATAAAACTGGGAATCATTCCATCAAAGTCCCACCTTGGATCCACCTATCCTTCCAAAAACGAGTGGTGTAATCGTCACCCACCTTAACCTGTAAGAAATCATGGATAACTACACCTACTTTGAGGAGATCGTAGTTGACGCTAGTCACATCTTTCCAAATACCCGGAAAATATTTATTCACAGGGACCAATTTAGCATCAAATCTTGTTTTATGTATAGCCGTTATAACACGAGCCCATAGTTGAGATGGGTTGCTTTTGAAGCGCCACCACCATTTAGTAAGCATAGCCGAGTTGAAGTACGAAATAGAACCAACACCCACCCCTCTAAGATATTTCGGCTTAAGGAATCTGTCCCACTTTATCCAACGAAGCTTGCATTTAGACCCCACTTTTCCCCTAACAAAATCACGGAGAATACCTTCTAGTTTCTGTATAATAGAGTTAGGGGCTTTAAAAATTGACAGGAAGTAACTAGGAAGGCTTCCCAGCACCGCCTTAGCAAGCGTAACGCGACCCACCATGGAAAGAGATTTAGCTTTCCAAGCGGATAAGCGACGGTTGATTTTATCTACCACCGGCTTCCAATGTTTAGCTAGCTTCATGTTGGCCCTGATTGGGATACCAAGGTAATTGAACGGAAAAGAACCGACGCCACAATTAAGGATACCGAACAAACGGGTCAGGTTTTCCTCCTTAACTCCGACTCCATAAAGATATCTTTTTTCCTGATTCATATTCAGCCCCGTAACCAGACTAACACACCTTAACAATCTGGCCAAACTCCTCACATTGTCTTCGGACCACCCCTCAACAAACAACACATCGTCGGCGTAACAAAGGTGGGAAATAACGTGCCCATTGTTAGGAGTTGCGCAACACTTGAACCACCCAAGGTCGACCGCTTTGTTCACAAACATGGATAGGGCTTCCATAGAAATAATAAAAAGGAAAGGCGAAAGGGGGTCACCTTGCCTCAAACCTCTCCTGTAGTTAAACTCTTCCGTGGGAGACCCGTTAACTAATATCGACCCCTTACCTGTCTCAAGAGTCGTTTTGATCTAGCCGATCCACAAGTTTAGAAAACCCATAAACTCCAAGGTGCGAAATAGAAATATCCAATTTAAAGTATCATAGGCCTTTTGGAAGTCGACCTTAAATATGAGTAGTTTTTTCTTGCTACGTTTGGACCAAGACACCAATTCGCTTATGATGAGGGGGTTATCAATGATGTTTCCGTTACCCATAAAAGCCGCATGTGAAGCGGATATTAACTTGCTAAGAATCGGCTTCAATCTACTAGCAAGCACTTTAGAAATGATTTTAATTATCGACCCGACAAGCGAAATTGGTCTAAAATCCGTAACCTTTTGAGGATCGAAAATCTTCGGGATCAAAGCAACGAAGGACGCGTTGCAAGCACTGTTAAGTAGGCCTGTAGAGAAAAGCTCTTCCATCATCTTCATAACCGGAGCTTCAAGGAGGGACCAATAACATTTGAAAATTTTCAAGGTAAACCTGTCGGGCCCCATGGCCTTCCCACCGTCACACTCAAAAATGGCAGACTTGACTTCACTGCTGGTGAAAGGACGTATCAACATATCAGCCTGATCAGGCGAAATGGTTCTCAGACCCAAGTTGGTAAAAGTTGGGCGTCGTCTAATCGGCTTAGCGAATTGGCTCTTGAAACACTTCCTGTTTTCCATCTTGAGATCTTTCGGGTCAGAGAGCCATTTGCGATTTACCCAAAGCTCATTTATCCTGGACTTGGCCAAATTTATTTTAACACATTTGTGGAAGTACGACGTGTTTTCATCTCCCAGCTTAATCCAATTAAGTCTAGGTTTTTTGTTGTAGGTCACGGGCTCTAGAACACTCGATCCCTTTCAGTTTAGACCTTAACTCCATTCTTCGTTTCCACTCTTCGGTGGAGAGGTTACCCTGTTCAGCTTTACTTTTGATCGCACCCACTTCCTTCGATAGTTTCTCCACCTCAATCTGTTCAGTTTCTTTAGCCTTAGCCCTCCACATTTTGACTTCACCTTTCACAGCCTTAAAGAGTTTAAGAAAACCCAGGTCTCCTTTGACTGAATCATCCATAGAACCGACACATTTAGCAACAATAAAACTCAGATCAGGAGAGCCAATCCAAGAGTTGAATAGTTTGAAAGGAATGGGGCCGAAATCCAGCTCCGAGCATTTCAACAGGATCGGGCGATGGTCGGAAGGGCCCCAGTTGAGGGCCTCAAGCACCTCCGTAGGCCAACGAGACATGAATTCAGCGCAAACGAAGGCCCTGTCAAGTTTGCTAAGATAGTGCCCATTATCCGACAAGTAAGTGTACTTCCCCTTAACCATCGAGTATTCTAACCAACCAGCCCTTGCAATGAAATCATTAAACATAGCCGTATCCAAAGGATCAAAAGCCGAATTGACTCTCTCTTCAGCGCATCAGACCTCGTTAAAGTCACCTAAGACGACCCACTTACCCACCAAATTTATGCTAGACTCGATAAATTCCTCCCATACACGTCTCCGGTTGGCAGGATCATTAGGAGCATACATATTACCCACATTCAAACGGCAATCACTACCAATTAGGAATCCATAGACGATGAGGAAGTGCCTGTTCTTAATCACTGAATCCACCTTGAATAACTCTGAGTCCCAAACCGAAAAAAGACCCCCTGAACGTTCCACAGAGTCGATAACATCAAACCCCATCGGCCCATTATCCCAGAACCGCTTCACCAACATCTTCGAAACCCCCGTTTGGTGAGTCTATTGAATCGTGAGAAAGGAAAATCTGTTCTCTCTTTTCAACTTATTCACCCAAATTGGTTTATCACAACCAATAATTCCCCTGAGATTGATGGTCAAAAAATTCATAAGGAACAACTCTTCTCCATATCCCCTTGAACCAATTTCTTCACTTGGTTATCCACACCATCCTAAACTATTCCAATCCCAATACTGAATTGGAGGGTGGCATCCACCTCCTGTTGAACACCAACCATGAAAGTCGTTTCCTGTGCAGCCCCTTCACCAACATTCGACTCATTAGGTGTCACCTCGGAGTAGAGGTGCTCCTAATTCCCCTTCTCAAAGCATATTCTCTGATGATATCGTCCAGACCGAAGGGGTCCGAGTCATCTTCGTTGAGATTAAGGTCAGGGGTTTTAAACTCTCGAGCGATGTTAGTGGAAAAGTTTTTAGGGGGATTGGGCCTAATAGTTATGTACTCCAGCCCACCAGTATTATTATCCAACTGACCCAAAGAAAGAGGCCCACAATTATAATAGATGTCAGGAGTAACTTTTGAATAATAATTATCCCCAAGTGGGGTCCCCTCCTCATCAACCAAGGAGGCCCTTGGGACTGGTGACGCATGATGCATGTGGGAGGAGTTTCCCATGCACGACTTTTGATCTCCCACCCTTTCAACTTCCTGGCCATCACCGATCGCTGAACCTTCCGACAACCCTGAGTCCGACGACACCAGCTCCATGCCATCAGACATTAACGACCCATCCACAGACATCTCTCAAGCAGAATCCCCTGATTGATCACGATTCAAAAAGGCAGGAACTTAGTGTTCATCGGTTTCCCGAACCCAAACTTTGATTAACTGATTCTGCCGCTTTAACCAGATCTGACGTTCAATTCGGGTCCCTGAGTTAACGAGGATGGCAATTTTATCGCTAGACAAATTACCATTATCCACCTATGCAACTGATCTGCACACTAATCTTCCACAATGCTCCCCAATTCGATTGAACACATGCCTATCCCAGAGGCACAATGGGACCCCAGTTACCCTCAACCACACTATCCTCTCGAAGGTTGGGACAATGCCATCCCAAATGTACATACATGAGAACCAAGTCGACAACGCTTTGAACTTTGATCTCAAGAAGTTATCAGCATCAAGGAATGACCCGAAGTTAAAAAGGACTTTCAAGCCCCCCAAGTTTCTAACCACAGAACCCTGAAAGCATTCATCTTCCATAACTACATCCAAATTCTCCAACACCTTTAAATCTTTGACTTCTCTAATGAGGGATTTATTCTCCAACTCGTTCTTGGTTGTTACCAAAGAGGGTAACTCAATAACAGATCCTGAGGCCAACGAGTCTTGGGTGCCACTAAGTTCCAGTCTATAAGGACCCAGTTCTTGCATAGAATTAGGCATCGCCAGATCCTGCTTCTCAGACGTTAACTTATCACCAGGGACATGCAATCTATCGATCACCGACCTACTATCCCCACCAGAAGGGAAGTGGGGTGTCTTGGAACCATCTCTGAAAAACTTGGTAGGATTAACGGCCACCTTTGCCCCGTCTATAACGGTGTCTCTATGTTTAAGGATCCAGTTGTCCACATTGATGTGTTGCAAAACACATCTCTTTTCCTATGTATTTTGTATATTATTTGGTCAAGTTTTTATTTGTTTCGTGGCGTTTTTATTATGTATTTATTTATTTATTTATTTTATTATTTTATAGGTGTTCGTGGAAAATGAGCTCAAAACGAAAGAATTCTAATCGAGACACGAACACTTGACAGCAGGTGTTCATGGCCGTTGAAGCGTAAATGAGGAACTTTGGTCGAGCCCAAAACACCCAAGTTAGACTAATAATAATAGGAAAAAAAACATAAATGTTGAAATGAGGGATAGGCCTCACGGCCCAAAAGTCAAAGAAAAAAAACCCCATGGAAAGATGATTATAAATGGTTCGATTTATTATTGAGGTTTCATATTATGTTTGGAGGTGGAGAACATTAATTTCGAAAGAAGACAGCCGCCACTAGGATCGACACAGCAGTTCTAAAAGAATAGAGAGGAAGTGAAGGTCAGGAAGGCTTGAGTTCAAGAGTGAAGCTACGGGTTCGATTACTAAAAAATTTAGTTTTTATATTTATTTACTTCGTGTTCATGAATATTGAGACCATGATTTATTTTGAACCTTTGTTTTTATTGTTTTTCATGACTATGAGTAGCTAAATCTTGAACCACTACCTAGGTCTCGTATGATTATCAGATGTTAATTTTATACTCTCGGTTTTGGATTCATTTATTGAATGGTTAATGTTTTGGTAAAAGTTTGGTTGGTGTTTATTATGATGTGTGTGCGTACTTAAGTCTAATTTATTATTTTTGAGAGTTTCATAAACATCTTAGCAAATGTCTTTCATGTTTGGATATTTATTAGGGTTACCTGCTTGGTGCTTGTAGCTTAGTTTATGGTTTTGGTACCGAAAGCCATAGAAACTTGATTAGAGAATTTAGAAGACTTTTGTATTCTTCCCTTCTTGAGGCCGGGAGGTGATGGAATGTTGGGTTGTCTAGAGCTTTAGGTGTTAGGTTTTGGGTGAGACCGGGAGGTGATCCTATTCTAGTTGTCTTTAGTTTCTTGCAATTCCAAGTTATAGTTAACCCAATGAAATTACTCCTTTACATCTTCGGGTGTATTGTGATTAGAGAGACCGGGAGGTGATCGAGTCATTAGAGTACCTTAGCATTCTTAGTGAGGTGAGACCGGGAGGTGATCCGAGCTAGATAACCAGTGTTTTATTCCTTAGGATTCTTTGGGGTGTGTTAGTGAGATCGGGAGAAGATCTAGTACGTCTTAAGTTTCTTAAGTTATTTTTAGAATATGGTATCCATTCAGTTTTCCATAACCGAGAGTTGTGAGTTTGCATATAGGATTCTTGACCTAGGTAGTTGCCTTCATATCCTGATTATTTCCTCAGTTATCCTTGCTGTCTATTTGTCCTATTTAATTATTTTATTTATTTTAATTAATTATTTAAAAAACCAAAAAATCAACTTTTAAACCATTTATTTTAAGTCTTAGTCGAGTCTAGTTTTGTTTTCTATTAGTGTCATGTGGGTTTGATACTCGGACTTACTTAGTCTGTACTGCATTGATAGTGTACACTTGCCTGTCGTGTGGTCTAGTTTAGTTGAGTCTGTTTTATATTACTAGGTGTCTAGGTTATTTATATTTGTAGACCATACATAGCACATCACACATCCTTAACCCCTGAGAACCTGATGAGACCAAATTTGTTGCCGCTTCCGTCCGTCTTTCTCGGTACAAAAGCATCTTCAAGATTGCCAAAATGAACAAAAGCATCCCAAAGTCTGTTCCCATTACAGTGTGGTGGAAGGTTGGAAACAAAGAAGGAGGTACACCTTCTTAACCAGTCTTCGCTATTCGTGAACGTCTTCTCTCGTTTCCTAGTCTTCTTGCTGATAACCTGCTGCCATGCGTACCCGTTCCCATCTTTGATCTGTCTTTGTTCATCATCTTTCCGTTGCTTCAAATCTTGATACGCCTGTTGGTTGAACTGTTGTTGTTGACGTTGACTCTCTAGCTCCCTCCGCCTCATCATGAAAATTTACCACTCTGTTCCCATTATATAGTAGTATAGATAGATAAGAGTAGTCATTTTTCATACACAATCCATAAAAGAAAAGAAAACCAAAAGGTTAATCATTTAACTATTTTTTTTTTTTTTTTTTGAGTTCATATCATATAGTATTTCATTAAACCAAAGACAAACCAATTACAAGTGATACTATTTAAGTACTTAAAACATATACAATGTCCTTTTCTACGTAGATATTCTTTATCAATCCATATATCCTCGTAAATGATGAAAAATTAAGATAGCGTTTAATATACAGGAATGAGAGACGGAAAGAAATTTCCCTTGCGGCAGAAGTTGTTTACTATTGTTCATGGTAGTAGGTTGGTCAGTCATTTCCATTTTAGCTAATAAATACACAAGTATTTTACGTTTGGGACATTGATCAATGGGTGACATGAATTAATGTGTATGGACACGTCATTAAGCACTTCTCCTTCGATTGATCCCTTGTTTAATCAACTTGAGCTAGTTGACCCTGCAATCTCAATGCGGTAATAAATGTCATGCCCGTTTTTAAGAATTCAAGTGTTCAGGGTCAAGCCGTAAAATATGTATCTTTTATCCTTAAGTCTTAACGAAATAAATAACGTAAACTAGTTTTTTAAACGACGATTAAAGTAATATCATATTGATCAATCATTTTTTCACAGTTTATTTTTCCAACAATATGTTCTGGATAACTATCATCGCCAATTTGCCAAGTTTTTTTTAAAGTGAGCTAAGACTTCATGGGTATTGACTAATGGACTAATGATTAAGTTATCTAAGTGGGCTAATAGCTTAATAGGCTTGAGTTTTAGACTTTGGAGTTATAATGTGTCTATTACAATAATAACAATTTTTCCCACTTTTTTAAGGTTTAACATTTAAACCATCCTTATACAGCGGCGGATGCAAATTGTTTATTGACGGGACACAAATTGATTGGGTTAAAAGAAGAAGGGTCAAATAAACGGGGTTAAAATGAGTCAGGTAAAATCGATTCATACTTATCCACCTAGTGATAATTGCATAACAATCACATGGTGATGTAAACTAGTGTTAACCAGATAACAAGTGAAGTTATATTATAAATAGGTCATAAATGGATTAAATCAAGTTATAAAATAAACCGTTGATAATCGACTGAATGTGTTACATTAACTTATGTAATAATCTATATTTTATTAAAATATACAAAATGACAGAGCATATATATACTAAATAAAAAGAACAAGTAATAATGTAAAAAATCAGATAACCAAGGAAAAGTTCTATTATTTTTACTTCAGATAAAAAAACACTAAAGGTTAGTTGTTGTATTCATATACAAAATAATTTTTTTTTAGTTCATCTTCTACAACTAATCTTTGCTACTATCTCTGCAAACCCTTTTACTCAACCGAAAAAAGAGGAAATATATATATATATATATATATATATATATATATATATATATATATATTAAAAATGTGTCTCTAGAAATTAGGCTCAGGCCGGGAGTCCTCCCCGCACCCCCTCATAATTGGCCCTGACAAATCTACTTTACATCCAATGTTACAAATCTCTCCTCTTGCTCAATTTAGTTTAAATATGAGGTCTTCTCATATGTCTTTACCAATTGAGCTACTTTTTTGATAATTAGATTACAACCTTTGAGCCAATGAAGCCACAGCAGAGTGGTGGAGGTGTGAGGGTTTTCCCCTAAGGTCTCGGGTTCGGGTCTTGGGGTTTCCCGCACTGGGATTTTCCAAATGCCATCTGGGTCTGAAGTGGGCCAGTTGAGCCCTTGTCTATGGCCACTGAGGGGCGCTCAGTGGGTGTTTGGCCGGTCAAATAAAAAAAAAAAAAAGATTACAACCTTTGACGGACCCATCTCATTTACTTCTTCTCCACTTCAATAGTCACGTTACATGTATCTTACCATATGTCTTATATTAATTCATAATTGGATTTTAAAATTCCTTGGGTCTAAGGCTACCATGACAAATTGTTTTGGTATTGTAATTTTCCTTAGAAATTAGGCAGCCCTTCACTACCCATATAATATGGTAGTTGCCAAGTGCCTACAAACTAGGATGCACGCCCCCATTTGTGAACTATTGTTTATGGATACATCCAGACCATCCAAAGTTTTGCCTCTAGAAGTTATCTCAACATTAATGGTTGAAATGCTCAATGGAAATGTTCCCTAACATCCCTATTACACATTCCTGTCCACGTGTTCAAGCCAAAATAACAAACGAATCAAATAACATTTTAATATTGACTAAAAAGTAACGTCAAATAACAACCAAAAGTTTAATATCATAAAAATATACAAAATCTGTTGATTCAGCCCCCAAAATACACACTATTTTGGGACTAATTTAGCTAAAATAAAGCCACTATTTGATGGAATTTAGCTACTCCACCGTTCCCAAGCTCACACGATCATAAGCAACAAACCCTGTAGGGGCAGATCTAGGGGTTGAAGGGTAGCGCGTCAACCCTCAACTTTAAGTACATTTTTAATGCATTTTTTTTTCTTCTTCGCTGTATGTACTAGTTACCATTGAACAAAAGTTTTTTTTAACATGTGTTACCTCTCAACATTTTTTATTTTTTTTTCTAAATTTACCACTGAAACCCGATCAACCTTGACCAAGTTTCATTAATTAGGAAATACCCACATAATATTTTTTTTGGAAACGGCCGCAGGATATTATGCCTCGAACTCGAGACTAATGGCCTGTGAGACGCTACTAATATCACGTCACGCCTCGTGCCCAAGGCACACCACTTAGACTATCCTTATTCGCAACCAACAAAACCCAACTTTCAAATAAAAACTAATTTCTCTCTTACACATACACAACCTAAATCATCTTAAAAATGTTTTTTTTAAACGAACTCAGTTTATAATAAAATTTATATCAGGATGTTCACAAAAAAAAGTTATTTGAGTAATTAAGTTAGTGGGGGTGTAGTTCGGCACCAACCGGGTTGTGAGATTTTTAGCTTTTTTTTTTTTTTTTTAGCTTTTTTTCCATGAACAACCATTGGATTTGCACACCCAATGAATGGAGATAGTATAGTCTTAACACCTATTACACCGATTTCCTTAGGAAAACCCACAAGGCATGCCACTCTAGAGATTCAAACTCATGACCGTTTGAATAAAACCAGATTGGCTCCACCAGCTGGGCTGGCAATATTAATCCACCAAGAAAGTTTCAGTCTCCACGTACTACTAACTACCGAGGCAAAACAAACAATTATTTATAATTTGTCGAAAGGATCACTTACCTATGACCCATACCTGCTGACCAGTGACCCGTGTGAGTCGTGAACAAACACGAATAACCCAACAAATACGCAAACAATAATGTGCACATAATAATAAGAGTGAGAAAAAGAGAACACCATAGTTGTCTTAGATATAGGTTATTAGTGTTGAAATAACAAACTACGCAACAACAGAAATTAGGGCTATTCAAATCGCTCGGCGTTTGCCAATCGTTTGGAAGTTGCTCGGAAAATGCTCGCTCGATTTTCCACTCGGTTGTAAACGAGCTGATCAGCTTGGTTCGGTTTATAAATAAGCCAAGCACGAGCAAATGTCAGCTCCTATCGGTTTGGCTTGATATAATTTTTATTAATTTGTTATATATATATATATATATATTATATACGCACATTAATTACAATTATATTTATAGTTTTATACATACGACTCTATTGGGTTTGACTTAATATATGCATATATACAAATATATTTATAGTTACTAGCTTAGTCAACCGAATGATAACTTAACTTTAAGTTTAATTGTAAAACCCTAAGTCGTAAAAAGACATGTTTGACTTCCTAATACTATTAGTTGTCGTCATCAATCGTTTTCCCGCTATCAACCTATACCACAAGTATTCTCTATAGTATGCCCATCGCTTCACTGGTCTCAACCTAAACCTCATTCTCAGACAACCGCACCTCAGACTTAGTGCATGTCATCCCTGGACGGTCAAACCCCAGTCATCACTAAGCAGCGAGAATATAAAAGGAAACATCCCAAATTTTGGTTGTCCAAAAAACCCGCCGCTCGTCGCTTGCTCGAAAAAATATGCGCTTGAAAAATGCTCACCCCAGTTTCCAGCTCGGTTTGGCTCGTGAACAACCCTAGCGGAAATGAATAAACACTGATTCTATGTGAAAGGAACGATCAAACAAATGATAAGAAACAATGAAAACTTTCGGTAACAAAAGGAAATATGGACAGAAAGTTTAACGAATGGATTGATTTTATTGGAACAATCTTCGTAATTACAAATAATCATTAAGACTTTTATTTATACATAAGACATCTTCATGACGGTTTGACGTTCCCACCACCGTTTCATATTGGCGCCAAATAACTGTCACATCCTTTTTAAGACACGAGGATAAATCTGTCCATTTCTTCAGTTCACATGTATGAGTCGCGCCTTCTGTATATTGGCCTTTCTTCTGTAAAAGGTGTAAGGCCTAAGGCTCAAAGGGTGACCCTTTGGTTTTGATGCACGGGCGTTTAAAAAGCGAGCACTTTTTTAGGTCAACTATATATTATAAAATACACGTTATAGGGGTTTTAAACCTGTTTTAAGCTTTTTTTAGGGCTAGGTTAAGTTGTTTTAGGTTAGAGGTGCACATATCGGTTTTTTTTAGGACGCGAACCTGTTCCAAAAACGGTTCGTGTTTGGGCTGGTTCATGTCTGAATTGGTTTTGCTTTGGGTTTGGTTTTTTCCGGTTTCAAAGACCGGTTTCGGTTCGGTTCTTAACCGATTTTTGCGCACAAAAAAAAAAATTTAAGCCAATATGGAAAAAAAATAAACATAAAAATATGACTTTTAATATTTTTAAGGTTTTCGGAACAAGAAACTAGAACAATAAAATACATAAAAACATAATTCGAAATATTACAATCATTATTATTTTTTTTAATCTTCGTCCGAACTATTTAGGCGCATCGAAGCATTGTATGCGAGTTCTTCGTCCGATAGAGGTTTAGTCCTTCTGCCACCTTTTTCTCATGCATTCTTTGTTCAAGTTTGGTTTGGTCTTCAAAAGACGTTTTATGTTATACTCAATCCACCGCGTCCAAGTGATCTTTCAAGCATAAGCACATCTCCAATAACTCAGGAGTTAGTTTTGTTCATTGTATCGATAACACTCTGCCACTAAGAGAAAAAATCCGATTCAGAAACTACTATAGAAGTTGGGACACTTAGTAGATCGCCTGCTATAGCAGAAAGGATAGGAAATTCGGATTGCTTCCCTTTCCACCAAGCCAATATATCAGAATTTTCAAATTCGGTGGCGGTAAAAGTCATTGTAACATTCGAACTTTTATACCTTCCAAGCTCGCTATTTGGGGTCTCACCCCTTTGTTTTTAGCTGTTTGGTCTTTCACAATATTAAACAAATTAATTTTAAGTTTACCCCAACTTGAGCTACTACAACTTCCTTCCCCTACCATTGATCCCATATATGTATTTGTATGTTGGGACCATATTTTTGTAAATAAGTGTCATACAATGCATGGAAATCATTATCAAAAGTAGTTTTCATTATGCTTGCCCAATTTTGTTTTGTAATATAAAATGTAAAGCCAAATTTATTTTATCAGTTATAGTATAAACCCCGTAGCATTAAGCACGGGTTTAAAGCCAATGCACACATAAAAACATGTGGTATATCTTCAAAATATTTTAGAAAATTTTCAACCGTTGTGGGTATCATTTTCTAAAATAAATCATTTTTTTTTTGCATTTAAAGTTATATAATGTTTGAACCATTAAATATGATTCTTGCAATGCGTCCAAATTAGTTGGATAATAAACCCCCGATACTTTTGTAGTAGCATTTTTAAAAACCTCAAGAAATTTCGTATGTTGTTCAATACAAACCCATCTCACATTAGAAAATTTCATAAGTCGACCATGCCTAACAAGCCTGTTAGAACCTAAATGAAAAAAACATGGAGTGTTGAAGAAAACTAAAGCTAGGAACCAAGAGCTGAACAAATTGAAGAACATCCAGAAAAGATTCCAGCTAAAGAGATGAATATCAGAAAGATTCAAGAACAAGATCTCTTTGAAAATATAGACAATAGAAGACAAATACAACTCCTCTCTGATGAAATCTGGGAGAGAAGACTGAAATCTAGGACAAAGGAACCAGATTTCTGGAAAGAAATCTGGAATCTTGACAAGTGGGAAAGTTAAAAGCATGCAACTTGACCCCCATCATTCATGCAAGACTTTCTTTTCCTTTTCAAGCTGCAAAACTACAAGTTGATGATAAACCAATTGTTTATTCATCAACTTGGGTCAACTCTTCTCTATAAATAGAATACATCATACGACGGAGAAAAGTGCCAAGTGTGAATGTGAAAGTGTGTGATATACAAAGCAAACATAGTTGAGTCTTAGATATATATTTTACACATACTCCACACCACATTCACAACAGCTATAAGAATTCTTTTGAGTCATTCGTTTGTAAAGTTAAAGGTGATCCTTGTTAAAATGTGGTCACTACATAAACTCAAAACTTCTTAAAAACCCATGTGTTCTATTGTTTTGGAAATTTTGATTTCTTACTCTGCACATTGTTTATATATTGTTGAAATCACATTGTCATTTGATTCAAAGTAAGGCTGATACTTCTGGGACCAACACTTGGTATCAGAGCAACTTGAATAAGTTATTTTTAAAAAGATCATAATCTGTTAAAAGAACTATCTAAGCTCAAATCTTGAACGTTTTAACCAAGTATCTTAAATACCACTTTTTACAAATGGCAAGCCTTCAATCATGGAATTCCGCTTTTTAAATGAGTTCAATGTCTAAGCCTCCCACTTTTGTGATAGAGGAATACCCCAGTGGAAGGTCAGAATGATCAATTTCTTAAATGGACATGATCATCGTTTGTACCAATCCATTGTGAGGGGACCATACATTCACATGACTAAAATACCAGAAGTTCAGCAACTGATAGAACACCAGCAAGACGTGGGAGAAGAGGACAAGGAAGCAATGGCTATTGACGAAAGAGCCAAATCTTTAATGATCATGGCTCTTCCAAACGACATATTTTCTCATGTAAATGCTTGTTCATCTACAAAGGAAATATGAGATCAGTTGGAAAATTTGTGTGAAGGAGGAGAAAAAAATGAGAAGAAACAAAAGAACAAATTGTGTTTCAAGCTATGAATATTTTAAAAGTCTTCTAAATGAAACATTGTCAGAAACTTATAATAGAATTTCAAAATCTTAAATGAATTAAAGAAATATGGGGTAACAAAATCAAATGATGAAAAAAAAATTAAGTTCTTAGTCGCTTTACCTAGAGAGTGGAGAACCCTTACCATGACCCTAGCCTCAACCTTAGAGCTAGACAACATGAACCTCCATGATCTCTATAGCATTCTCATCCCAAGGGAAGATGAAATATTTGAAAATTCTGGTCATAAGGGTGGTCAAAAAGCGTTATATTCCTCAACCCAGAAACCAAAATCTAGCTCCTCACAAACATTTCCAACACCATGTGAAACAGAAGCATCTGACCACGTATCAGACTATCTGGCCTTCACAGAAGCCATTGCACTTCTTACCAAAACTTTTGAACAAAGAATGTTAGGAAACCATGCATTCAAGGGTAAGATAGATAGATCCAATGATAGAAAGGTAGAACAGGCTGAAGTGACCTTTTCATATGCAAACAAAAGGGTCACTACTCAAATGAGTGCAAGAGCAAACAGTTGAGAGATGTTGCCTATTATGAAAGAAAGCTTAAAGAAGCAAAGAAGCAACACATGGGATTAGTTAGTGAAGATACATGGCTATTAGATGATGAAGAAGAGATGGCCAACTTCTGTCTTATGGCAGCTGAAGATGAATCTGAGGATGAAACTCCAGATTCATAGGTAATATCACTTAGTCATAACTCTGAATTTGAAAACTTAAAACTTGAGCATAAACAATTGCAAGATAAGCTTCAAAGAGAAACTGCCAAGTTTAAAAGCACAATCTGTGAGCTTACCAGAATCCAGGATCTAAAATCTGAATAATTTAAAAAGAAAAAAATTATGGAAAAAGAAAACCATTCACTAAAAGGAAAAATTGGTTTTTTGAAATAGAAAGGCAGCAGTTGTATAAAAATTTGCAAGATAATTCAATAAATGTCAGAAGTTTTCAACAAGCAAAAGAGTTTACTGACTACGTTGAGGCTAAGCCTAGAAATTATGGATAAGGCCTGGGATATGTAAAAGGGACAAGTTCAAACACAAAAACTGTTTTCATAAAAGATAAAGACGATACATTTGGAGCTAAAAAGAAAAATCTAAATGAACCAGATAAATCAATGAAAACATAAATAAGCCTTGATTTACCTCAAATGGATCATGAAATTCCAGAAATCTGGAATACAATATCAGATAGCATATCTGATATCAATGATTGCATGTGTTTTGAATTTCTGAAAGTAGTCCAAGCACACATCACCAGGAAAACAGAAAAGGACTCTCATATTCCTGCAACTGAAAACTGCAAGGATATGAAGAACAAAGTTAAAGTTGAGAAACTGTATTTTAATTCAGTGCCCAGTAAAAGATGGGCACCAAAAGATCTCTAACTCTCAACATTACAAGACCTTCATGTGCCCTAGATTTGATATAATGATTCTGGAAGCTCCAAGCACATGACAGGAAACATGAGCCTATTGAGTAGGTATGTAGCCAGAGTTGGTCAACTTTGGGAATGGAATAAAAGGTAGGACCTTAGGTTATGGAAATATTACTATAAGTCCATACAAAGATTCTCATAAGTTGAAGGGTTAAAATATAATCTGTCAAGTTTGGACAATTCGGTGATAAGGGCTTTAAGGTAATTTTCTGCCCTGATAAATGTGAAGTGATAAGAATTTTCGATAATGTGGCATATCTGACAGGTGAAAGAATTAGAAAAATCCATTTATTACTTTGATTTTAATGAAAAACTTAGAAGAGAACCATTGTGTTTATTTTCTCAAACTTCAAGTGATAACTGGATATGTCATAGGAAACTTGCACATGTAAATTTCAAAACATTAAACATCCTTGCCAATAAAAAGCTTACAAAAGGCCTCCCTGTCATAAAATTCAAAAAGGAAAATATATGTGAAGCATGTCAAATGGGTAAATAAAAAAGAAGCTCACGTAAATCATTATCTGGTTTCTCAACAACACAACCTTTGGAACTACTTCATATGGATCTATGTGGACCAATCAGCAGGGAAAGCATGGTAGGTAAGAAATACATACTTGTCATAGTTGATGATTTTTCAAGGTACACATGGGTTGACTTTTTGAGAAACAAAAGTGAAAATTCTGAATTAATAATCAATTTTATCAGAAAAATCCAAAATCACTTGAAACTATAAGTCAGAAGAACTAGAAGTGATAATGGAACTTAATTTAAAAACTCTAGATTGGAATCATTTCTGATAAGAAAAGGAATTTCACATGATTTCTCAGCTCCTAGAACTCCTTAACAAAATGAACTTGTAGAGAGAATGAACAGAACACTTGTTGAAGCTGCAAGAACTATGTTGGCATTTTCAAATATGCCAACATACTTCTGGGCTGAGGCAATTACCAATGCCTGCTTCACTCAGAACAGGACTCTAATCAACAAAAGACTTCATAAAACACCTTATCAAATACTTTTTAAAAGACTTTCAAGTGTCAACTTTTTACATATCTTTAGATGTACATGCTACATCTTTAATGATTTTGATAGTTTAGAAAAAAAATTGACAGAAAGCTGAAAAAGGAGTATTTCTGGGATACTCTCTGGCATCAAAAGCATCCAGAGTTTATATTTAAGGTCTAAAACTGTCAGAGAAAGTATCTATGTGTCTTTCAATGATTCATCATTAAGACTAAGTCCTAAAAACTCAAAATCTAAAAATAGAACACTTTCAAAGTTCCAGATAATACTGAACAAATGTTAAATGAACTAAGTGAAGAGTTTTTAGGAGATCAATGGGAAAGTAAATTCAAGAGTTTGAATGAGTTAATCTTAATTAATGAACAAAATCTGAGTAGTAATGAGATTGGTGAAACATCTGCATTTAATGCTGAAAATCTGAATCATGACACAATGATTCCAGATAATGCACAATCTCATGGGGAACATCGGAATAAAATCATAGATATTAATAATATCAACCCCTTTTCATAATATGAGGTGGATTAAAGATCATTTGCCTGAAAATATAATAGGTGATCCACAAAAGGAGGTACAAACAAGGGCTGCAAGTGCTAATGAATGTCTTTGTGTAGGTTTTCTAAGTTTAATAGAACCAAAGTCAACATCTAAAGCTTTGCAGGATACAAACTGGATATATGCTATGCAGGAAGAATTGGATCAGTTGAGAAAAGCAAAGTCTGGACATTGGTTCCAAAACCAAAGACTACACTTTGTGTCCTTTATGAATCACTGAAATTATGAAACATGCCCTTTTTTTTTTTGCATTTTATGTCCAAAATTTCATTTTTTTTCTTGCATTTCATGTCCTTTATGACTAACTGGGTTAGTTTTCTCAGTTGACCTCAAAAGCCTCAAGGGTATTTTTGTCCATTCACTTGTAATTGCTATAAAACCCCCCCTGTGTGTTCGGATTGAGCTCAAACCCTTAAACGAATCGTCTCCCCCCAAAACTCACCCTTCTTCTTCCACGTTAACTTCCCCAAAACCCTAAGTGTAATCAATGGACGACGAAGAGACACGAAGACTAGGATTTAGGGTTCGTAAGAACCTGACACATGAAGAGGTGCTTGAATTATATGGTAAGTGTTCATACATTTGATGATGTTTTTTTCAAAAGTTTGAATTTTTAAGTTGATTAACACGTAAATGTTTTATACAATGCAGTGTGTGCTCCCAGTTTGTTCTCCATCAAGTTTCATCATAATGGAAGATTCACTCGTTTTCCTGACAGGACATATGTTAAGGGTGAGGAAAAGTTCATTGATTTGCTTGATCATGACAAGTTCTCAATGCATGAGATGGATCGTATACTGGAAAAAATTGGTTATCAAAAGGATATTGAAATGTATTACCATTATCTAGTGCCAGGTTGTGATCTTGATTTTGGTCTTAGGGCTTTAGGTAGTGATGCTGATGTGATTGGGTTTATCAAGGTTATTCCAGAGTCTAGGTTAATTAATGTTTATTGTGAGTGTGGTGTAACTATGGTTCACACATATTTCTGCTCACTAACAAAAGTTAGGGTAGAAGAAATAACTAATGAGGAGGTAAGGGCATTTGACCTTGATAAAGTGGTTAGGAAAAGATTATTGTTAAGCTGGAATGGAGATGATAAACCTAAGGCTAATCAAGGAGTGGTGGATAATAGTGATGAAGTTGTTGTTGACCAACACACTACTCAGTCTATGCATACTGACGAAGTTATGAATAACAATGTCCATAATGTTCATACTGAGGAAGTTGTGGTTAACTATGTAGATAATATGCATACTGAGGAAGTTGTGGTTAACTATGTAGATAATATGCATACTGAGGAAGTGGTGCATAATATGAATTTTCACGTTGACTTTGATTTTAGCAACATTGACCTGAATGATCCAAAATTTGACCCATTCTTTGGTGAAAGTCCAACTATTCCTGTTCCTAAACATGATGTTCCTAAGCATGATCAACCTCAGGATAATATGCATGAACATGATAATGAAAATGTGGATGAGGGTATGAATACAAGTGAGTATGGAAGTGATGATGATAATGCAAGTGAGGACAGTGACTTTTTAGTAGATGAGGGGAATTTGATCAATGAAGTTGAAACAGATATGAGGGATTTTAGGTTTTTCACTGATGATGTGGTAGATGATGAACAAGTGTTGATGTGTCTTTGAAAGAGCTGCAAGAAGATGCAATTGACAATGATCAGTTTGGTAGTGGATCAGATTCTGATGAGGATGAAAGCAACCATAGGAAAAGAACAATGAAGTTATTAAGAAGACAGAGAAACATGAATTCCCCTTTCATGTGTGGTGATAAATTTAGAAACAAAGAGGAAGTGAAACAAATGATCAAAAAGCATGCTGTTGACACTAGAAGGCAACTAAGAATCATCAAGGATGATCTAAGTAGGTTCAGGGCAGTTTGTTGGGGGGATATTCCACATTTTGATGAATCTGGTAACCTTAAATCAGTTGATGGTCATACTGAAATTCGTTATGGAAAGAAAACCATGGGTGTGTGTAGTAGGTGTAGGGGGACAGGACATAACATAAAGACATGGTGGAAAAAGGCAGCAATTCAAAAGATAAAGGTCAAAATGTGAAACACAAAGCCATGTTACAGATCACTGGAGATTACAATGCTCAGTATAGGATGCTTAGAGATTATTGTGGTGAGTTGATGAACAAAAACCCAGGAACCACAGTACATATAGAAGTTCAGCCATATGGGGATCCTAAATCCACAGAAAGAGTATTTAAAAGAATTTATGTGTGTTTGGGAGCTTTGAAACAAGGTTTCAAAGCCATTGGTAGGGATATGTTAGGTCTTGATGGTGCTTTTATAAAAGGTCCATACCCAGGTCAAGTTCTATCTGCAGTTGGGGTTGATCCAAATAATGGTATTTACCCTGTGTCTTATGCTATAGTAGAAGCAGAAACAACTGATTCCTAGAGTTGGTTTTTAGAATGTCTTGCTGATGATCTAGATCTAGATGTGAACTCTCACTTCACATTTCTGAGTGATAGGCAGAAGGTTAGTCAGCTATATATTATATTTACATCTTTTAGTTTCAATATTTTTATATAACTGTTTATGCTATACAGGGTATCATACCAACAATTGAAAAGTTATTCCCACTTGCTGAGCATAGATATTGCCTTAGGCATATCAATGAGAATATGAAACAACAGTTTAAAGGTCATGCTTTTAAAGACAATCTATGGAAGGCAGCCAAAGCTACTACAGTTCAGGAATTTGAGAAAGAGATGGATGCACTGAAAGCTTTCAACAGTGACTGTCACTTGTGGTTGGCCAATATCCCTGCTAAGCATTGGTCCAGGTCACATTTTTCTGGTAAGCACAATGTAGTTTTCTTATTACATAGTCTTTGTTGTCAATGGAAAGTTCATCTATAACTTTGCTATTTACAGGTAGGGCTGTGTCAGATATGTTGCTCAACAATGCATGTGAGGTTTTCAATTCAAAGATACTTGATGGGAGAGACAAGACCATCATTACAATGTTAGAATTCATCAGGGAATACTGCATGAGGAGGATTGTCAATGTTCTGAAATTGATTGATAGAAGTGAAGGTTTGCTAACACCATATGCCACTGAGTTATTGGAACAAGTCAAAAAAGATGCAGTCAGGTATTTTTAATGATTTTGAGTATTCATATGTAATGAGAATTGTTATGTTATGATATATGATACATGATATATGATAACTAGGTACTCTGTGATGTGAAATGGTGAGAATCATTATCAAGTTGCTGGTAAAAATGGCCAATATGTGGTGGATATAGCAAATAGGACATGTTCATGCAGGGGGTTGGGAACTCAATGGTATACCTTGCAGGCATGCTGTTGCTGCCATTTGGAACAAGGCTATCCATGGACAGGTGGGCTTACCAGAAACCTTTGTCCATCCTCTGTATAGAATGGACACATGGAAAAAGGTTTACTCTTTCAAGATCTATCCAATAAATGGTAAGTCAATGTGGCCAAAATCCAAGGTACCAAGTACTATCATACCACCTTTTTATCACAAACCTGTTGGGAGGCCAAAGAAGGTTAGAAGGAAATCAGTGGTAGAGTTGGATGAGATGACAGCAGATGGGAAGCTGAGAAAGGTGGGTACATATGGTACATATGGCAAATGTGGTAACAAGGGCCATAACAGCAGATCATGCAATGGCAGGAGGCCAGACCTTCCAGGGTCAAGCAAGTCTAAGAAAGATGGTAAGAAAGCTGGTAAGTAGGATGGTAAGAAAGCTGCTGCTACTGAGAAGAATGGTAAGAAAGCTGCTACTGTTGGGACAACCATGCAGGGTCAAGTGAAGCCTAAAAAGGGTGGTGTGAAGATGTGTAAGAAATGCAAGGGGGTTGGACAAAATAGCAGGACCTGCCAGAAGAATGCATGAATTTAGGGATGAAGTTAGTTAGTATTTTGTGTTTTGGTTAACTTATGTTGAAGTCAAACACTAGTTTTAAGTAGTCTATGTTTAAGTCAACTTATGTTTAAGTCAAACAATGTTTATGTTTTGTTGGATTTTATGTCTGTTTTGTTGGATTTTATGTTTGTATGAATACTTTAAGTATCAATGTTGGCTTTATTGCCCATTTTGACCTATGTTTGTTTGACTGTTTGTTTGACTCTGTATATTTTTGACCCATTTTGACTGTGTATGTTAGACTATCAATGTTTCATGCTCATTGTTTAAGATTGTGTATGTTTAACTATGTATATTTTTGACCCATATGGTGTATGTTTGACTGTGTATTTTTGACCCATATTGTATGTTTTGACAATCATGTAGATACACAAACAGAGCCATAAATAAGGCATGCATTTCATCCAAACATAATTTGGTACATATATTTCTTCCATCCAACTAATACACATAGAAGACCCATACACTTATGCATTTCATCTACATACTACAAATATAAATTAACCCAAACAGAACCCAACTTAGAATCAGGTAAATCTTCAAACGCCTTGACTTAGATTCAGCATTTCTTCTTCCATTTTCACTGACTGTCAATCTTTCTTCTAGCTTGTTCTTGGACTCCAGCAAACCTGGTATGATGTCCCCACATGTTTGACACCTTCTTGATTCAACCCACATGAAAAATCCACATCTGGAACCCTAATGTCACAAAAAAAAAAACGACTTTAGATGAAAAACCCTAAATTACGAACCCTAAATTACAAACCCTATCTTACCTTTGAGTTGCAACCAAAGAATCGACGACCTGGATTTTTAGAGGTCCATGACGTGCGAACTACAGCCTCCCTACCACACCAACATTGCACCATTTTGATCGATTAGGTGCTTAGGGCTTCAATCGTAGGGTTTCAATCTTGAAGAGCTTCAATTTGGGTGTTATTAGTTATTAGGGTTTTAATCTGATCGATTGTATCAGATATATAAGAGGGAAATTTATAATTGAAAGTGAATGGACAAAAAATACCCTTGAGGCTTTTGAGGTTAACTGAGATATCTAACAAAGTTAGTCATAAAGGACATGAAATGCAAGAAAAAAGGAAATCTTGGACATAAAATGCAAACAAAAAAAAAGGCATGTTTCATAATTTCAGTGATACATAAAGGACACAAAGTGTAATTTAGTCAAAACCAAATGACAAATCAGTCATTGGAACTCAATGGGTCTTCAGGAACACATCAGATGAACAAGGTGTTATAGCAAGACATAAAGTCAGATTGGTTGTCAAAGGTTACAGTCAAAGATAAGGAATTGAGTTTGATGAAACCTTTGCTCCTGTGGCCAGATTAGAGGTTGTGAGAATCTTTCTTGCTTATGCTGTTCACGAAGACTTCAAAGTTTACCAAATGAATGTGAAGTCATCATTTCTGAATGGCAATATTAAGCAAGAAGTGTATGTTCAACAACCACAAGGGTTTGTAGATTCCAGCTTTTCAAAACATGTCTACAAACTGGACAAAGCCTTGTATGGCTTGGAACAAGCTCCTAGACCTTGGTATGAAACCTTCTCCATTTATTGTTGGAATCAGGTTTCATCAAGGGAACTATTGATATAACACAACACTTTTCACAAAAACACATATAGGTCAAATAATTTTGGTACAAATCTATGTAGATGACATAATTTTTGGGTCAACTAATCCAGATTTTTGCAAGAAATTTGAAAAGCTGATGACCCGCCATTTTGAAATGAGCATGATGGGTGAATTAACCCTTTTCTTGGGCTAACAAGTCAAACAATCTCTAGAAGGAATGTTTCTTTATCAATCTGAATATGTCAAAACTATTTTAAAGAAATACCTTCTAGAAAAATGTTGTTCATCCAAAACACCAATGACATCTGTTTCCACACTGGGATCTGATCCAGATGGAATTTCAGTGGATATTCAGAAATATAGAGGGATGATTGGATCTCTTCTATATCTCACTACAAGCAGACCAGATACTATGTTTGTAACATGTTTTCTTGCAAGATATCAGTGTAATCCAAAAGAGTCTCATCTAACTGATGTAAAGAGAGTGTTCAAGTATTTGAAAGGAACTCCAGATCTGGGATTATGGTATCCAAAAGGTACAAATTTAGATCTTATAGCTTACACTGATGCAGATCATGTAGGCTGTAAAATGGACAGGAAGAGTACCTCTAGGAGTTGTCAAATGCTGGGAGAAAAACTGGTGTATTGGGTTTCAAAGAAACAGAATTGTGTATCAACATCCACAGCTAAAGCGGAGTATGTAGCAGCAGCAAGTTATTGTTCACAAGTGATATTGATGCAAATTCAATTGAAAGACTATGGATTGAACATAGCAAAAACTCCCATTCTGTGTGATTCAAAATGTCCTATAGCTATAACATAAAATCTAGTTCAACACTCAAAGACCAAGCACATGGATGTCAGGTATCATTTCATTAAGACCATGTTGAGAAAAGTGATATTGAAATGTATTTTTTTCCCACAGCTGAACAACTTGCTGATATTTTCACCAAACCATTGGATGAAAAGCATCACAGCTATATCATAAGCAAGTTGGGTGTGCTAAACATGGATTTAAGTCAAGAATTAAGTATGCAAATAACATAATCTGGACTTGAAACTAATTAACCAATTTTAGATGACACACACATTGAAAAATCTGCAGAACAAATCTCATGTGATCATCTAAAAACTGAGAAAGTTGTCTTAAATGATAAGCCAGGACTTGGAACAAAAATCTCAGATAATGAGATTTCTGATGAACTGTTGGAAAAATCCCAGAAATCTGGAATGGAAACTTCTAAACCATCCTAGATTCCCAGGAAAGAGAAAAAGTGACTCATAATCCATGCATGCATGCACATATATAAGTTTCATTTTTTATTACTTGTTTTTGTTCATGTCTATCTTTGAAACTAATATAGTTATAATATTTTTAGTACTATTTGTTTAAAACATATACACTAAGTCTAGTCTAGAAAAATGTGTAGCTTTGCCATCTGGGGGATAAGTAAATGAGGAGCAGTAAGTAATTAATGCAGGGTCTCTCATAAATATTTCCATATACCAAAGAGTATCTTGACATAACTACTTGAGTGCAGAGATCAACTCAAGTAAGGGGTGCAAGTGGATTTTCCATATCTAACCATTAATGGGACAGATGGTATTGTCCATAAATAAACCACACTTGAGATCACTTTTCTCTGCACATTCTCTGTACTTCTTCTTCTCCAGAACAAAAACCCTAACTTTTGTTTACCAAAAATGGCACTTGAAATGGCTGCTACTCACAACCTTAGAGTGAGAACCAACTCGGACAGGGAGTTCCAGCTGGTTGCACCTATGCTGGCCTTCCTTTTGAAAAGCCCCATTGGCTTTTCCATTAGTGTGCACATTGATGTGTTTGAGGAGATCCTTCAGCAGTTTCGTAACACACCCGTGGTGGTTACTGATAAACTCCATCAAACTGTGATTGAGGCTACTGACCTAGGAGTCAGGATAGTAGTGAATGAGCATACCATCAGAACTGCTCTTCACCTCAATGACAACGGCACCACTCTGAGAGTTAACAGAGACAAAGTTGCCATACCCTTTAAGCTACTGGGATACAGTGGTGTCTGAAAAGCTCAACATGTGGAGGAGACTACTATGGCCTTGCCTTGGCAGTTTTTGATGACTTAGGTGGGTGTCTGCTTTAGCAGGAAGACATCCAACTTCAACCTGATCTCTCTAAGACTTCAAGAAGTCACTCACTCTTTAGTATGGGGAGAACCGTACAACTACTCATACTATTTGTTGAAAGACATGAAGGAAAACATCTACAACAAGACCAAGTTCCTGATGTAAATCAGGTTTGTGACCAAGATCATCACAATTCAACTAAACTATGGATGTATACCTAGAGGATTCACCAGAATCCAAATGGTAAACCAAGCCAATATCCAATCTTGATGTTGAGCCTGACTCACAAAGGCAAAGAGAGCCTCATACATGACATGCTCATTGTGGAGGATGAAGACTAGATGTAGTTGTGTATGTTTGTAGGTTGTTTTATTTTGTCTTTCTTAATCTTGTATTATATTTTGTTTTATATATATATATATATATATGTTTAAAAAGGGGGAAAAGAAAAACAGGGGATGAGAAAGAATACTTTGAGTTAGTAAAGCTAACTTTAAGGGTAACAAATAGCTAATCACAAAAATATATAAAATAAGGATAAATCCCACAAAATTTGGACAAATTCGACTAAGTAGAGTCAAAATATGAGAATATATGGGAAAATCTAGAACCAAAAAGGCAATAAAATGAATTTCTGCCTAGTTCATGGACAATCTTTAACTTTTAGGAGTCAATTTTACTTTTCAGGGGCCATATCTAGAAAAAAAATGTCATTGAGAAAATGACATTATGACCAAAGAAGGACATTTCTTTCAAAAGAAAATTGTTTTATGTCAATTGAAAAAATTTAGAAAATAAGACATTTAAACCAAGAACAAATTTCTTTTTAGATTTAATTCTCAAAAATTATTAAAATACACAATCAAAGGCTGAGAATTGAAAGGATTTTGAACATTTTTTACAAATTGTATAAATGTTACAAATCAGAAAACATTTGTCAAAAGATTGGATTGTCAAAAGGTATGTTATCATCTCTCTATCTAAAAAAATGGTTAATGTATTAGGATGAAACTAAAAAATGATAATGAATGTAAAACGGTTGATCCATCTTCGGAGCAGTATTCAAACCTTGACACACTCATTTATCATTTGGTGTCACGTTAATTTTCATGGCCACTTTTATGAAAGGCCACTTCGAGTTTCATTCTCATCCATTAATATATATACATATATTCAGAAGAATGGATGAGGACAAAATCTCAAAAATCTGGTGAACACTTAGAAAATTCTAACCAAAATCCCAGAAATATGGACTTATGGTTTATTTCATTGCAAGTTGAGTAAAGTAGTGGCATACAAGGTGGGACTAGTTTATCCACGTGTCAACACAGGATTGATTCAAGTTCAAAAAGTCTCTTTTTGTCCTTGAAAGGGGGAAGATCCTGGACATCATGGGACACGATGGATAGTACAGTAAAAACGGCAAAATAAAAATTAACCGTTACACCATCAAGTGGGCTATATCAATCAAATGCAGCATTAAAATCCAATTAAAACTCAGGTATCCGGAAAGTTGCCATCTTCAACAAACCTCAGATTTATAAACACCCATCTGATAATTACTAACAGTCCATAACACCAGAAACCAAAGTCAGCCAAAAATCACTTAACTTCCTCAAAATCCTACAACTCTCAAACATGTCTACCTCAATCACAAACCCTGAATCTTCAACCTTTGTTCCACCCCAAATTTTACCAAGAAACAGATGGATAGCCTACTGTGATGGGAAAGCAAACAATATAACTACTGACCTTGATCCAACCAAATATGATGAAAGGCATCATATCATCATTGAGTATTTGAAACACGACCCTCTTGTTGGAGCTCTGACTAACTCTAAGTCAGTACCAGTTAAAGTGTTGCAAAAAGTATAGGAGAAAATGAAGGTAGAAGAAGTAGAGGGTGGCATAGAGGAGGTCCTAGTTGCTCATGTCTGGGATAATCAGATACTGAAGATTGATCTGCAAGATATAAGAGATTTTTTGGGGTTACCAACTGAAAGAGAGTATGATGGGTTACGAGATGTTAACCAGATGGGTCAAACTCTAAGGGATATAGGTTACAAAGCCAACTTCAACAAGTTAGGAGATTTCAAGATAGGGAATTTGTCACCTTTCTAGAGTCTAGTTTGTTATGATCATAAACAAATGCTTAACTTCAAAGACATGAGGAATGGACCAGAAAAGCCAATATTCTTTGAGTATTCTATATGGCTTGGTCAATGGGGCTAAACTGGATATGCTGACTTGATCTAGAACCAGATTAAGAGGAGGAACCTAGACTCGAAGAAACCTAAGAAGGGAGATTAAGAAACAGAGAAACATCTTCACTATCCCAGATTCTTAGGACTTCTTATTGCAAGAAAGATAGAAGAAGCAAAGATGCAATTTGAAAACAATTAGCTCATGTTCAACTCCACCACCATGCCATCCTGGAAGGCAAATATTACAAAGTGGAATGAAGAAGACCAACTGCCACATCTAACCAGAGGTATAATCTCTTTTGTACCTAAAAATTCCACAATCTTAAATAATCACTTGAAACTTATGAACAAACAAGATAGCAACAACTTTAATGGCTCAAATTCTAAGTCTCAAAAAATTCCCAAAATACCCCTTCAGCAGAGTACTCTAGAACCACCAGCAAGGTGAGGAATTATGAGAAATCCTAATCCAGATCAGTACCTATCCCTCACCTTGACCAACACACCATATGTTTCATTTGACCTACCAGCAATTGAAGGGACTATCAATTAATATATATATATATATATATGTATATAAGGAATTGGTTCAAATGAGAGCCTTTGGCCAAATTGAGAACTGAGAGAACCATTCTGGGACACACCTTTCACTAAGGCAAAAACTTTTTTTTGTTGATTTAATCGCTTCCTTTTATACTTGAATAATTTATTTTATTTTATTTTTTTCAATATACACATGTGTATAATTGCAATATACACATATGTATAGCTGAAAATGTAATATACACATATGTATAAATGAAACAAAAAAAATATTATTGCTTAAAAATGTGCGATTAAGCAAACAAAAATTATAAGAAATGTGTGGTCCAGAATGGTTCTCTCAGTTCTCAAATAGGGGTTGGTTCTCTTAGGATCCATGCCCATATATATATATATATATATATATATATATATATATATATATATATATATAGGTTATACCCCAGGAGCGTCCCGGGGTTGAAAAATCTAATATGACACATCAATTTTACGTATGAAATAGATTGATGCGCTTTATAGTTACATGCAGTAAAGCTTCGGGTAGCACCTAACCTAAAACAATTAACAATGTATCTCCAATGTTAAAGCCTAACCTTAAACAATGTATAATTCTAATGTTAACATCTAACTTAAAACAATGTATAACTCTAATATTAATACCTAACCTAAAACAATGTACAACTCTAATGCTAACTCCTAATCTAAAACAATGTATAACTTTAATGTAACTCTAATATTAACACCTATCCTGAAGGCTAAAAAATGTACAACTCTAACATACTAATATTGATACCTAACCTAAAACAATGTATAACTCTAGTATTAACACCTATTATAAAGGCTAAAAAAATGCACAAGTCTAATATCAATATTCAATACCTAACCTAAAACAATCAATAAGGTAGCGTTTGCTATGATGGAATGGAAGGGGGAATGGAATGGACCATTAAGAGGTAATGAAAAATAGTGTGTTTAGATGGTTAAAGGAATGGAATCACCCATTCCACAAGACATTCCATTCCCTCAAAACCATTTCATCCACCCTCCATGTTTTTTATTCATTACATCCCTCATTCACCCTTAGGGTCTGTTTGGTATGGGGTAATGGAATGAGAGAGGGAATGGAATGGAAGAGGTAATGGAATGGGAGGGGTAATGGAATGGATCATTACCATTCCATGTCTTGTTTGGTTATCATGTGGGAATGGAATGAATTCTTACTTTGTGTTATTTGGTATGTAAGAAAAAACAAAAATATAAAATCGACGGTGAGTGGTGGGTGGCGGCAGTGGCGGTGGTGGGTGCGGCGGCAACGGTGGTGGTGGCAATGGGCGATGGCGGTGACGATGGTGGGTGGGCGACGACGGCAGTGGTGGGTTGCAGCGGTGACGGTGGGTGGTGGTGGCGATAACAATGGTGGAGGCAGCGGGTGGCAGTGACGCATGTGGTGGTGGTGGTTGGACGGTGGTGACAATGGTGGGTTACGACGATGGTAGCAATGGTTGTGGGTGGCGGCAATAGGCGGTGGTGGTTGGATGTTGACAACGATGGTGGGTTGTAATAATAATAACAACAACAACAACAACAACAACAATAACAACAACAACAACAACAACAACAACAACAACAACAACAACAACAACAACAACAATAATAATAATAATAATATATTTGTTTCATTCCTTGAAGGAATGAAAAAAAAAAACACCACCTTACCAAAGAATGAAAATTCTTAAAATGGAAGGAATCACATTCCTTATGGAATGATCCATTCCATTACTACATGGTAACCAAACATGTTTAATTTCATTCCATGGTAATGATCCATTCCTTTCCATCTTTGATTCAATTCAACCAAACGCTACCTTACTAACAACACAATAACCCACCACCCACCACTACTATCGTCACCACCTGCCACCGCTGCTACCACCACCCACCGCTGCCTTCACCACCCACCACCATCGCCCACTACCGCTGTCGCCACCATTGACCACCGCTGTCACCTCCTACCACCATCGCCACCACCCACCACCACCATCGTCGCTACCACCAACCACTGCCACCCACTACTTTCACCCACCCACCACCACCGCCGCCACCCACCACCATCACCCACCCACCACCACCGCCATGCAACACCACCTAACGCTGCCCACCACCGTCACCCACCCACCGCCGCCTCCACCACATGCCATTGTCAGTCACCGCAATTTCCTTTGCCATGTGGGATTTTTAGCTTTAGAATATATACCAGGTGAAATCCCGTGTGAAAACATGTGAAGAGTGTATCTTTTAAAAAAAAAAAAAAAAAACAATTACTCCCCAAAATATAAAAAAACATAAATAGACCAGCTGCTATGGTCTGTTTACTAAACACCAAATTAATAAGTCAATCATCTATGCAAGAAAAATTGTGTTTGGTAACGTCTGTTCAAAGGCAGTGGGTCGGTTAAGGAGATCTTTCTAAAACAGCAGTTATTAAAAACCAAGTTGTTGATTCAAGCAAATGTTCCTTCAACGATTTCCTTCAAACAGATGTTGCCTTAAATAGTTGTTACTAACAATGACATCAAATTTACATTTTTAACATCTATTTACTAAGACCAAATAAAGAAGCCAATCATCTGTTATAAGCAAAATCTGTTTAGTAAGATCTGTTCCTTTGACAATACCAGTTGATAGTACTGATCAGATGTTTTAATACTGAAGGGTGTTACAACCCCGGAGAGATAAATCAACAGACGCATGAAAGCTCTGTTGGGATAACATATATTAAAAAGAAACAATCTTCAACTGAGATTTCGTTACTCTGTTTACTAATATCTGTTGACTTGTAAACAGATGTTCTCACACAAACTCTCAGTGTTTAAAGTATTGTAATTTTATTCTATATCTTATTTTACCACATCTGTTGACTTGTTATCAAATTTGTCACAAATAATCCTTCAAGTTCAGGACTTTATTACAAACAGACTAAAAACTTATTATAAAACTAATGACACTTTGAATATTTGGCAGAATCAACCCCTGAAAAATTCAGCACCTTTGGAAACATATATTTTGCAGTTGACTTTCACACTAGACCATTGATTTTACTTGTTCTTCCAACACTTAGTATACAAGAAATTGATATTACTATTCGGTATTATTTTACTTAAATTAGTATTTTTCACCCAATAAAGATAAATCATTATATAATGATGACATAATATGTAAAATCGAAAATTCAATATATTTAGACGGATAATAATATCAAATACATTTAAATAATTAGTCTGTGGTCTTCAATAGTTCTTTCAATCTTTTGTTCTTCTCTTGAACATGGTTTCTGTAAGACCTACAGATTTTTTGTATGTGTTCACTGAACTTTTCATTTTGACCTTTTAACCTTTAGTTTATTTTTCAAATTATATTGGTATATTATAATGGAAAGATTATTTACTAACTCTTTAAAAATAATAAGATGTAGTTTTTCGTTGTGAATGCATGAATTACAAATATTTCACCAACTAAACTTATCTAGATATTTAGCTTTATGTTTACTTGTCATTCATCAATATTTACCACTAGCTTATCTAGTTTCATGGTTAATTAAGCAAAATTGCACAAAGTACTAGGAAAAATGATTGAATCAGAATTTCGTCTGTCATTTCAGTCGAATATTAATGGTATATTTGTTGGATATATGTCCAAAAGTTAATTAAATGTGAGAGTTAATTAACTCGCACGATACGATTTGAAAAATTACACGTTAATACACGAATAAAATAAGTTTGCATTCAGGTATGTTATCATTTATGAAATAATAAATAGTTTTGAATTTGAGGGACTTAATATTAATTAGATTAATATTAATGGGGCTTAATGTAAGATTATGTTTTATAAAAAAGGGATTAAGGTGAAAACCCTAATCAACATTATTAATAAAAACAACCTCCCTTCCCTTCCAAGAAAACTTTCGGCCACCCCTTAGGGCCGCCACTTCTTGCTGTTGCCGGTCAAGCCACCGCTGCCGCCTCCTCTTTGTGGGTTGCTACTTTCGGGTGTCTTGTGCTAGTGCTTGGTTGTGAATTTCTTACTAGCGAGGATTCGTTGTAACCCACGTGTTACAATTCCAGTGTAGTTGTCAAAGTTTGGTTACTAAACCCCTATGGTTGTTTTTATTATTTATTTGTTTATACGCGTTTACCCTTGATTCTGATTAGGAATATTTATTGATTGGATTAATAAATCAAACATATATTTTATATACATAAATCGGCCATATATATATACATATATACATATAATCGGTTTTGTTATATAAATCGTTTCCGCTTCGTATATGATATGATGATTTCCAATAAGAATAGCCCAAAAGATAGATAAATTTCTTCTTATTACTAACAGAAATCAAATACAAGAAATCATTTTACTGATACGATTTACAATAATTGCATATATTGCATGGAAGACAATGATACTTCTTACTCTTTATTGTAGGTACTGTCCATGCTTAATTTCATGGTGCTTTAAGTTCTTCTTCCTGCATTTTTGAACAAAGATGTTTATGAATGTAAAAGAATAGGTACTTACCAAAAATTCTTTTCACCCATTTAAGAATTCATTTCTGTATATATATACAAGTTTGCTTAAATATCTTCATTAGATAATAATTAGTAAACATGCAAGTTTCTCAAGTGTTCACCAAAGTTACTTCGAAAAAATCATCCAAAGTCGCTTGACTTTCATTAGATATTCAAATTTAGTGTATTATTTTTTCTTTTTTTTTTTATTTTATAAATGCGTAAAGTTTCTAAATGAAACATATATGAATCTTGGTTACTAATAAGTAATCGTATATGAATCTTAAATTTTTTATATAAAATTACATTTATAAAAAAAAAAAAAAACATGGGATTAGAACACCTAATGAAAGTTGAGTGATGATCACTTTAGAGTTAAAAAAAAAAACAAAAAAAAAAAAAACAAAAAACAAAAAACGTTAAAGTGACTTTACTGAACATCTGGAAAACTTATTTACTTTGCTGAGGAAACCATGGCGTATTTGAAGTATCTATATGTGTTCTTTTTTCTGCTTTTTCTAGAGCAAAAATGAGGTAATGTCATTATTTAGTTTTGCATGGACCAAACATAATTATGCATATTTCATGACTTGTTTCTATTATGCATATGAACTAGAGTCTACATGTTACTATAACACGTACACTAAAAACGGGAACATGGTATTTATTAAGAAGATGATAGCTAGGTATACATATATTAATTGCTACTTTACCTTTATCATGCCCCATTAGTGGTCCTATACTTGGGGAAAGGAACTTGACCACTTTCAATGTGTTTCACATCCTCCACTAGCATTTCATAATGCCTCTTCACTTGCTCCGCGGTCTTCCCACCGACAGCCTTCGCTACGTTGTGCCAGCGGTCAGCGGTGTCTTTGTCAAACACAGCCAAAGCCTGTTCAAAGTCCTTATTCTGCTTCACAGTCCATGAGCCTGACATTGAGCTAGATAATATGCAAGCACTCAAAAAACTGAAAAGAAATGGATTAAAATGGTGGAAATTGGAGAGATATATCAGAAGATCAAGTCTTAAGAGATGATATGTGTCAATAGGTGTCAATGTGTCTTTTTATAGCTCCAAAACAAAGGGGGTAAAGTGGGGTCATGCTAGTTGGCTAATAAAGCTTGCCCAAAGAGAAGAATTTAAGTGACATCATGTATCCTTAAGCATCACAAATGAACAGGACAAATCTATATATCGATCCATCGAGTGGTGGAAGAGTCGATATTTTTTTTTTTTTTCATTTTTGTCCACGATTCCCACATCTCGATCAACATCTTATTCGTTATAATCTCCATGTCAACAAATGTGTTAAAACTATATATATTCAGGTTTTAAAAGTATATGAAGCAAATTATATATTTGATGTATATTGGATACTTCCCAAGCCTTGTTTTGGTATATAAAATCCAAAACTCATTTACAAGCAAGTGTTAGGTAAAGCAATTAAATCAGCGCCTTAAGTCTTAAGTTGTAAGACTTATTTTCTCCTAAAAACAATCCGGGATGTGTATTGTCGGAGTATTGTATGCGACGTACACGCTCTAGACCCCGCTCTGATACCATGAAAGAATTGAATTAAGAGTATTGGTGTATCATAAATAACAAAGCGGCGTGTCACCAGATCAAGTGATGTGACCATACCATAGTGTCAAGATCTCATCCTTAAAAGTCACAAGTTTAGTAAAAAAAAAATAAGTAACCTTCTAACTCACCCAAAAGACTACATGCTTATCTTAAAGGGGTACATTGTCCTGACAAAATAAGTTTTAACTAGCCAGCTGTGTCCGTACAATGATTTTGTTTCCTAGAGCCCAAAAAATTAATATTCTAACATTGTGTCTCCTGAAGTAAATAATCTTACAGTATTTGTCTGGAAAACCATAATAAAAGTCGGATCAATCAGCTTAATCCATGGACAGGAAATGAGATCTTATTATTATTTATTTTTTTTACTCTAGCGGAGGAAAAGATCGGTATCGTACTTGTACTGATTTAAGAAAAGTGGATCCAAACACGGACACCACAGTATTAAATCTATTGGTACGGTATCAGTACTCGTTACAAAATGCTGAGTCTATATGGTACCAGTACCGAAAACACCGATACTTGATTTTTAGAAAAGTGATTACCAAATACCATACCAATCTATTGATACTCGGTACTAAATACTCATCCAAACTCTAGAATACTTCATTTTTTACAACAAACTCACACACCGCTATAACTATTATATTATACGGAAAATCATAAGAATATACATTTGACTAAAAATTAAGCAAAATGGGCATTAGACTTTTTCATTTGTAAAATATGCAATCCAAAAAAATCCAATCATAGATAGACAAGTGAGCCCGGTAGAGACAACTATAAAGCCGACGCTAAACCTAAAAAAGTACAATGTTTTCACAAAACAACCAATCTAATAGTTACACGTGTAATATGTCGACACTAAAGCCGACAAGCTAAAGGAGGCGGCTTTATCTTAGCCAACACAGAAAAATAAACCTCATCTTTTTTTTGTGCCAGCTAAGATAGAGTTAACTCCTTTAACCTTTTTCCTAAAATAGAGCCAGCAAATAACATATGTAATTAGTAGATTTGTTAGTCTCTTGTTATCTCTATCAGCTAAGATTTAGCTCTTCTTCTATGGGTCGATTGTGATAAAGCCGACTTCTTTAGTCCACTGGCAAAAAAGTAGCCGCCATTTACATGTGTAATTATTTGATTGGTGTGGTGTGGACCCCGTTACCATTAGGCAGTACCTTATACAAAATAAAACAAATTTTAGCCCGTGAGAGCACTCACAATGTAGGGTATTTTTATCAAGTCACAGACCTCGCCTAACCAGACTTTAAGATTGTGGCACTCATCTGAATGCATAGACTAAAATGTTGATCCAGATTTACGGACTTGGTCTAGATGCATGTGGCGAGACACCTTGCTTACTCACACACACACATGCATTATATATATATATATATATATATATATATATATATTGTTATTAATGTGGTTTATGAAAGTTTGTACATTATAGAAAGAGTAGGGGTTTGACGAAATTTTAGAAATATGATGTGACCCAAAGAGGTCAGTTTATGGAGTTTTGTGGAATACTCACATTTTAGATGCTTTGATCACATAGCTGAGTTGGAAATTCATTTAGACCGCCATGGAATTACATATCACACTTAAACAATATGTTTTCTGCACTATTAAATGTTTGAGGTTCAAGGGGCAACACCCAGAGAAAGGTATCGTTTATCAAAGAAGGGGTGAAAAGTATTTTCCTTAAATAAGACTCGGAAACACAATGTAAAAGTTGATTTGGATTTCAATGATTGACAGAAAATTGAACGGATATTAAGTAGTTACGACTGACTATTAGATGTAACATTAGTACCACTTTAGTATTGAATGGCGGTAATTAAGCAAATTAGTGGCAAAAGTATAAGTTACTACCGATCACTCATCAATGGTAACTAATTTGTCATCGGTGGTGCTTGGTCATCAGCAGTAACGTTATGTTAATGATTTTTTTTTTCTCACATACGTAACTAAATAACCGCTGAGAATTGTGGCACTAACTCCCATACGATTTCATGAATAGTTGCAACATTTCCATGAATCATTGTGATGGTTTCGCACCCATACAAGATAGGTCTCTGATGTAACTCTGGTACATTGTTTACATAACGTAAATACATATTCGTTGTTGTTCTCTGTGTAAGACCCGTGTAGTTAAACGATTAATAATTAACTTGATTATAACCAAATGTTACTTTAAACCATGACCAAATCAAAAACCACATCTTGGCGCGAGTACAAAACGTCCTTTCATACTTGCTAAGATGTTAACATAGTGTTTTCTAACATATTTGTTTGAAAATGTACAAAAGATTTCACCCAAACATGTTTACAAAAGTTTTAAGCGGAAGCGTCTTGATTCGAGCAGCGTTCGGTTTCATATCTACAAGCATGATCATTATCCATCATCCATCATCCGAAGGTGTACCTGCACTACGTATTGTCCAATAAAGGATCCGAATGAGTCTAGATAACCATAATAGACATCAAACGGCAACAAAAAAAATTTGGGGAAAGCCCTTGCCGTAAGCTATGGCTTGAAGGCCATAGCATACGGCCTTTGCTTTTTCTTTGCCAACCTTGCCGTAGGCTACAGTTAAACAACCGTAGCTTACGGTTTTCTTTTTCTGGTTGTTTTTGGTTTGTGAGCCGTAGCTTACGGCTTGTGGCTGTAAGCTACGGTTAGTAGCTGTTGTTAGGCCACCATTCAACAACATATTTTCAACCTATGTTGACTACAATACCCTGCACTTACTTAACTTGACACGTAGCCGAAACATGCCAATTTCGGGTCTTGATTACTTGCCTAAAGGTCAAATTACATACCTTTACAGCGTGTAACCTCTCGCTTGCTTACTACGTTCAGTTTCGAGCATTACTCCTTATGTAATGAATTTGTCTAACCCTCAACCCATCTTTGGTTCCATTGAATGCTATGGTGACTTTCACATACTTGCTTAATTTTGGGTTGCATACAACACGTATAAAGATCTGGAACGAAAAGGTGAAGACCTCGACCAGGCGCCTACTTTCTGTTCATTTCCGCTAGAACTCTTTACCAGGTTCAACCCTTTTAATTACATTACATTATATAACTGGCTAGTTAATCAATTCCCCTTTTCGGTCTTCTCAAACCAATCCAACAACTAATTCTTGCTCCTTGTTTCCCAACATATTATCCTTAGTATCTCCACATACTCATCTTTTAATTTCATTGTAAATTTTGTATTTCACCGGATGTGTTTCTCTTGGTGTAAAAAATCATTAAAAGAAACACATAATAATCTTTATTAGTTGTTGATATACAGAAAAATTTTCATTGACATTCGGTTTGCGTACCATAGTTCCAGATCTAACAAGTTTTTTGCTTTTGTCTCTAATCGACATTCAGCCCATCCCTTTTTCCTTCAATAATAATAATAATGATAATAATAATAATAATAGTACTATCCCATTTTAGTGTTCTGTATATATTTATCACAAAATTTAGCATCTCATACATAACCTCAATTGATTTCAATCTTTTATCAAACTCAACCGATCTAAGGTTACAATCTATTTATACCATTTTATTAATTTTGTAGATTATAGATCTGATAGATTGACATTATAGAGTCTACGAAAATTGATTCGGGATAGTTTGACTTAGTAAAGTCAACAAACGTTTTTTAAGGGAAAAGAATTAAAAATAATATTAATAATAATAATTAATTCTAAAAGCAAATCCAACCCCCCCCCCCACCCCCGGCGAGCGCCTTTGATTTTTCATGGACGATTTCAAGCCAAGTCCAATTTTACGACTGCGGATACCAGAAACTTTTAAGGCTCCCACAAACAGCTTCAAGTCCATCCGGTTTCAGTAAGCTACTCTGGTGCTCTTGACCATAAACAAAACTGTTTATATATACATATTTTAAAGTTTGCTTAATCATCATTGTTATTGTCTGCTCTTTGTTGCTCATTTTGCATATTGTATGCCATGTGTTGCCTGGTGTGTGTTGCTTGTGTGCTCTTTTGTATTTTTCAGGTGATTTGTGGTAATCATAGACAATAGGAGTCATGTCTTTTCCTTGATACCGTGTCCTAGGACGAGAGGTGCACGCACGCAATGGAAATGAATGGGGATATATTTTGCGTATTGCCTCTTAGAATGTTGGAACTCTAAGTAGTAAATTGTTAGAGGTAGTAGACGCTCTTAAAAGGCGTAGAGTAGGGATAGCATGCCTCCAAGAGGCTAGGTGGAAGGGTCATAAAGGGGAGGTGCGCAACGGGTACAAACTATTGTACTCGGGGTCAGATGGGGCTAAGAATGGGGTAGGTTTCCTAGTGGATTTGGATATTTACAAAAATGTGGTTGAGGTGATACGCACAATGATAGGATTATGGTGTTAAGGATAGTACTAGGAGATGAAGTAGTGGCAGTGGTTTGTGCTTACGCACCACAAGTTGGTCTGGGGGATCGGGAGAAGATGGAATTTTGGGATTGTCTAGATTTAGTTGTGAGGTCCATTCTTTGGGAGGAAAGAATAATTGTAGGAGGTGATTTTAACGTTCACATTGGTAAGGATAGTGATGGTTATGAGTTAGTTCATGGAGGTTTTGGTTTTGGTGATAGGAACGACCCTGGTAGGGATCTTTTGGACTTTGCTTTGGCTAACGACTTAGGTATAATAAACTCTTTCTTTAAGAAAAGGGATTCACATTTGTTTACGTATAGCAGCGAAGGTCATAACACACAAATTGATATCTTATGATGAGGCGTGAAGATCGTCGATGGTGGAGGGATTGCAAGGTTATTCCATGTCACACCCTCAAAATCCACTTGCGGGGTTTTACCGCGAGGCGCATGACAAACCAGGATCCAAACCAACGATCACAATAAACAAGTCTAAAATGAACATAATGCAATTTCAAAACAATGTTTAAAATTCCCGTTTACAGCGGAAGCTTATTCAAAACAATATTCAATAGTAAACCAATGTTCAACGTTTGTAAAACCATGCAACCCTAACTAGACGCCGTGCAGACGCGTGCGCCCTAGTCCAGTCGTGCTACCTTAGCGACCTGAGAAAACATGTAAGAGAATACGTCAGCACAAAAATGCTGGTGAGTTTACAGGTTTTGTAATCCAAGTACCAAGTCAACCTGTCCATACTATAACAAATCGAAAACCAGTGTACGCTAGCTAGGCGTATGTTTTGTTACTACCACGATTGGAAAACCATTACTAACTCGTAAACCAAATGTGTGCCCGATGTAGTAAACATGTTGTTCCTGTTGTTCCTGTTTGAGACAATATGCACCCACCGACCCTCCAAGTCGACGAGCGGGGTTGGTCACTCCCAATAGCGCTATTCACATTTCCCCGTTGTGCAAACTCGCACATTCATGGTTCCCCCCGGGACTTCCAAAGATCGTGTAGTACACAATAGAAACCCATAGTATGACAGTAGTTACCAAATAATCGTTTTAACACATGTTTTCTCCCCCGAAAATGTGAAACCAGTTTAAAAGAGGGGCCGTAAACTCACCTTAAGTTGCGTTACTTCGTAATACGAATAACTCAGCAGCTATGCTAGTCCCGTAAAGCGGCGACCTAACATATGACAGTTACAAGCACTTAGACTAATAACCCGCAGGTTAGTTAGTCCCTAGATGTCCAGACCATAACCAAGTTCGTTTGAAAACACCGTGACTGTTTAACTGACCCAAAGTACAAGACTCGACATCCCATTGGTGACCCGAGACTCCCCGTGTTATGTTTACGCTCTCAAACATACAATCATGCAATCACACTTAACATACGTTAACGCACAACAAGTTATAGCACATAGCTCACGTATCACATAATTACATCCAAACATATGTTACCAAGTTATTAGATATGTTACGGGGTTCCTAGCATGTTCCTACAGGTCAAATCGGGTCTCGGAATGCTAATTTACACTTACAGCAGCAGTACACGCGATTAGGAAAAGTCAACTAGCATTTAGGTTGGTCACCTGGCATTTAGGAAGGCTAATCGCCTCTATTATAGGCGATTAGGGCTATACCACATGTAATTACTAGCGATTAGGGCTATACCACATGTAATTACTAGCAATTAGGGCTATACCACATGTAATTACTAGCAATTAGGTCATAAGACATGTATCTACTAGCAATTAGCTCATAAGACATGTATCTACTAGCAATTAGCCCCTACTCGCATGAAACATAGGCGATTAGCCTCCTAATCGCCCCTAACATAGGCGATTAGGGTTGCTAATCGCCAGTAACCCAGCTGTTCCGGTTTTTCGCGCGTTTAACGCTCCAAATCAGATCCAGAACGTGTGTAACCATCCAATATCATCCCAACAACTATTCTAAACATGTTTAAACTAAAATCCTTCGTTTTGCCTCGTATTATCAGCCCTGCATGCACCCATGTAGTCCAAACACCATACACATAGCACGAATCATCACCTTAACATGCACAACTATAACCCTAATGAACAATTACTCAGATTTTATTATCATGACATCAATATTATTCTGAAACTAACTTAATAACATGTTAATCACTCATCTTGAATCATAAAAACCCTAGATATTAATCATAAACACACATAACACATGTATGATTGTTAGAATCTGATTAACAACACTTATTAACGATTTTCAGAAAGCTTTTTCATTTTAGAACAGGTCTGGACCATTAGGGATTGAATAAAAACGTTTATAAAGATTGCATGGATGGAAACCAAACCTTAGATTTGTGAAAGAATGATGAATTAAGCTTGAAACCTTGTGTTTTGATCAAAAATCGTGTTCCAGAGGTTGTGTGTGTGTTGGGGCGGGTTATGGGACGACTAGGGTTTGTATTATGAAGTTTAGGAGGCCAAGCATTGTATTTATAGTCGTTTTTAGTCGTCCAGCCCGTAACTAGCGATTGTGCAGACTTACACGCGATTAGGGATCCTAATCACATGTAACTTCATGCATTTGGGCCTAATCGCCACTTAGGTTATGCATTTAGCTCCCCAATCGCCCCAAATGAAGCCTACTCGCCTCCCCTATAGGCGATTGGGCTTCCCTAATCGCCTATAGGGGCTGGTTCCGTGTGTTTTGCGCGTTAAACCCCGTTTTAACATATGTTAACACATATTCACATACCGACAAGTCACATAATGATTGTAAACACATAACACTTGCAAATACACATATTCACACTCGTTCACCAATTCCCGGGACTCGAGACTTGTATGTTCCGTATGACCTGACGATCCTACAAATCGTCACCATTTGTACACTTGGTTAAGGGCTGACATCTAACGAACCTCTAGACCAACATCCAATGATCTTCTAGACTAAACCGATAGTTCCCGAACCATAACCCGACTTAACTAACCCAGTTAAGTGCAATATACGCGTGACTCGCTAAGGTAGACTTTCATCTAGACAACGTTGTTAACCAGAATTTGTCGGGTGTCATATTCCAGGCGAGGCAGTAGTAGCTCAACACCGTTTACTAGTGGCAGATATAGTCATGAGGGAAAGGTTGTCTAAGGGGGTTGAAAAAATGCGACCCACGATCCGATGGGTCAATTTGAAAGGTGATAAGATAGCAGAGTTCAAAGAAAAGGTTGTCTCAATGGCATCGACTCCACTTGATGTGGACACAAACCAAATGTGGGAGGCTATGGCGACAACCATTACTCATGCAGCGACGAAGACTCTAAGGGTCACAAAAGAGAAGACAGGTGGGCATAAGGAGTCCTGGTGGTGGAATGAGGAGGTACAAACCAAAGTTAAAAATAAGCAAGGGAGTTTTAGGGATCTTTTGAGATGCACGAGCGATGTGGAACGTGAGAGATTGAGGGAGATATACAAAAAGTCTAAGAAAGAGACGAAGAAAGCTGTGACAGATGCAAAGAACACGACCTATAAGAAGATGTATGAGCGCCTAGAAACTAAGGAAGGAGAGCGCGATATGTTCAAGATAGCCAAAGCTAGGGAGCGTAGGAAAAGAGATCTAGGGGTAATAAAGTTAATAAAGGGAGAGGATGGACATGTGTTAGTCAAGGGACATGACATTAAGTTGCGATGGCAAACGTACTTCCACAAACTTTTCAATGGTGAAGGTGCATACCAGGACGAAAGCGACATCCCGATTACGCGAGGGAACAACTTTTTTTGTAGGCGTATCACACAGAGAGAGGTGAAATCAGCACTTAGGAAGATGGGAAGGGCTAAGGCGGTTGGCCCATACAACATACCAATTGAGGCGTGGAGGTGTTTAGGAGATGAAGGAGTCCATTGGCTAACAAACTTATTCAATCATATTTTTGAATCTGGAAGAATGCCAGACCAGTGGAGGAGAAGTATTGTAGTGCCTTTATATAAGAACAAAGGAGACGCCCAAAGTTGTAGGAACTATAGAGGAATTAAGTTGTTAGGACATACTATGAAATTAAGGGGGAGGGTGATTGAGACTAGACTTAGAAAGCAAAGTCAGGTTTCAGTAAACCAATTTGGTTTTATGCCAGGGAGGTCTACTACGGAAACGATACACATTCTAAGGAGATTGATGGAAAAATATAGAGAGAAAAAGCGGGATCTACATATGCTTTTCATTGACCTAGAAAAGGCATATGATAGTGCACCTCGTAGGTTGATTTGGGAAAGTCTAGAGGGTAGAGGGGTTCCTAGGAAGTATTTAGACTTAATAAGGGATATGTATGATAGGTCAGTGACTAGCGTTCGGTCACCGGTAGGAGATACTGGTTTTTTTCCGCTGGAGGTAGGACTCCACCAAGGGTCTTCTTTGAGCCTTTTCCTTTTTGTTGTTGTCCTAGATGAGTTGTCTAAGATGATTCAAGAAACGGTTCCGTGGTGTTTACTTTTTGCGGATGATATTGTGTTAGTTGCCGAGAGTAAACAGGGCTTAAATGAGAAGTTAGAGGACTGGAGAGTAGCTCTAGAGGGCAAAGGTTTTAAGATTAGTTGATCTAAGACCGAGTATTTGTATTGTGATTTCAGTGGCGTAGAGAATGATGAGGATACTCAGATTACCATTGGAGGTCAAGTGTTTCCGCAAGTAACTAAGTTCAAGTATTTGGGATCGTTTGTATAAAGGGATGGGGAGATCGACAGTGATGTAGTACACCGCATCCAAGCTGGATGGTGTAAATGGAGAGCAGCCACTGGAGTATTGTGTGATAAGAGATTTCCTGTTAAATTAAAGGGGAAATTTTATAGGGCATCAATTAGACCTGCTATGTTATATGGGACGGATTGTTGGGCCATCAAGAAAACACATGCACATAAGATGGACATAGCAGAGATGAGGATGCTGAGGTGGATGTGTGGGCACACAAGGTTAGACAGGATAAGAAATGAGGTTCTTAGAGAAAGGTTGGGAGTAGCTAGTATATCCGATAAGATAAAGGAGGGGAGACTAAGGTGGTTTGGGCATGTGAAGAGGAGACATATGATGGATCCAGTTAGGGCGATGTAAAACCTTACTGTGGAGGGGAGGAGGGGTAGGGGTAGGCCCAGGTTGACTTGGGATGAGAGGATTAGGAAAGATCTACAAGAGTTACATCTCTCTAAGGACATGGTCCAGGATAGGAGTTTATGGAGACTTAGGATTAAGGTTAAAGACTGTTAGGATAGGTTCATAAGAGCTTTTAGATGTGTCATAGGAAATTAGATTTCACCCTTACTTTTTGTTGGACTTTACACGTGATTGTCTTCTTGTGCTTTATGGTTTCTTTATATGTTATTTCTCATTGTTTATCTTTTCCTTTTGCCATGTAGTCTTTCCACCATTTATGTGATATTGGTAGTTTATATTATTATCATCATTTTTTTAGCCGATGGTCTCTTTGGAAGCAGCCTCTCTATTCTCAGGGATAGAGGTAAAAAAATGATGATTTGTAGTCTGACTACATCCCACCCTCCCCAGACCCTACCAATAGTTTACTATTTGTGGGATTCACTAGGTATGGTTGTAAAGCAAACATAGGTTTCACACAAAAAGTCATAGTTATGACGTACCTTAGACTTGATCTTTCCCTCGAGAGCTCTTCTCACCTTGACTTGAAGATGACTCGTGCTCCTTGCCTATTAGATTATGGTTCATCAATTTGTTAGAACTATTACATACCTCATGTTTTCATTGTCCATGACGCCTCATATAGGGCAGTCGCGACACATGAATATATTACCTATACTATATATAATAGGTTCGATTAGACATCGGATTAAAACACATGTTTGGGCATGATTATATCAACATTCGACTACGAAGGTCATCATTTATTAATTAGCGGGTCAAATTCTAGTATTGCACACATATGTCCATTAAGTTTACACTTTCAAATCTGTGTTTGATTTACTTGGGCGTTTTTCAAACACTTGGTAGGCGTTTATTCATCAATAAGGCCACAACCTAGTCAGCCTTATTAACTGTAACACCCCAACCGATGGCGGAAACATCGAGGTGTCACGTAGTGACGATTGTTCAATAGCTCATGGACTAAAGTGTAAATTTGAATACATTGATTAAATAATTTATTACATTGAAATGAAATTACAGGATACAATAATTCTAAAGTGACAAGTCTAACTAAGATACAAGGTAGACAAGACTGAAATATAAAATCCAAAAGCCTAAAAGAAGCGTCTCAAAACAACCTGAAACATGTACAAAATATTTTGGTCAATACAAAAATTGTATTGGTGAGCATACCCTGATTTGAATACATATAGTAAGAAAAGTGTTTAGCAATTCATGTGCGGTACCATTTGCAATTATGTAATAAGTAATATCCGTTCAAAACCAAACCTGAGAATAATGACTAACACATGACTAACCAACTGAATAATGAATTAACAAGACAATGACCAAGATTCTCTCAACAGAGTCTCAAGGGGGTATACCATAGTACTATTCATTGAAAAGCTAGGCCGCCCAGCGGTTAATGATTTTGACAAGTCATAGGCACACCAATTAACATAAAGCAAACACACATGAGAATTGCATTTAGTATAAGAAATTGAAACTTGATTAATATATAGGTACATGAGTCACCCCAAAGTAGTAAAACAGTAAAAAGGGGAAAGATATACTCACAGTTTGCGAAAGCGATCAAAATCCACTTAAGCGGTCGTGAGCTAAGTAATGGGAATTCCGAGGAATTCAACCTATAATGTATAATAATACTAATAAGGAAAATGTCTAAAAAGTCTAAGGTATCTAGGGTCTAAGGCATTAGGGTTGCTAAGTCGATTTGGGGAAATAGAGTTTTTATGATAAGTCGCATTAATGTAAAAGTTGTATATCACCAATAATATATGAAAGGTTGTAAATGTGGTTTAAATAATATAATTATTACCTATTGAATATTTAGTTAAAAATATGTTTGAATAATTAAGACCAAAAATAATGTAGTTAATTACTTTAACTAATTATTATAAATAAATACAATAATCATAAATATTGAAATAAATAGTTATGAGTTACTCAAAGATCCATCAACGATAATAAAGACTTTCAATCATAAGACATTTCTATTTTATAAGAAAATATTTATAAAATAGATGTTTAAATAGTGTAAATAAATAAATGTTTAATTATATCTAATTAAACATAAATAATGTCAATAATACAAGACATGACTCAAAAATACTATTTGTATAGAAAATGGATGCTTTCTTATGTAAATTAATGAAATTAATTTTCTCATAATTTTTAATAACTTATTTATATTTAAAACTGATTTAATGAGATTAAATCATGTTTAAATGACTAAAAATAGGAAAATCAATAAAAATAATTGTTTTCTAAACCAATAATTTTTATTTCAGATTATAATGATTAGAAATAATTTCACAAAAAGTTTGAGATTAAAATCATTAAAAATGAATTTTTAATGAATTAAATACGATTAAAACAAATAAATTCAATAAAAATATGAAAATATGAGATTTTCCAGAAAATAAAAGTATAATAATTTTCTATGAGGTGTCAAGAAGCTACACCTAAATTTTCATAATTTTTGGACAAAAGATGAATTTATTATGAATATTTTGCGTTTAAATGGATTTTAATTGATTAATTTGAAGGATTAGGAAAAAAAAGAGTATAAAAAGAAAACAAAAATCAGAAAAGAAAGGAAAATAAAACGGGTTCTATGGGTTTCGAACCCTTGACCTTGGGTTTAGAGTGCATATGGATTAACCGCTAGTCCACCCATGCTTTTGTTGTTTATTAATGAAACAGAATTTTATTTAAACAATATTACAAGTCCATCTTCTTCCCCAAAAAACTAACCAAGAACCCTAACCCTACCCTTAATTCTAATAATCTGTTTAATACAAGATTAAGCCACGAAATCATAGGGCTTTCAAAGGTTAATGATAAAACAACAAAATGGCAATAAAAATACGATCTTACAATAACGATTTGAGTTCGAAACGAAGGAATGAGGCCGCGCATAAAAGCTTCATTCCTGTTGCTTCCAGACGCAAGTTGGTTAAAGATTTTTGTGGGTTTAGAATGCTTAGAGGTGCAGAAGGTTTGTGGAATGATTTATTTATAAGTTTATTAACAAAAATTCGAACGTTTATGGTATAATAATTATTCCGACGGTTACCATAAGAATTTGATTAACGCTTGATAATAACGCGTTTAATAACACATTAATGGCCGAAAACCTGTTTAATAATGATGGGGAACGAAGGGAGATCGAAGGACAGCAGTTATATGCTCGTTTTGATGCCCACCGGAGTTTCGCCGGATTCTGGTCGGGTGTCCGCCAGAAGCAGCGGCTGTTTTGGCTCTCTATTATTTTTTTTTTTTCAAATCAAGTTTCCAAATTTGCAACTATAGTCCTCCATCTTTATCTAGATTAAAATTTCACTCAAATCATCATATAAATGCAATTAAGGGTTACCATAGGGCTTGTTGGACTCTAGATGAAGATTTTCACATATTGCATGTGGCTTAACACTTCCAATTGCTTCAGATTGAGCATGAATAGGAATTTAGCCTTTATGTGTGTTGATCGATATGCAGGAGGTGAGGGAAGTCTCCAATTTTTGTTTTATCAAATAAGCACTCATGTTTGACAATTTACAGTTTTGGTCCTTCTAGTTTATTTAAGCTATTAACAAGGCTATTCACTAGATTAGTAAGTTTTGAGGATTATATTATCAACTAACATACATTACTAGAATTAAAATTTGGGGCCTTATATCATCCAACTGAATTCTCATGACTAATAATGAAATATTCAATTTGAAGTGATCTTAACACGATTCATAAGAGACCACACTATTCAAATTCTGAAACACACACTAAAGACTTAGTAACTTTTTATAGCATAAAGTGGTTTGTAACTTTCTAATAAAGCATTTCAGCTACCATAGAACCAAAAGCTTAATTGAAGATAAGTTAGAACTGGCAAGATTGAGTTATAACACAGCTGCTAAAATAATGATTGTTAATAAAGTATATAGAGTTCAAAACATAACTTTATTAACTCATATGAATACTCATGCAATTCTACTGGTTTTCTAGAATTAGTGACTGTTTTTATGACTGTTTTGTTAGGTATTGCCACCAATCCATATGTGACCGATTTTTCATGGAAAATCATGACCGGCCAATTGATGTACGACTGTCCTTTTTAATTCTTTAAGTTACACCCGGTTTTTTTTTATTATGATTTGTTTATAAAACATGAGATCAATAAATTTGTTATATATATATATATATACTAGATTATCCCCGGGTGCTTCCCGGGATAGATAAATCTAATATGAAGTGACAAAAATGTGTGTACTATAAAAAGAATAGGTCGTTTTTACAGAATTTTTTTTTAAAAGATCAACACTCTCGATAACTCATAAAACCTAATTCTAATTCTACATAAAACCTAATGCTAATTCTACGTGTTCACTTCGTACGACCTTTTCATTCTTCTTCTTTCAGGTTCGGAGCTCGACCACGAGTGTATGCAAAGGATAGTTCCTGTAGCAACACGGGTTTAAAACCATAATTACCCACTTTCGAAGTAATTATACTTTGTTGTTTCTTCAATTAGGTATCCTAATTAAAGGTAATAATTAGGTTTATTGTTACATTTATTAACTTAAATTCAAAAGTTTTAATTAGAAAAAATCATATCATTCAAAATTTTGAATTAAATGTATTAATTAGGTTTAATTATTACCAGGATTATCTTAAATTCAAAATTTAGAATTTGTATAATATTAACCAAAATTTAACAATTAAATTATAAATATTTTAATTTGAAATCATATACTTAAATAGAACATTTAATATTCGATTATTTTTAAAGTTCAACTTAAATATAACATTTGAAATTCTAGTATTCAAAATTTGAATTTTAACTTATAACTAATTTAAGAAATTTATAACTAAAGTTACAATTTGTTAAATTTAAATATATTAGGAAATCTGTAATGTAAAACTAATAAGCAGGTGTAACTGTTACAATTATTAAGTTAAATTAACAAATTTGAATTTCTTTAAAAGAATCAAATCATTCAAAATTTCAAATAAAATGTCTTAAATGTATTAGTTAAGTCAAAATGTTACTATAGTTATCTTAAATTCAAAATTTTTAATTTTTATAATGCTAACCAAAATTTAGAAATTAAAATTATAGATTTAAAATTTGAAATTAAATATTTAAATAGAGTATTTAGTATTCGAATATTTTTTATTGTTTAATAGAAATCTATAATTTCAAATTCTAGTATTTAAAATTTTAATTTTTAACTTGTAACTAATTTGATAAATTTATAACCGAAATAATTAATTGTTATATTTTAAATATAACAAGTATGTGTAGTGGTCACCATTATTAACTTAATTTCAAAAATATAAATTTTTTAAAGAGATTTAGTTTATTCTAAATTTTGAATTAAATCTATTAAATGTTTTAATTAAGTCTAACTTTTATCATTGTTATCTTAAATTCAAATTTTTATTAAATTTAAAACTTAAAATTTATATATGTTTTTGAAATTAAATAGTTTAATAGAACATTTAGTATTCAAATATTTTTAAGTTTTAACGAGATCTATAATTTGTAATTATAGTATTTAAAATTTGAATATTAACTTGTAACTATTTTGAGAAATTTATAAATGAAATTATTAATTGTTAGTTTTAAATATATTTGAATATCTCTAATTTAAAGATAATAAATAGGTGTAATTGTTACCATTATTTAATTCATTCAAAATTTTTATTTTCTTTTTTTTTGAAAAAAATTAGATCATTCAAAATATCAGAAAATTACTTATATTAAAATTTGTAACTAAATACATAAATAGAATATTTATTATGTGAATATTTTTAAAGTTAAAACGAATTCTACAATGTAAAAAAGAAAATTGGACAAACCAAATCAAATAAATCTTTTTAAATTACAATTTTCTATAAAAAATTCGTCAAACCAAATCAATTAGAATTCACAATCTTGATAACTAATTCAAAGATTCCTACAAACATACAATCCATTGTTGTCCAACCAAAGTAAGATCAAACATAAAATTTAAATGAGAATTTAAAGAATAATATGATAATTCGTATGAACATGATGAACACCATACATCCACCAATAAATTCTATTTAACCCGCTAACAAACATTCATCCAGAAACACTCAATCAGATCCGATCAAACCCTAATATCTAATCAATCCTTATAGACTTCATGATCCTAATAAAAACAATAGACACTCAACCATACTTGAAAATGTATTAAAACTGATAAAATCAATTAGCAAAATACGAAGAAAAAAAAACTAATCAAACAAAGATCATCTTTTACTAATTTTTAATTTGATTCATGAGATAATAGATGATAAACAACAAAAACTCTAATCGAACACAGATCATCTTTTACTGTTTTTTACTTCGATTCATGAGATAAAAGATGATAAACAATAAAAACCCTAATTGATCATATGTAATCTGTTACTACTTTTTACTTTGAAAGACGTATCATCAATAAGATGAAGTTATACAAATTGTTACATCATAGATGGTACGATTAACAATTAGAGGAAGTGAAATTCAGTAAGGTTTAGGAGTTTGTTTAGGTTTTTGATCGAGAGAAAGAATAATGTAAAAGGGAAGTGATTATGTGAGATATCGTTAAGAATAAAATTTATTAATTGTAAGGAGAATGGGGGAAGATAATGGAGTTGAAATGAACATGTGTAAAGTATCGAGGAGAGGAGAATTAGTGAATGAATTTTTTTAAGGGTGATATATGTCAAAATTGAGGAGAAATTTAGTGTAGGGCCATCTAGATGAGTGACATATGTCACTATATAGTTTTGGTTATTAGAATTTACTAGATTAATGCTCGTATAGAAACACAGTTCAATAAATTTTAGTACTTTGAAGTGTAACTTTTATTAAAACATAAAATATAGTGAAAATAGTCTAATTAAATTTAAAAGTAAGAAATACACATATAATTCAAATATCACTAAATATTTCTTTATACACTACATTCTTTGTTTTATGTGTGGCATTTTCGTCGCTATCAAGTATAAGTAACTTAACCCCTGCCTTGCTCTTAACTCTTGACAATGTCACATAAAGTTGGCCATGTGTGAATATTGGGCATCTCAAATACATTTCAATCTTCGATAATAATAATAATAACTCTTGAGAACACCTTAGTTCAAGTATAGTAAATTATGATGATGATGATGATGATGATGATGATGATGATGATAATAAAAGTTTAAAAAGTTAATACCAGTCGATGTTTTGTATGTTGCGAATTTTGAATCATCGAGTAGAGGAAATCACCTCAAGCATTTGGTGCATCTTGATAAAATTAAATAATTCGAAAGCTTTACAAACTTTCTTTATACTAAAATAAAAGGCATAATCCTAGGACACAAATTCAAAGCTTCGAACATTTCTTTCCAACCGTCAAGCAGGTAATAGTCAGTTAAGATTTTAAAAATCCTCATAACAAAAACCATTTTATCTAAATTTCTGATCTTTGCTTGTTTATCAGGATAGTTGTATTGTTGAATCCAATTTTGATACTGCTTAGGCTACTTAGGCTACTTAAGCAAGGGCTATATATAGAACCAAAAAATATTTAAGAATGAAGTACTTATTGATATGAAAAAAAAAAAATCTAAAGTGTCAATGACTTACCAATGAAATGTGATTCTTCAATGAGGATTTGATAACAAAACCATACACCATCTTCAATAAAATATACTAAACCTATAAACATCCGTAAAACATTAAAAAAACCTCATCCGCAAAACCATTATATGCACCCAAACCTATTTAACAAACTCCCTTTAAATAGCTTTATTTGATACATGCATTCATTCTATTGCACCCATAAAAATATTTTTAGCACACTTTTAATAGCTTTATTTTAACATCTTCATATTTTTATTATAAATATGGTGGCTTTTTACCTGGATAAAACTTGAACAATAACAATAGTAATAAAACTTTAAAATAATAAAAACCTAATTAATATAACTTAAGGGCCAAAAACAGTAATATTAAACTATTAGTCATAACATTATTAAATTGGTAATAATAAAAAAAATACGTTATAAAAAAACAGAATATTTTTTTATTAAAAAAACAAACTGTCTTAAGAAAACATCTATATATAACATTCGATTTTAAGAACAAAAATAAAAAAATCAGATTACAGAAGTTAAGATTTTAAAAAGAAAAAAAAAACATTATGACAATCGATTATAGAACTTAGGAACACATTATAACAATCGATTAATAAAAATAACATACTGAATTTAGGGATCGAAGAAGGTAGAGGAGATGAAGGGGGTTGGAGGTAAAGTAGAGAATAAGATACAAGAATGTTTTAGGGTTTTATATTATATAAAAAAAATTGTAAAAAGGAAATATAAATTTTTTTGTCTAAATATATGGAAAGGTTGTAATGGATAAAAAAATATATGGAAAGAGCATTGAAATCAAAATTGACGTGGATTTCTCAATAATAGGATTGTCAAATACATGAGGGAATGCATGTGTACAAATTGGGGGGAAAATTAGTGAAGATTAAATTAGAGAGTGACGTGCCACATATTGGTTTTTATGTGTCGACCAATTTGCCACGGTTTTTATGTTCATTTTTCTTAATTGCTACCTGTTCCAACATGTAGTTATTTTTATCTATTGCAACCAATTTCGACAAAATTTTATTTACTAGTTAGCACAATTTGTGATAGCTTTTATAAATTTTTATAGTTGTAGCCGATTAGCAACTATTTTTTAACTTTTTTTATTATAAACTGTGAGTGTGTGTGTGTTTTTTTTTAACTCAAGATTATATTTCATTGAAAATTAAAGGACAATTACATAATGATGACAGGTAGACGGGCAACAAACTATGCCGCCACCCTTTCTGATTATATTACGACTGGCTTAATTTTTAAATTGTAGTAGGTTGTATGTTGGTTAATAGTTTTGCATCCGCTTTTCGCTGGCTAATTTAGTGACCAAATTTTTTTTATGAACAGTTTCTTTCCTTTGCGGATTGTTATCAAACTTTAGTTCGTTCTTGCTAAATCTTGATGTTCCTACATGTAAAATGATGCCAATAGAGAGTTTGATTCCCTAGGCTCTTAAACATCTGAAAATATTCATCAGATCTTATTATAGGACAAAGGAAATAGAACAGAAAAGGGCAAATATATATCCATTATTCTGAACAGATACAAATCTTATTATTGCGTTTGATTCTCTTTTCAGAATGATTATGTATGGTGTCATTGATTGGACCCATTTACTTGATTTTCATGAAGATTTATACTGATTTACTACTTGATATGATCAGGTAACTTATGGAGCATACACATTTGCGTACCACCAGTGCTACAATACAAGAACCTTTTTTTATACATGTCCATGCATTAGTACGCCCTTAATAGAGTTGGAGTATAGAGCCTCGAAGTCCAAGGGTCGTTAATTTGATTGAAAAGTAAATAGGGTTTATTGATTTTGCAATGAAAACAATTAATGGGATGCTATAGAGATCATTTGCCATTGTTGAACCATACTTGTTAAAAGCATTCGCCTCTTGCGCCTAGGCCTATTTTTTAGGTGAGGCGATGCATTTGCGCTTTGAGTTGAGGAAATTGCGCTTTGATTCTCCAGGTGATGGTTTAGATGCAGATTTCAGCTATTCCCAAATTCTAAAGAGTTTCCAGCCAAATTCGTTAAATTATGGCTAGATTCCAACCAGATTTTTACTTTTATCTAAGGAAAACTACTTCTAACTAGATCCCCCCCCCCCCCGGTTCAAACAACAACGTCAACGTTCTACATCAGTCACCGCTATTCGATACATAGATACAAATAAAGTAAGAAACGCCACGATGTGTCCGCTTATGGTGAACGGGAGACAATATAGACTTGGGTTCTATCTTGTTGATTGCATCTATCCTACTTGATCAATTTTTGTGAAAGCTTATTCATTTCCGACAATCATAAAAGAAATATTTTTTAAGAAGCTACAAGAATATGCGAGAAAAGACGTTGAACGAGCATTGGTGTATTGAAAAGTAAATGGCACATAATAGATCGCCCGATTCGTTTGGTTGATCAAGCAAAAATAAGGAGTGTTTTGTACACGTGTGTCATATTACACAATATGATCACAAAGGAAGAGGGGCGCCCAATATCTCCGGATTACGTTATAGAACCTCCGACACCAGCAACCGTTAGCGGTGATATTCTTTTGGAGTTGAGGAATGAACAAACTCACTTTCAACTTCAATATGATCTAACGCAACACATTGGCAGTTTAGATATTGAGATCGAGGAGTCGCACCCACCACCCTCTTTTATCTAGTGGGCTTTTCCCCCTTGAACTATCAAGGTGCATTAGCATAAAAAATAGACCAAAAAAAACTAATTTGAATTTTGATGGGTGATAGAGCCCATTGGGACTATAAGCCCCCACATATGTTGCCCACACAATCGATGTGGAACAAGACTCATACTTGGTGAAGCTTCCAGTCCGTAATAATCGAGCCTCCTTAAGGCCTCCATAAGGACCAACATCTTCGCTGATCAGCCACATTTTCACAACTAGCTTCTTCCAATCCACCACTCCAAGTCTCGTTGGTTGCAGTTGGTTCCCTCTAGGCCACCACTTCGAGTTTGTCTTTGATACCAATTTGTAACAGTTGGTACCGAACGTTAGAATCATAAACTGGCTTCGTATTGATCAATAGGTGCAATTAGGTTTACATATAAATCCTCTATTTATAAGCCTAACAGCCTGATCCCCAAGAAAACCTATTTAATTCAAACTAGGATATTTACTGTCCCAAACATCTTTAGGTTTGTAATTTGGTCACTTTTTATGTGAACTTTGTAAATCGATCACTTGTTATCCGAACTTATGTATGATTAGGACGTCTAACAATATATGTATACTATATATATTTTCTCGTATTCTGTTAAGTGAACTCCAACTAATTAAAATGTCGTGAATATGTCATTAAAATACTATCATGTGTATTGAAGTTAGACATAGTTGAGAATAAATTCTTTTGTGTTTTTAGATTTTGTGGAAAATACTTGAGTGTTTATAGATTTTGCGTATAGTTTATATATTCAAAATCCTTAACTATATAATAAAACTAGTTTTTATCCCGGGAGCGTCCCGGGCTAAAATATCTAATATAACATAATAAAATATATTATTATTATTATTATTATTATTATTTTATACAAATCTCTCCCATAAGATATCATATATAAATATAAAAAAACGAATCTCTGCGCCGGGGTATAAATCTAGTGCCATTACAAATGAATTCGGAAGTTTGTAATCGATCATTCTAAAAATAACTAACATGAAATAAGAAAAAAAACGTTAATTATTGAAATATCGAACGCATTAGTCTAAGGGTTATGTGATACGTTAAAAAATTCATGGGTATATGATCGGGTATGTAGTTCGGGTATTTGGGTATGTTGTTTCGGGTAATCGGGTCGGGTATCACCTAATCCTAGACCCGAACCAAACCTACAATCTTTTTTAAATTAATCCCAAACCCGACACAAAACCTGTCGGGTAACAAAAAATAGTTATTTTTTTCTCCGTTTTTTATATAGCACTATGGTACTCGTTGGAAAGATAATAAAACGCTCGTTAATTTGGTGTAATTTTTTTCTTTAAAAAATCTCGTATATAAAAGCTATTAACGTTTAAAATATTATGGGAGGAAACACTAGAGAGCAAATAATAAAGGTTTAATATTTAGATTTAGTAGATTAGGTATTTAATAGATTAAGTTAAAGATTATAATAGATTAAGTTAAATCATATTTATTTCTTTTTTTTAATTGGTTTAGAGTTGTCACATCACATCCTATGTGGCATCTCTCAAAGGAGAGATTGCATAATATTATGGCATGTAAGATTAATCCCTTTGCAATATATATATATATATATATATATATATATATATATATATATATATATATATATATATAGAGAGAGAGAGAGAGAGAGAGAGACTAGCTGATTATCCCGCGAGGGTCCCGGGGTTGAAAAATCTAATTTTACGTGATAACCTATTGCAAATGGCTTAAGTTAACTAACCACAAAATCTCTCAATCATTGCATTTTCATAGTATTCTAATAAGTAATAACTCATATTCTCTAATCTAAAACCTAATCAGTAATCATCTAAATCATCACTTATGCAAGCTACAACTATTCAAAAACTCATTACATCTCTCTAATTTCTCACATTCTAATGGCTCTTATAATTCCTAACCTAATCAACTAAACAAACACTTAAGTTTGAAGTTGTAACCATTGCATCTCATTATGCCACGTGGCATAATCAAGAGATGGTTGATGCCACCATTGAACGCCACGTCAGCAACTATCAATTCTTGCCGGGAGCGTCCCGGGGTTGAAAAATATAACCATTCTAATAATACTAATACTAATAGTAATAATTATTACTCTTGTAATTAAATAAATAAAAAAATAACCTTGCTATAAGGTGACACCATGTGTTGCAGTGTTGCGCGATTCTTTCTCTTAACTTCTCTTGATGAAGTATACCTAGTAAAATTCCAATGATAGCATGACGATTGGGCTGATTTTCAGCATCGTAGATAAGAACCTGGTTTAAAATAAAAAACATGATTAATAAATAACATGAACACTTTGTGTGTTTGTTTTCCTGTATAAACGAAACCCCACAAAAAATAGTCGGTTTTTTCTCCGTTTTTTATATAGCACTATGGTACTCGTTGGAAAGATAATAAAACGCTTGTTAATTTGATGTAATTTTTTCTTTAAAAAATCTCGTATATAAAAGATATAAACGTTTAAAAATTATGGGAAGAAACATGAGAGAGAAAATTTTAAATTTATTTTTAAATTCTTTTTTTTCTAAAATAACTCAATTTAATTTTAGTATTTGAGAATTTAGGGTTTTATGTTTATCTTTTTTTAATTAAAAAAGGAAATAATTCAAAACCACCAAAATATTTCAATTATGATGCCACGTGGCACTCTCATGGGGAGGTTGAGGCCTCCATTGCACGCCATGTCAGCATATACGTTTTCTTTTTTATATATATATATATATATATAGATAGAATAGATTTTATCAAGTACATATAGCTATCTAAATGTTTTTCTATGCTTTTTTATGCAATATATATAGATATTTGTAACTAGCCATCCAATACATGTCAGTTCCGTTCGCCGGTGGTACGCCGATCCAATTGAACAAGAAATCATGATCCAGTTGAACTACAAATCGCCCCAATTAGACCTAAATTTGCGAATTTAGATGACTGGAAGGCTTCTAGGAGTTGTTTCTAGAAATAAGGAAAGAAGAAAACAAATAGCGGTTGTTTAGTAATTTAGGCTTTTAGGGTTAGATAGTTTAGGAATTTAAACACTTAACCCCTCAATTTTTTCAATATTTAACATTTAGACCCAAAAACTTGTAATTTCTACATAAAAATGTGTAAAACTTATTTACGAACCTCGGCCACTATCTTTATAGTTTAAATTTGATCCTTATACTTATAAACTTATATATAAAAAGTAAAAATTAGTATTATATATAAAATATAAACAGCTATTTAGGAAAAACATATTCTATACCGTACCAGACCCCATGGTACACCGTACCGGTTCGTAATGAAATGAACCTACCCCCTCTGTACCGAATACGTTACCTCTAGCGAATTACGTACCCGAACCTCGTACCCGTACCGGATCGAACCGTGAATTAGGTGACTATGGTTCAGACATATTCTTTTTTCCAAACGGTCTTGATGTGTGCAAATAAGTATATAAATAAATTGATCAAGTTAAAATCCTAGACTCCTATAAAACCACACACTATCGGCAAGTGTACCGATCGCTAGTAGCAAGTAGGCAAGACCAGGTATCGAACCTAAGGACTTTATCTAACACTTTTGAAATTACTCCTAATGAATTACCTGATAAAATATTATTATTATTATTATTATTATTATTATTATTATTATTATTATTATTATTATTATTAAATGGATTGATTGATTGGGGGGGTTTAAACTGAAATTAAAATAAACTAATTAAAACTAAATTACTAAATTAAACTAAGAAACTGAAAATAAACGAAAGCTGACGAACTGGGTTGGAACTCTAATGAGGAGAAGACTGGTAACCTGGGTAGAATCCCTAGACTCTGGTTATAAAAGCTGACCTATGTAATCCGGTTGGAGACCCTGTTCTCATCTAATAAACCTCCTGTCAAGGATAGCTGACTAGACTCAAGGCGGGACAAGTATTGAGATGCTAAAATGAAAGTGGATCGCCCCAGCGAAACCAAATCCCACAGTAATCCTTTAATCGACCACTCTTGGATCGAAAACTCCCAAACTGTGAAGCAGACTTAACTAGTACGAATGAAATCCTAGGAAAACTCTAACCACGAATAAGTAACCGGTCTCGCCCCAGCGATAACCAAGCTACCAAACAATGCCTAGTTAGTCAACCTAGCAATCCCGAATTATATTCCTAACCTTCGGGAAGGGATTGCACACCTTAGCTAATTGATTTTAAAAACCTGTTAAACTTGCGTTATTCCTAACTGCAAGAACTAGCTCGACAACAAAAGTTAATCAAACTAGAATGATTTCTAGATCTAGGGGATATTCCTATATACCTAGAACATCAAAACCAACAAACAAGTAATCAAATCAAAAAGCGCCAGCACACAAATATTCAAAATCAAACATAAAAATTAAATCATGTAACCCAACACATCCAAAACGGAAAACATAAGTCTTTAATTAAAAACCATAATCTAGTTCATCATCCCAAGCTACCAATAAAGGCCTAGCCAATAATAAAAAAAAACATCTTCACAAAATAAATAAATATAGCTTTAACCATGTCTATAGAAAAAATAAATAAAAACTAAACCTAACCCAAGGCTCGTTGGCTCTTGATCTTTACCGTGCTCGTGGCCTTTTCTCCTTCCGTGCCCTTCCGCTCGTCACCGTTCTTGGTCGGTTCTATTTGATTCCGTGCGATTGAAATTACAATTGTCAATTGGATATATCAATTGTCGAATCCCTCTATCTCTTTGCCGTCCAGTGAACATATATCCATATCGTAATAGGTTGACCGACCTTAGACTTGGGCTTCGGCCCAAGTCAACTACACTTTTTTTTTATTTTATTAATTATTATTATTAATATAAGTTCATGTTCCTGGCTCGGTTGTTCTTGGCTCGACCAAAGTTTCTCGTTTACGCTCCGACGTCCATGAACACATGCTCTCTAGTGTTCGTGTCTCGATTAAAATTATTTCGTTTTGAGCCAATATCCCACGAACGCCTATAAAATAATAAAATAAATAAATACCTAATAAAAATGACACGAAACGAATACAAACTTGACCAAATAAAATACAAAATACATAGGAAATTAGATGTGTTTTACGACACATCAGGTCTCAAATAAAATTTGTTTTATTTCCTACCAACTTAATAAACAAATTATTAAAACATGGTTCACCATTTAGACTACACGATGCGCGAAGGCGTGGAAAGTGGAGAGTAAGCCCCTTCTACAAGTGGGAACCTTCACGGGCGGGCGTTGGGACTTTTAACCAACATGATTTTTTGGCACTTTGTGCGTCATTACTCCTTTACTTTTCATTGCCCCTTCCCTTATGTGATATGGAGGGCAATGCCCCAAGTTCTACGTTACGCCTACATAAAAAGGCGAGGGCTCTGCACTTACCCTCATAAGTCACCCCTCATAAGTCATGACACATTGTAGTTTATGGTAAGGAATTTTAGAAAGCTAGTGATTCGAAACACCTTAACCAAGGTAAGTTTGCATGTTAGGTGCCTCATTTAATTTAAAACCTAACATATACAAAGATGATCACGACGACCAACATTACAGTGGGTCGGTGTAAACATAAATAAAAAACCACATTGCAATGATGTACTTATAGATGAGTGCCGGGCGGTTTAAAAAATTGGATGGTTGAAAGTATATTTAATACAAACAATTGATTTAAAAACAACGTTATAAACATTCATGTCTAAATGCAGATAAATATATATATCGCATGGAAAGTCGATATAAAAAATGAAACTGTTAAAAAATCAATTAACAGAAGATTCGAACTCAAAATGATAACTTTATTAAGACTCGACTAGTTACCATCTCTCGGCTCTACTCCATTATCCTTCACCATATTCGAACATAAAAGATAAGAACACCCATTCTATCTCCCCGTCAATTCAATGATTGGTGCTAGTGGATTTTTGTCTATAAAGCTTCAAGGTTTATATTAAACATCAAAGCATCCTTCTTTGAAAGTTCGAAATTATAATGGAACATTGGAAAAAAAATTGATAGCGATTGTGGATGCTATATATGGCTCAAGTTGCTAAATTCACATTTGTGGGATCTTTCACAATTGATGTTAGGAATCAGATCTTTCACGATTGTTGTTAGGAATCTGCATAAAAGTTGGAGAATGTTAAAAGCGTGTTTGGGCTAGGGTTTTTTTTATTTATCTGATATTAGCATAAGAGTTAGTCAATGAAAGTCAACAAGTCAAGCGAAGATAGTCGGTCAACATTAGTCAAACGAAGTTGATTAGCATGCAAATAGTTAAAAGGGGAAGGTTACTTAGAGCAACTTCAATGGTGGGCACCGGACGATCCGGTGCCACCAAACAGACCAACACATCCAACCAACACCATTGTAAGAAGGTCCATTTTATACTTTAATAATAAATTAAAAAGAATTGTATGTAGGGTCTACATTAACTAAAAGGAAAAGTAGGTGATCTAATGAAGGTTTTAAATAGTTTAAGGTTGGAGGAAAAAATGGGTTGAGAATGGTTACGGTTTGGAATGATATGGCATAATGTGACATGACGATTAGGAATGGTTTATTGGGTTTCCATTATGGATACGCTTATAGTTATAGATGAGTCTGTAATAAGATATGGTTAATGAATAATATTAATCCTCTTTCCCTCCCAATTTATGTTATTCTCTCTCCATTAAAACTGCAATTGGGTAGAACAACCTTGAGCTTGAATCATAACATTCTCCTAATTTGATTTAGCACGTTTACCTAGTTGTCACAAAATTAGGTTTTGAACATAAGAAATCTTCCATTCTCCATAGTTATTGCCAATGACGGATATAGCAGTAAACTTATATCAACTTCTTAGTATAATCCCAACCCAACTTCTGTTGGAATCCATTGGATCGAGCAATACAAAAAAGACAATGAACACCGATAGTTTTGTGACCAAAACTCTACGTCATGACTTTTTTATATTTTATTTATCTAAAGTTCGAAATCCACTAATAAAGAATTAAAAATTAAGCCATAGCTCTCTCTCTATATATAGTAGACCCAATCATGAAAAACAAGATTCCTAAACCAGCTCAAATAGAAACCAAATAAAACTTGTGAGCTTTTTAAGTCTCCATTTACATTAAAATTTGATTGATTGTATATTATTTTGATATCTTTGATATTGTTGTGGATACATTGATTCAAGACTTTGGTGATCGTATCATTGATGTTAGTACCGTATTATCTAGGCTTTGAGTGTGTGTCACTCGACCAGACATGTCTAGAGTGATTGAGTTGTATCCATATTATTTTGGTAACGTGGAAAATATGATATTTGAAATTAAGCATCACGACATCACGTATCGTATTAATACGCTATGCTAAAAGATAAAAACAAAGTGTGCTTAGTTAATTAAATGCATGATATATATCTCACACGTTGCTAAAGTGAACCTGCACACAAAGAAACATCTATCTTGACATATTTATTAGGACAAATTACAATTTTCGTCCTTTAGGAATTGGCCATTTTTCAGTGGATGTCCTTTCGCGTTTCACTTGATGTGTTTCGTCCTTAACGACCTAAATTCCTTACACCCCATCTCCTAAGGGCCTAACTTGGTTAGTTTTTAACGTTAAGTCAGGTCATGTGAGGGCCACGTGAGGGTAAGTTCGTCATTTCATCTGGCCATTTCCCACCCACCCTTTTCTTCTATAAAACCCTTCATTTTGTCAGAGAAAATCATAATCCACCTTCTACTTTATCGATCATCTTCTTCTTCTCTTCTACTTCACGATCACAACAATGACGTGGGAGGATGGCTGGGATGATGGCTGGACCATACGACGACCAGGGCTTATTGTTGATCTCGATGATGTGTACTGTAAGTTGTAACCTAGGTTTTCTGATATTGTTGATTTTGCTATTGAATGTTGTCTAAAGTTCAATTTTTTTTTAAAATTTTGCAGTTGGAATGCCCCATTTCTTCAGTATAAAGCTTCATCATGGTGGTAGATTAACTCAAAGTCCAGGCCGTGAGTATGTAGGTGGTACGATTGACTATATTGACTTGTATGATATTGATATGTTCTCTGTGCATGAAGTTTCTTTAATGATGGGTCTGTTAGGATACTCTGTTGTTGATCATATTTATTACTTTTTCCAAAATCCTGAAAAAAATTTAGATGATGGTATTAAAGACCTAACTTCTGATCAGGATGTGTTGAGGCTTGCTCAACATGTGGGAGTGCATAAGTTAATCAATGTGTTTACTCAACATGGTTTAGATAACATAAAGGAAATGTTGCTGACACCAACTAAACCTAAACACAGTGTGACCATTGAAGAAATTGATGAACCTGGACCTTATGCACTAGTCCCTGCTAAGCTAAATGTAGTCAGAAACTTAAACTTTAGTGGATTAGGCAAAGGTCTGGAGTCTAGTGGGGCTGGTCAAGACTGTGATGGTGTGGAGTCTAGTGTGGTTGGGAAGGGTAGGTTAACTCCATTAGAGGTTAATGATGCCATGTTTTTTAATGATAAGAGACCATTGCCAAATCAAGATGATGACATGTTTATCACTGATAATGGACCATTGTCAAATGAAGATGAAGAGGTTATAGGTAGTGCAAAACAGTCCAATGATTGTGATTCTGAAACTGTTTCTATGAGAAATGATGAGGATAGTGATAGTGATTTTATAGTTGATGACAATTATATGGCTGAAGATGAAGTAGATATGAGTGACTATAGGATGCATATTGACCTTGATGTTGAAGAAGAAGATTTAGGTAGTCAAGAAGAAGATGATGTACAGGCTGATGATGATGAAATGATGCAGAATGATGCTTTGTTAAGTGGATCAGAGTCTGATGATTATGAAACTAGTGCTAGGAAAAGACAACTAAAAAAATCAGAAAGGCAAATCAGAATAGGGATGAGGGTAGAGTAGTATTTTATGTGTCCCGAGTCTTTGGTACTAAGGCCACACAAATGTTTGAGACAATCAGAAGAGATGCAACCTTCTATCATGTGCAGTGGAATGGGGGGGGGGGGGGGTAAATATGGAGTCAGTGGTAAACCTGGTCACACACGTGTTGTGGATTTGGCTGAAAAGACTTGTGCTTGCAGAGGTTGGGAAATAACAGGTATGTATATCTTGTTCAATTCAAATGTTGTCACTTTCATTCATTAATGCTAAATTTTGTTACTTTAATGGACAGGAATGCCCTGCAGACATGTAGTGGCTGCAATTTGGTTCAAAGCTACTAATGGAGGTAGAGTTGGGGCATTGGAGAGTTGGGTTAATCTAGTGTATACAATGGATAGGTGGAGACAGGTTTATTCCTTTAAGATTAACCCAATCAATGGCAGAGCTTTATGGCCTAAGTCTCAAGTTCCTACAACTTTAACACCACCAAATCATCACACACAAGTTGGAAGACCCAAGAAGGTTAGGAAGAGATCAGAGTTTGAAAGGGATGATCTGGTATCAGGGGGCACACTGTCTAGGAAAAACACTAAAGGAAAATGTGGCGAGTGTGGGAATACTGGACACAATCAAAGGACCTGCAAGGGACAGAGTGAAAAGGTTGCAGGTACTCAGGACAAGTCTGGAAAGAAGGGAAGAAAGAAGATCAGCAAGAAGGGTACCACTAGCAAGGTTCAGGGTAGCAAGGGTTAGGATGTTTGTGTTTGTTATGTTTCTTGAACATGTATTTTGGTGCTTTTGGGAACATTAGTAACTTATGTTTATGTTTGTGTTTGTTGAACAAGTAGTAATGATTAGGCTATGTTGAACTCGCAGTTTATGTATGTACTTAATGCAGCAAAAAATGTTGCAATTTTGGTTAATGGTATGTCCAGAAGTTTATTATGTTGCATTGTATTACAGTTTTATCAAATGGGTCAAAACAGTCTTCACATTCAATATGCATTTTATGTACTTAAACACAGTCTATTACATGTTTTTCAAATGGGTCAATATCTTTCAAATGGGTCAAACACAATCTACTTCAACACAGTCTATTAACAATGTGCATTATAAGCACTTTCATTATCATTAGCCATTAACCATTTCTTACAAAGACCTAACAGTTCAACTAAGAATACAAAATTTTATACACCAAGAAACATAACCAGCTACATATCAACATCCTTTTCCATTTGCTTCCTTGAGCTTTCAAGTCTTGAACTTTTTCTTCAAGCTAATGGTTTGCAGCAAGAAGGTGGCCATTATAAACTTCAAGGTTGTTCTTGGCTTTTAACAGACCTGGGATAATCTGTTGACACCTTTGGCACTTCAATTCATCACACCATCCAATAAATCCACATCGTGATACCTAATTTGACAGAAAGAAATCCATCATATGCAACATTATGTAATGAAAATCAAAAAATGAGTGTTAACCTACCTGGTCAGGACAAGCATAAAACTTTCGACCTGGGTTTTTACTTGTCCACGATGCACGTACGATTGCTGGTTTTCCACAATGGCAGTGAATAGGCTCCATGATCGATCAAAATGGTTGCCCTAATTTGGGTTTCTTGAAGAACCCTAGATGATGATCTGATTGACCATGATCGAAACGTTATAATATAGGAGGGAAATGAAAGGGGCAGATGAAATGACGAACTTACCCTCACGTGCCCCCCACATGACCTGACTTAACGTTAAAAACTAACCAAGTTAGGCCCTTAGGACATGGGGTGTAAGGATTTTAGGTTGTTAAGGACGAAACACATCAAGTGAAACGCGAAAGGACATCCACTGAAAAATGGCCAATTCCTAAAGGACGAAAAGTGTAATTTGTCCTATTTATTATTAAAACTAGCATCGGTTTTGTTACTTGTATCAGCGACTTGAGAGATGTATATAGAAAATGAAGCTTGCAATTAAAGTCATGTTTTTTGCAATTTAAAAGATGATTTTCTTAACTTGTATAATTTGTGTGTAGGAAAAAGTTAACTTGATATTTTTAATAAATATATAAAAGTATTTTGTATTTTATCCTTCATATCCTCATTCTACAAAAGTTTTTTGTGTTATGGTCCATCTAACAAGTTGACAAAACCTCTAAATTTGAATGGCTCCCAATGCATATTTTGTCGTCGTCCTAACCGAAAAGAAAACATAAATCCTGCTATATTGGAGACCTGGTCCTGCATTAGAATATAAAATGTAATATTCATATAAATCGTTGAACAAGACTTGAAGATTAGATGCCAGAGAAGGAGTTGATGATCTTTGAGGACATATCTTTTTTGTTTCATATATAATTCGTGTATTACTTAAAACAATTTTGTGAAAATGTCAAATATTTAATTGGTTCTACTAGAAAAGTGGTCATTTCGACCAAAATTTATGACCGAAAAAGGTCATAAAAAATTAAGACTTGTGACGGAAATTATAACGGTCTCAAAATTAAGAACTAACCAAGATTCGGTCACAAAACGGTTGTAAATTTCGTGACTGGCTAAAATCTGTTGCAATTCAGTCAACAAAATTATTAAAAAAAAAAAAAAAAACAAATTAATCAACATCCAATTATTATAATTATAATAACAATTCTTGAAACCCTTATGAATAGTGTATTCATAGGACAAAAAAGTAGTATTTACGATTATGCCATTGTAATTGTAAATTTGGACTCACCATGGCGTGCTTTGTTTTTATATTTTCTTTTTTCTTTTCCTTTGTTGCACATGGTCAAACATGGGGTCCCATTAGGTTTATATCTTTAAAAAGTTCCATTCGTAGTGCGTGTTCGTAAATATAGGTTGTCACAGCAACGTGCGACCAAGGTAAAATACTACGTTTTGTATTTATGACTCGGTTCACATATTATACGTTTTGATTTGACGGTATAAACACTAGGTTGTCGCGGGAACGCGCGACCCGAGTAAAATACTACGTTTCGTATATATGACTCGGGTCACATATTATACGTTTTGATATGACGGTATAAATCCGTCGTGCGCCGCAGCAACACGCGGCCATAGAAAACTAGTTATAAATATGGTCGCGAATATCTGAAAAACTAAATATAAAAAAAATAGGGTTGTAAGTTTGTCGCAAAGCGGTCGCATAAATGAAATATAATAATTTTTATTTGAAGTAATATTACGTTAGGACATCCGAAGGTACATGTTAAAAAAGGTAGCACCTCAAGAAGATTTTGGGGTACCAACCAAAAGATTTTATGTGGGTCTCGAATCTTGTATGCTTATGTTATCCTTTGAATTGAATTTCTGTAGAAAAAGGAAATATATGTAGAATCATATGCTTTAATTTGTCTCATTGCTGCATTTTGCATGAGAGAAACATTTTGTTCATAAAGTTGCCCTCCATCTAAGAGTACAAAAAGGACATTGATATTCCTACTTCTTAACTACAAATATTGGTTATATTTTGTTAAATTAGAAGCTAAAATATAACCGGTTTTACACTTAAGTAGAACTGTAGAAGAGTGGACATTATTTACAAGACATGACTCGAGTGGATTTGTTTTGTTGAACCTTTCTAACTCTTAATTAGTTTAAATGATTAACATGGTTTGTAGAAGAAAAAAAAACCTATCCATCCTTATAGGATCAATTGTAACATCCCAAAAATCCATTCCGCTTAATTACGCCATTAGGCGTGAATAAGAAATGACAAAAACGAATTAAATAGTAGAATGAGCCTTTTATGGATAATAAAAGGGGATGATACGAATGTGGGTTATGTTCTAATATGAAAGTTTACCTAGTGAAAGTAATTATCTTTATAATGGGGAGATAACACTAGAAAGAAACTTGCATAGTTAAGGTTTTGATAATAAATGGCTTTGGGGTAAACTTGAGGGACTTGTGGTGTAAATATACCACAAACAAAATGCCCAAACACACCCCATTTGGGGGAAAACGAGTTCAGCCCCAAAGAGGGCATTCTTGAGCCATAAACCAAGCCCTAAGTCCCCTAAGTTGAAGAATTAATGCAAGATGTTGATGTAGGAGATGAAGGGTGTATTCTAGAGGGTAAATCTTCAAGGATTGAGCTTTGGTAAGAACCCTAATCCCTAAATTCGTGTAGGGTTCGAACCCTACATGTGGGTTTTGAGCAAAACATGTTAAATTCGTATTATTGTTTGATTGTAAGTGATATTGATCATCTCTAATGGTTTAGAGATGAGCTAATCACTAGAAGTTGCTTATTTGCATAGATGATGATATTGGGTTTTTCATTTGAGCTTTGATATTGCTTAGTATGGGTAAATCCATGTAATAGTAAGAATAATGTGTAGTTGATGATATGCATGTGGAAATTGATGATGATTGAAAGTGGTATATGTGTTAATTGTATAGAAATTGAATGAATTGAAGGATATGTGTAGAGTTGAAAGTAGATGTTGCTATTAGTGTAACCCATGGTCATTTTTAGTTAAATGGGTGAATAGATTAGAAAGAAAGTGAGTTTTGTTATGTTTAATATTTATGGAATGAAGGGTAATTGATGTGGGTAAGAAATGTGATGATTGATGCTATGAGCTATGAAAGTATGCATGAAATGCTTGTACATTGTGTTTCAAATGTTGTACGCACACCATGTGTTCGATGAAATGTTTAGATGAACTTGCGTGCAAGTAATTGATGAGAATGAATGGAATATGATGAGTGTAGGAAATTAATATAAAGGATGTGTTTTGATGGAAACCATGTATGAATTATGATGGATTGTATGTAGGTATGTATGTATGCACATAAGCGATCCTATGGTTGTATGTGTGTTCTATAATGTGTGAATTTGTATGCAAGACTCGACAAGTATGAAAGTAATGTGATAGTTGGTGCAAGTGATAGTAGGTTAACATGGGGATTTCATCTTAGGAAGAGATCATGTGGGAATTAGTTGATTGTATGAATTGGTAAGAAGTATGCATTAGTAGTATGTACACTATGCTTAAATATTATGATGTACACGATGTGTTGATTGATTGGGGTGACGAATGATCTTGTATCTTAAATGAGATGTGAATATGATGTCTATGGCGAATCGTGTATGATCTAGTACATCAATATGGACATATGTTTCTAAGTAGGATGTTGGTATAGTTGGAAGTTGACTTTCTGGAAAGTCAACAATGTAGAATAACATGATTAGGCTCCCAAACTTGATTGTGTGATTAGAACACTATGCGACACATAATATGTTAGAGCTATGAGACATATATGATAGTAAGTGGTATTACATGATGTGAGAATAAATGTGGTTGTGAATGTATGTTTTAGACATGATAGAAATTGACTAATGAAAGTCAATGTGATATTTGGTTGAGGAGAGTTGTTAGTGTGATATGATCATGTATGCTAACAATGATGTGAACATGATGATATGAAAGGATAGGAAGGATGGACTCAACCATGGGAAGCTAATGGGTCAAGAGGAGACAAATAAACAAGCATGAACTTGGAGGACTTGAGGTAAGTAATTCCCGAACTTAACTCGCATCTATGATATTGAATTATGTTCACATAGAATGGGAATCTTGAAGGAGTATGTGGTTTTTGTTATGGGTCAAGGATCCACATGGTAGTTAACTTGGACATGGTCTTTAGGTAAATGTAACTAGTGTAGACAAGGTTTGAGCGAATCAAGTATATTAGGCACTTGAACTCAAACCGGAAGCTCGTAGGGGCGCGCATTCGATCAAGGTATGTGTGGAATGAGGGGTGGGAGAGTTGGTAAATGGGTTGCTAGAATGTCGGAAATTGTGGGTAAGAATGGCATGTAAGATATTACCTACGCCAAAACCCCTTTCAGCCCCGGATGTTGATTTTTCAGCTCGTTTATGCTTCCGTACCTTGCCCGAGCAACTCCAAACCTCATTTATAGTACATATGTGTACTCATGCTCGGGTTTGAGAGAGAGCTTCATGTATGTAAGGGTTGGTAGTTATATGTAGATTGAGTAGAGGATTGGAAACGTCACATTTGTCTTAGAGATTGGCGAAGAAAGAGTAACATGATGGGTAAAGTAGGTTATATGAGGGAATTGTATGCTTGTATGTAAAGTAGGTTGTATGAGGGAATTGTATGCTTGTATGTAAAGTAGGTTGTATGAGGGAATTGTATGCTTGTATGTATTGTGGGGTATTGAGGGGATTGTGTATTTGTATGAATTGTGGGATTATTAACCTTGTTATGTGAATGGTAAGGAAGATGCAGGTATGTAAGTGTGAATGCATGAGACTTATAGGATCAGCTCGGGGTACCACACCCGAACTTCCAAAAAGGCGTTGGAACGAGATCATGGAGCATCTATGGATATTATCTCCGCATTTTGAGTAGTGTGTATTAAGTCACTAAGTGAACTAACGAAACGGTTATTGGTGATCGCAGGTTGTCTTGTCTACCTAATAGAGTAAGGAAAGGATGGAGATCGAGCAACGAGGCGGATTGTACGAGGACACGACCCTATAACGTGATATAGATGGGTCATGTTCAATGTGATAGAACATATTTAAAAGATGTAATACCTAAAATGTTTAGTAGATTTGGGTTATAAACATCCAAGGTTGTTTTTAAAAGAAATAAATTTTTCGGTTGGTATTTTCCGCTGCACGTTTTTCTGTAAATTGGTTTAGGGTGTTTCAAGTTGGTATCAGAGCCCTGGTTTGAGTGAAATCTTGTACAAGGAAGTAAGTACTTGAACTCAAACTTGTGTGCTCCTGAATGCAGTGACCCGTACAATCCAACACTCGATCAAGGCCCAAAGGTAGAATTTAATTTTAACTCACATGACATGTTAAAATCTAATTGCGGTGTTTATGTTAAGGTGAGCTTTTGTGGATAATGAAGAAGTCTCAAGGACACGATTCAAGATAGATCGTGGGAATTGTAGATAAGATGGAAATTTCACAGGCACGCGATAATTAACTATTGGTACCGGTGGTAGGAAAGTCCTCAGGGGTGGTAAAACATAGAAGGGAAATATAACCATGTTGTTTAGGAACGAATTTGAAATATAGCACGAAGATGAAAACCAGTCCCTAGGCATAAGGTAATGATTACACGAAGGCACGTGGATAGCATGTGGACTGTGCGCCTGGCCAGTGCACAAGAAGCATGCGATGCACGTGAGACCGTGAGAATCATCACAGGTATGCCCGGTAAACTTGGAAAGTAAGTGGTCGTGTGGGTAAGTGGGTGGAATGAAACTTCTATAAAAACGGGAATGTGAAGGGGGCTTCCCTTAGAAGGTATCCAACTAAACGTATGTATATTGTGCCTATAAATCAACTATGGCAATAAATGTAAGGTTGGAATGAAAGGTTCGAGTCCGTAGATAAGTACGGATCAAACCAATATGAATAAAAGGTTGGAATGAAAGGTTTAAGTCCGTAGATAAGTACGGATCAAACCTATATGAATGAAAGCCTGAAATGAAAGGTTTGAGTCCGTAAGCAAGTACAGATCAAATCAAAATTGTAGAAAACCCTTATGGGTCAAAATTGTAGAAAACCCTTATGGGTCAAAATTGTAGAAAACCCTTATGGGTCAAAATTGTAGAAAATCCTTATGGGTCAAAATTGTAGAAAGCCCTTATGGGTCAAAATGGTGGGAAAGATCCTTGTGGGACAAAATGGTTGGGAAGATCCTTATGGGTCACAATGGTTGGAAAGGCCTCAATGGGTCAAGAGGTTGGAAGGACCTTAACGGGTCATATGGTTGAAACCATGTAAAATAGGCTGGAAAGACCTTAGCGGGTCAAACGGTTGGGAAGACCATAAAGGGTCAAAAAGGGGTGAAATTATAGAAATTGTGAAAAAGACCTTGAACGGGTCAAATAGTGGAAATGTAAAAATATAGAATTACCCAAGTAATGGGTCAGATTTGTTGGAAAGTTGTAGGAATATAGAATAGTCTATGAAGTGAGTCATTTGGGTAGGAATGAAGGAGAGAATACGCCATTCTCTCTAACCAAGATAAGCACAAGTTAGTAACTTGATTTAGATATGCATGTTATGTGGCATGTAAAATGCATATATATATATATATATATATATATATGTGTAGTAGAAGATGGTAAGGCATGGTATTAATGTGAAAATGAATGAACGGTTGATCTTTTGAAAGATTCGTACCTCTATATGTAGAAAATGAATGATATTATGAATTACAAGAATGCAATGTAGAAATTATTATTAAAATAGTAGGATATGACACAATTGCCTTGAAAGGTCAAATTGTAGAAATTTACAAAGATAACGAATAAAACTTAAAGAGGTTGCGTAGGAAATGAAATAAGTAATGTAGTATAGCATGAGAATGGGAAATCAAGAAGGAAATGTTTATAATTAGACATTACAAGTGAGGGAATTCTTGAATGGACCATTGAAGGTCAATTTTCATGAATGTAAGGTGTATGTCTAACCAATGATTTGTAGAGACGAATGGTCAAAAAATTTTTTTGGATATGATGGAATCTAAAAGATAGGTGATATGATGTTAACGAGTTGGAAATCATTGTCAATGAACTAAACCAAGCTAAGTATGGTGAGGACTTGTGAAGGAGCAAGTCAAGCCGACATATGGATGGTTGGTAAATGTTGTGAAAGTGATAATCATGATTTAAGGTCCGGGATATACATATGCATATAGTCTAACTAGTTACATGATTGAAGGGGTTTAGAAGGGATGCTAATAGTGGAGTATTGTAGCAATCCAGTGATGGACGCCTTGGGACTAATGTGGGAATGAACGGCTAAGTAGGATTTATGGGTTAAATATATAACCAATCGATTTATTAGGTTTAATAAATGCGAAAGGCCTCTTATAATATAAAAGCGTAAGAACAAAACATAGAAATATGTTTTGCCACGAGTAAAGTTGTTTTTATAATATATATGTAGGCTTGCGATGTGGCATGAAACTTTGAATGAAGTGAATGAGTAAATAAGCATGTAGAGAATTCCTGGTATGGTAGTGATGAAGGAGGATTCGAGGACGAAACCCTCTTTAAGGGGGGTAGACTTGTAACATCCCAAAAATCCATTCCGCTTAATTACGCCATTAGGCGTGAATAAGAAATGACAAAAACGAATTAAATAGTAGAATGAGCCTTTTATGGATAATAAAAGGGGATGATACGAATGTGGGTTATGTTCTAATATGAAAGTTTACCTAGTGAAAGTAATTATCTTTATAATGGGGAGATAACACTAGAAAGAAACTTGCATAGTTAAGGTTTTGATAATAAATGGCTTTGGGGTAAACTTGAGGGACTTGTGGTGTAAATATACCACAAACAAAATGCCCAAACACACCCCATTTGGGGGAAAACGAGTTCAGCCCCAAAGAGGGCATTCTTGAGCCATAAACCAAGCCCTAAGTCCCCTAAGTTGAAGAATTAATGCAAGATGTTGATGTAGGAGATGAAGGGTGTATTCTAGAGGGTAAATCTTCAAGGATTGAGCTTTGGTAAGAACCCTAATCCCTAAATTCGTGTAGGGTTCGAACCCTACATGTGGGTTTTGAGCAAAACATGTTAAATTCGTATTATTGTTTGATTGTAAGTGATATTGATCATCTCTAATGGTTTAGAGATGAGCTAATCACTAGAAGTTGCTTATTTGCATAGATGATGATATTGGGTTTTTCATTTGAGCTTTGATATTGCTTAGTATGGGTAAATCCATGTAATAGTAAGAATAATGTGTAGTTGATGATATGCATGTGGAAATTGATGATGATTGAAAGTGGTATATGTGTTAATTGTATAGAAATTGAATGAATTGAAGGATATGTGTAGAGTTGAAAGTAGATGTTGCTATTAGTGTAACCCATGGTCATTTTTAGTTAAATGGGTGAATAGATTAGAAAGAAAGTGAGTTTTGTTATGTTTAATATTTATGGAATGAAGGGTAATTGATGTGGGTAAGAAATGTGATGATTGATGCTATGAGCTATGAAAGTATGCATGAAATGCTTGTACATTGTGTTTCAAATGTTGTACGCACACCATGTGTTCGATGAAATGTTTAGATGAACTTGCGTGCAAGTAATTGATGAGAATGAATGGAATATGATGAGTGTAGGAAATTAATATAAAGGATGTGTTTTGATGGAAACCATGTATGAATTATGATGGATTGTATGTAGGTATGTATGTATGCACATAAGCGATCCTATGGTTGTATGTGTGTTCTATAATGTGTGAATTTGTATGCAAGACTCGACAAGTATGAAAGTAATGTGATAGTTGGTGCAAGTGATAGTAGGTTAACATGGGGATTTCATCTTAGGAAGAGATCATGTGGGAATTAGTTGATTGTATGAATTGGTAAGAAGTATGCATTAGTAGTATGTACACTATGCTTAAATATTATGATGTACACGATGTGTTGATTGATTGGGGTGACGAATGATCTTGTATCTTAAATGAGATGTGAATATGATGTCTATGGCGAATCGTGTATGATCTAGTACATCAATATGGACATATGTTTCTAAGTAGGATGTTGGTATAGTTGGAAGTTGACTTTCTGGAAAGTCAACAATGTAGAATAACATGATTAGGCTCCCAAACTTGATTGTGTGATTAGAACACTATGCGACACATAATATGTTAGAGCTATGAGACATATATGATAGTAAGTGGTATTACATGATGTGAGAATAAATGTGGTTGTGAATGTATGTTTTAGACATGATAGAAATTGACTAATGAAAGTCAATGTGATATTTGGTTGAGGAGAGTTGTTAGTGTGATATGATCATGTATGCTAACAATGATGTGAACATGATGATATGAAAGGATAGGAAGGATGGACTCAACCATGGGAAGCTAATGGGTCAAGAGGAGACAAATAAACAAGCATGAACTTGGAGGACTTGAGGTAAGTAATTCCCGAACTTAACTCGCATCTATGATATTGAATTATGTTCACATAGAATGGGAATCTTGAAGGAGTATGTGGTTTTGGTTATGGGTCAAGGATCCACATGGTAGTTAACTTGGACATGGTCTTTAGGTAAATGTAACTAGTGTAGACAAGGTTTGAGCGAATCAAGTATATTAGGCACTTGAACTCAAACCAGAAGCTCGTAGGGGCGCGCATTCGATCAAGGTATGTGTGGAATGAGGGGTGGGAGAGTTGGTAAATGGGTTGCTAGAATGTCGGAAATTGTGGGTAAGAATGGCATGTAAGATATTACCTACGCCAAAACCCCTTTCAGCCCCGGATGTTGATTTTTCAGCTCGTTTATGCTTCCGTACCTTGCCCGAGCAACTCCAAACCTCATTTATAGTACATATGTGTACTCATGCTCGGGTTTGAGAGAGAGCTTCATGTATGTAAGGGTTGGTAGTTATATGTAGATTGAGTAGAGGATTGGAAACGTCACATTTGTCTTAGAGATTGGCGAAGAAAGAGTAACATGACGGGTAAAGTAGGTTATATGAGGGAATTGTATGCTTGTATGTAAAGTAGGTTGTATGAGGGAATTGTATGCTTGTATGTAAAGTAGGTTGTATGAGGGAATTGTATGCTTGTATGTATTGTGGGGTATTGAGGGAATTGTGTATTTGTATGAATTGTGGGATTATTAACCTTGTTATGTGAATGGTAAGGAAGATGCAGGTATGTAAGTGTGAATGCATGAGACTTATAGGATCAGCTCGGGGTACCACACCCGAACTTCCAAAAAGGCGTTGGAACGAGATCATGGAGCATCTATGGATATTATCTCCGCATTTTGAGTAGTGTGTATTAAGTCACTAAGTGAACTAACGAAACGGTTATTGGTGATCGCAGGTTGTCTTGTCTACCTAATAGAGTAAGGAAAGGATGGAGATCGAGCAACGAGGCGGATTGTACGAGGACACGACCCTATAACGTGATATAGATGGGTCATGTTCAATGTGATAGAACATATTTAAAAGATGTAATACCTAAAATGTTTAGTAGATTTGGGTTATAAACATCCAAGGTTGTTTTTAAAAGAAATAAATTTTTCGGTTGGTATTTTCCGCTGCACGTTTTTCTGTAAATTGGTTTAGGGTGTTTCAAGTTGGTATCAGAGCCCTGGTTTGAGTGAAATCTTGTACAAGGAAGTAAGTACTTGAACTCAAACTTGTGTGCTCCTGAATGCAGTGACCCGTACAATCCAACACTCGATCAAGGCCCAAAGGTAGAATTTAATTTTAACTCACATGACATGTTAAAATCTAATTGCGGTGTTTATGTTAAGGTGAGCTTTTGTGGATAATGAAGAAGTCTCAAGGACACGATTCAAGATAGATCGTGGGAATTGTAGATAAGATGGAAATTTCACAGGCACGCGATAATTAACTATTGGTACCGGTGGTAGGAAAGTCCTCAGGGGTGGTAAAACATAGAAGGGAAATATAACCATGTTGTTTAGGAACGAATTTGAAATATAGCACGAAGATGAAAACCAGTCCCTAGGCATAAGGTAATGATTACACGAAGGCACGTGGATAGCATGTGGACTGTGCGCCTGGCCAGTGCACAAGAAGCATGCGATGCACGTGAGACCGTGAGAATCATCACAGGTATGCCCGGTAAACTTGGAAAGTAAGTGGTCGTGTGGGTAAGTGGGTGGAATGAAACTTCTATAAAAATGGGAATGTGAAGGGGGCTTCCCTTAGAAGGTATCCAACTAAACGTATGTATATTGTGCCTATAAATCAACTATGGCAATAAATGTAAGGTTGGAATGAAAGGTTCGAGTCCGTAGATAAGTACGGATCAAACCAATATGAATAAAAGGTTGGAATGAAAGGTTTAAGTCCGTAGATAAGTACGGATCAAACCTCACTACAACAAAAAGGGCTTTTAAGGACCTTTTGTGTGGGACGCTTGTAAAATGGGGTCATAAAAAACTATTTAATAGGACGAATGAACTTTTGGGGTCCTTTTATAATATACGCTACTAAACCAGTGTCCTAAAAAGTTATTTAATAGGATGGATGATTCTTTGGGGTCCTATTATCATATAACTTAATAAGACCCTTAAAATGTAGATCCTAATAAAGTAATTTATAAGACATTTAGTTGTGGGTGTCCTATTATGTGGTAATGTAATAGGACACTTGATCACTGGGGGTCCTATTATAACATAACTTAATACGACACTTTGTAGTTAAGTCATAAATGTTTGATGTTATAGGACCGTTTCTAGTAGAAGTCATATAAGAACATAACTTAATAGGACACTTGACACATGGGTCTTATAACTTTAACCTTTAAAGGACGCTTAATCATTGTGATATTATTATAATACACCATAATAGGACACATGATATTTGAGTCATAAAACATCAATTTTATAGGACGCTTTTTCACTAGAGTTTTATTATAACATAACTAAATGGTATACTTAACATTTGAGTCTTATAACTTCAACTTTTATAGGACGCTTAATCATGATGGTGTTATTATAATACACCGTAACATTACCCTTGATATTTTAGTAATAATAAAAAAAACACGTAGAAAACTTATCTATTGCATACAATATCTATACTACATTATAACATTTATGTTTTATTTATAAAATCTCATACAAATTTCTATTTTAAGTTATAAGTGTAGCATAAAATACCTAACCAATTTAATTTATAACATAAAACATATTGTAAATAAACAATATATAGTATAAATAGGTTAAACGGGTCAACCCGCCAACCCACCCGGGTTGACCCAAACCCGACACGCTTAGCCAAACAGGTTCGCGGGTTCAAAAAGCTTGTAGCTTACGGTTCGCTCGGAAAAACTCGAATGATGGTCCATTAGGCTCAATGATGGTCAATTAGACCCAATGATGGTCCATTAGGCTCAACAAGGCCAATTAGATACAATGATGGTCAACTAGGCACAAGATGTTCCATTAGGTTCAACAATACGGCCAATTAGATACAATGATCGTCAACTAGGCCTAACGATGGTCCATTAGGCTCAACAATGGTCAATTAGATATAATACAGACATACACCGTATGCACATGTGTATTTCACTATTAGAGCACACTTTTGAATAAATTGTCAATTGCCATATTGAAATGATCATTAAATGGATGTGATATGATATATAAGGTGGAAAATTTTTTATTCAATGATTATTAAATGGAATACAAGAACATAATCCGTTCAAAAAAAACAAAAAAACAAATCCATATTGGAGGTCAATTTTAAATTTTAACCAAATCTATATTTCTAAAAATTTTGAAGTACCCGCCTCCACCAAATTCCCCTCTCCCTCTTTCAAAATTAATAAAACCCTAGTCCCAGCCACAATGAATCCACTCCGCATCCCCCAAATTCCCCTTGACACTACCATTGTCGACCATCGCAGACTCTCCAACCTTCAAACACTTCCGACGTCGAACCATACCAGGAATCAGGTAAGGGTTTCTTTCCTCAAAAATGATAAAATGCTACTTATTATCTATACATTTAACGATGATGAAATGAATAGCCAATTGATGCTAACATGAGCCACTGCTTTATGCTAACATGAACCTCCAACCATAATTGACCGCCTTTCATTTATGTTGACCTCCTCCTTAATCACCTCAAAGGTTATCATCTACACAACAATCTTTTCCTATCAACTTCCATACTGTTACCATTCATCATATTGCACCCATCAGTAACCCCTATAACCTCACATTATTCATTATTAAGTTAAGTACTATTAATAGCATAACGAAAGGAATAGCCCGTCCCTTCTAACATGCGCTTCTGACTTCTGATTGGTCTGCTTTGGCGGCGGTTGCAGCCTATTGGACCGTCGTTCGCCGCCTTCATCTCCGTCCGCATACCGTGGGCCATCTTCAGTTTTGTCCGCGTAGCGCGTGGATACTTCATTTTACTCTACCGTGCGCTGCCTTCATGCTGAATCGTATCTTCGTCTTTTTTGCTTCCACTGAAGCGATCTTTCGTTAACAGCGACTACCGAAAGCCGTCCAGGAAACGTCATGCACCGGCTTAACTTTCCCACAGCTGGTTCGTCGTCGTAGGCTGGAGCGGCTCTCATGGATCTACCAGGTTTCGACCACTGCTTTCATACGATGATTGTGCACTGTTTATGATGGCTATGATTGTCATAGTCGTGCTTGCGCGTGATTTGCCACAACTTTTCCGGCCGGCATTTCCTGCTGTCATCGGGTTTTGTGCCGGTGTTGTGATGAGTTTTTTACGATTGTTGTCACGGTGGTTACTGGTTAACAAAAAAACCATTGATCACGGCCATGGATAGGTACGTGCTGACCTTTTTATACAGGACTACAGGAGAGAGGACAGGTGGACAAGACATTATTAGTTGGTGTAGAGAAGGATGCTGATAATGACATATAGAAGATGGTGAGGATATAAGTAAGAAGTTGTTCTCTCTCTCTAATACAAATCTGCAAGACGGTTTTAAAATAAAGCACACATCCAAATGGTGGTTTCAAATTCGTTGCTGGTTTTATAAAAAGTAAACAGGTAGTGGTTTTGTTTAAGATAATGGTTTTTAACAAAGTAAGTCTATCACAACTTAATTTAGAGAAAATTGCAGTTTTGGGGTACATGTCAGGTACTTTCTGACTTCGCATCCTCAATTACAAGGACTCATATTGTGATGTTATCAATCTTTTAAATAATAACAGGTGTAATGTTTTCTTAGGCCTTCTTTTCAGGTATGATATGGGGCTATAGAGTAAGGACAGAAATGAGATTTATATTTGGATGCATACCCAATTAAGATGAACACTTCGTAACTTCATAACTAGGTTAGGCTGGGGGTATGGTCTCGGTAAGCTTCTTCGGTGGCTGAGGTGGACGTGGGTGCCGACGGCAAACACCACCCCCCCCCATTGAACTTCGGCAAAAACGGGGCTTTTTCCCCGACCTCACCGTCCCATTTCCCAATGTTTTTTTGAATGTTGGGGCTACTTTTTGAAAAAAAAAAAAAACCAATAAAAAAAAGGAAGAGGGAAGGGGGAACCATTTCCCCTAAAAGGGGGAGGAGAAGGGGGAAATGACGTGGCGCTGACGTGGACAAGGGGGAAGGAAGGGGGAAGGGTGACCACCCCCCATAGCCTTATAGGTGTTGTATGACTCGATTCTTTGCTACGACATTACTACTATAAATCCTGATTGAAGTTAACTTCAAGGCAAATGCAAAATTTATTTATAAACGCGCAACGCGCGTTCGTCAATAACACTAGTTTGATTTAGATATGATTATTCAAAGTTATCCTGGCCTTCGCTAAACGTCCAATCGAATGTCGATTAATGATAAAATGCTAAACGTCCCATCGAATGTGGATTAATGATAAAATGCTACTTATTTTGGCATACTAGATGCAATTATTCAAAGATATTAACCTTCAAAAATGATAAAATGAAAAAATGCTACGTATTTGATCTGAATGTGGATTTTATTTTGTTAGTGTTGTATGGATGCATATTTAAAGAAGAGTTTATTAATCGAGAACCTGATTATTACTTAGTACTTAATAGGATAGTTGTGATCTATCTCATAAGCATTGTGCACTGATAGTGTTTAGGTATCAGTTTGATGGACTGGATTTCTCAGTAAATGTTTATTGAGTACATTACACATTTACACTAAACTAGGGGTGAGCATTAAACGGATCGGAACCGTGTTACCCGCAAAAACCGTCTAGAATCGACCCGTATAACCCGTCTATGTAAATTGTGGTTCGAGTTCTCGGTTCTTGTAAATGCCCTTTTCATGGTTCTGGGTCAGATCGGGCCAGTTTGAAACCCATGGCTGTTCTTGTTTGTTCGAAACAAAATCTAAATTAAAATTAATGTAAGAAGAGTTAAAACTATTAGGGGCTGTTTGGTTAATTAAGTGCTGAATCATTAAGATGAATATGATTATTATTGCGAGGCTCCCCAAAAAATTACCTAATTACCACTAACTGTTCATCTTAAGTCTTCGTTAATACATAGTATAATATTGCACATTTCTGTAATTAAATATGTTTTTTTTTGGATATTATGTAGAACTAATTGAAACCAAATTCCTATTACTTACTTTGTTAAACGTTCTTATTTTCACTGTAAACTAGCTTGTGATTGGTTTCGTGTTTTCTTAAGGATCTCAACATGTCACAGGGAAATCGAATAAGTCGAGGTTTAGCAGCTTTGACTTGTTTTGACCCAGACTAATTTTGGTTCTTTATGTTTTGAATTAAAAAAAGGGTTAAACTAGCTTGTAATTAGTTGATAATAATAACATCTTTAAGTTTTGAATCTTGACGATTTTGTTTATTTTTTCTTTGTTGTGTACACTAGTAATGGAAGATAAAAGCATGCAAGGCCAAAGCCCCATAAGACATATGAATGCTTATGAAAAGAGTAGAATGTTGAATATTCTAGAGAACAAAAAAAAATTACAAGCCCTGGGAGTGAAAAATACTGCTAAGTCTTTGAAAAGTCTAGCAGAGCGTGATAAAACAAAGAAAAATAAAAAGAAACCAATTGATACGAGCGAGAAAGATGTTGGTGTTGATCAAGATTATTTAAAAGAAGTTGCTACAAATATCTCTAAAAAGGTACTAATAACAAATTTGGATAATATAATGGCTTTATGTTTGTTTTCTAACCGTTTGACTTACAGAAACATCCAAGATACATTGCTCCGCAGTCCATGAATAGATATGCTTATTTGGCACAGAAACGAGTTATTGCTCCTAATGTCTCTCATGTGCTAACATCTGCAAAATCTTATATGCAAAAGGGACAAGTGAGTGACACAACGGGGCCAATAAATAGTAGTGTACCAGAGTCTGATGAAGGCTACACGAGAGGGCGATCAGTTGTAGCTAAAAGAAAGTTATTTGCAGTCGACAACAATGATGACCACGGGGAGCGTGACATGATATTTTATGGTACCTATATTTTCTCTTTTCAAATATTTTATGATGATATTAAATTAGTATTAAGTTTGATTCAATTAACTGTTTTCGATGCTTACTGTTTTTGTAACTATATATATCAATTAAGAACAAGATGCCTCCGAAGATGATGGAAATAAACACATGGATGGTTTAGAAAATGAGATCGATGAACTGGTTGATGAAGAGTTTGAAGTCCCAGAACCTGAAAATGAAGCAGGTTTATCTAATTTACTTGATTGCTTCATTTTTTTTGTTTCTCAATACATATATTGTGTGACACATGATGAATATATAAGAAACTATAATAAAACTAAGAAAACGTATAGACTTAATATATTGCCTTTCAATTTATATAGTATTTTTAATGTATACATGTACATTGTAAATCATGTTCACTTTTTGTAGTTTCAAATGTACGTAAAAGAGTGAGAGGACCTACGCGTATGCCAGAAGTTTGGGCCCAAGAAAAAGGGGATAGAATTCCTATTTTAGTTAATGAACTTGGACAACCTATTGGTGACAAAGTTAATAAACTAACCCATTTCATGGGAACCCTTTCAAGGAGTGGAAAGTACTGTCCGATTTATAAACCATGGAATAAAGTTAAGGACAGCAAAAAACAAACGTTGCTCGAATTCATAAAGGTACATAATTAAAAATATGTTTGTTAATGAATGACTAAAGTATTTGTTTTCTAATGTGACATGTTCCATTTTTAGACAAAATTTGATATTCCAGAAGATGCTGAAGGCTGGGTATTGAAATCATTTGGGAAAAAGGTCAAGAACTGGAGGGCAAGAGTTAAGGAAATCTACTATGATCCATCTTTGTCACTTCAGGAACAAATAAATTTTAGGCCAAAACAAGTTCAAAAAAAAACAATGGAGGAGACTTGTGAAGTATTGGAATAAAACAAAGTCTAAGGTATGAAATAACCTTACACTTCAAATATAAATCCTCAAAATTTGGGATGTTACAATTAGTTTATTTCTCATTATGATATTTTATTTTCTATTGAAGATGGTAAGTGAAAAAAACAAGGTGAATCGGTCAAAAAAGAAGATGGTGCAAGTTACGGGTAAAAAAAGTTATGCTCGAGTCCGTGAAGAGTTAAAGGTGATTGTATGAAATAGTGCAATTCTTAATGTAGCATGTCGATATCCGTTGTTACTACTTATTTTCTTTTTATTCAAACAGGCATCTGTGGGACAAGACCCAAGTCGATTGGAAATGTTTCGTGCATGTTTCTCCAAACATGGAACTACAAAAAATGTGGAAGCTGCAAATGCAATTGTAAGTAATTTCTTATATATTCATATACATATCTTTTCTTTATGTTCTTGATGTTGTTAAAAATACATATCTTATTTTTGTTACTATATCTAATACAGGCACAGATGCAACAACTTAGTTCTAATCTTCCTGATGGTTCGATCGATAAGCCTGGACCAGATGATGTTTTTTTCTAAAGTAATGGGGAAAGATCGAAATGGTGATGCAGTCATGTATGGTATGGGTGTTCGTGCTTCTGATGTTTGGGGTGTAACATCAAGTCGTTCAACATGTCGTAGAGAAAACATCCAATTGAAGTCTAAATGTGAAGAACTTACTAGTACTGTGGCTCGGTTACAAGCCCAAGTATCGGAGATTAAAGGGAGTACGGATGGTCCTAGTGTTCCACCTCTTACATCACCACATTTTCCCATTGCAACCAATGGACCTCCACGTTTACGGGTATTTTTCTATATAAATCTTTTTTTTTTTTTTTTGTGAAACGTTACTTGTACTATTGTGACTAGAGTTTGATATGTTTGTTGAAAACTAAAATCTAGGTCGGAGATGAAGTTGTCCTCAAAAGCATTCTAAACTCTGCCGAGATTGTAGCAAGAGGATGGGTGAAGAGCTTGGACCCAAATGAGCTAGTTGGTGGTACAGAGATTGGACAAGAATGGTGTGAGGTAAACGTTCAAGTAGCAATAAAAATAGATGAAAAGTTGGTGAGACCATATGGGTTATTTTCCACAATTCAAGATTGTATTGGTGCCTCCATTGCATGGCCTTGTCCTTTCATCTCGGTATGTAATTATTAATTTTGTGATACGAATAATTTTAATAATCTGGAACTTAATGCTTATGCACGGATGGCTTATTTGTAGGTAGTCCGTGAGGATTGAGGACACATGATGACTCAGGATTCTATGCTGCTTATCTCTTTCGTTGCTTTTAGTTTCTTTGTTAAATGTTACAAAACTTTATGTTGGATGATGCTATAACTTATTCATGTTTAGTGTTTTTGTTATGAATATGTTTATTTGAAATATAATAAAGTTTTATTTCTTTCGTTAGTTGATGTTATATACAGTATATCATAAAATTGTGTGTGTATATGTTTTAAAAACCGTTGTATCATGACTTGTTAGGACTTTCAAATTTGGTCCTATTAAAGTGTACGAATATGCTTTTCTTAGGACGCTATATTGTTTGTTCATTGACATCTTATGCGACCATAAAACTGGTTTCATAATCTTATTTGAGATATTAGGACCCTTTTTTTGGTACTAATGCTTCTATAATGTTACATCATAAGGGTCCTATAACTTAATTTTTTAGGACTCTTGTATGTGTATTAAAAGATTAAAACTAGGTAAGCACATGTTAAAACCTTGTAAAAGTGTCCTAATATGTTTTATTAGGAGTTTTTTTTGGGACATATTATGCGACCATAAAATTGGTTTCATAATCTCATTTGAGATATTAGGACGCTTTTTAAGTTTCGTGACTTATTACGACCCCCTTACATGAAACGCTTTTACCGTTGGTCCTATTAAATAAAAGGTCCTATAAAATAGCATTTTAGGACACTTTTGTGCGTACTAAAAACCCATTTTTGTTGTAGTGCCTATATGAATGAAAGCCTGAAATGAAAGGTTTGAGTCCGTAAGCAAGTACAGATCAAATCAAAATTGTAGAAAACCCTTATGGGTCAAAATTGTAGAAAACCCTTATGGGTCAAAATTGTAGAAAACCCTTATGGGTCAAAATTGTAGAAAATCCTTATGGGTCAAAATTGTAGAAAGCCCTTATGGGTCAAAATGGTGGGAAAGATCCTTGTGGGACAAAATGGTTGGGAAGATCCTTATGGGTCACAATGGTTGGAAAGGCCTCAATGGGTCAAGAGGTTGGAAGGACCTTAACGGGTCATATGGTTGAAACCATGTAAAATAGGCTGGAAAGACCTTAGCGGGTCAAACGGTTGGGAAGACCATAAAGGGTCAAAAAGGGGTGAAATTATAGAAATTGTGAAAAAGACCTTGAACGGGTCAAATAGTGGAAATGTAAAAATATAGAATTACCCAAGTAATGGGTCAGATTTGTTGGAAAGTTGTAGGAATATAGAATAGTCTATGAAGTGAGTCATTTGGGTAGGAATGAAGGAGAGAATACGCCATTCTCTCTAACCAAGATAAGCACAAGTTAGTAACTTGATTTAGATATGCATGTTATGTGGCATGTAAAATGCATATATATATATATATATATATATGTGTAGTAGAAGATGGTAAGGCATGGTATTAATGTGAAAATGAATGAACGGTTGATCTTTTGAAAGATTCGTACCTCTATATGTAGAAAATGAATGATATTATGAATTACAAGAATGCAATGTAGAAATTATTATTAAAATAGTAGGATATGACACAATTGCCTTGAAAGGTCAAATTGTAGAAATTTACAAAGATAACGAATAAAACTTAAAGAGGTTGCGTAGGAAATGAAATAAGTAATGTAGTATAGCATGAGAATGGGAAATCAAGAAGGAAATGTTTATAATTAGACATTACAAGTGAGGGAATTCTTGAATGGACCATTGAAGGTCAATTTTCATGAATGTAAGGTGTATGTCTAACCAATGATTTGTAGAGACGAATGGTCAAAAAAATTTTTTGGATATGATGGAATCTAAAAGATAGGTGATATGATGTTAACGAGTTGGAAATCATTGTCAATGAACTAAACCAAGCTAAGTATGGTGAGGACTTGTGAAGGAGCAAGTCAAGCCGACATATGGATGGTTGGTAAATGTTGTGAAAGTGATAATCATGATTTAAGGTCCGGGATATACATATGCATATAGTCTAACTAGTTACATGATTGAAGGGGTTTAGAAGGGATGCTAATAGTGGAGTATTGTAGCAATCCAGTGATGGACGCCTTGGGACTAATGTGGGAATGAACGGCTAAGTAGGATTTATGGGTTAAATATATAACCAATCGATTTATTAGGTTTAATAAATGCGAAAGGCCTCTTATAATATAAAAGCGTAAGAACAAAACATAGAAATATGTTTTGCCACGAGTAAAGTTGTTTTTATAATATATATGTAGGCTTGCGATGTGGCATGAAACTTTGAATGAAGTGAATGAGTAAATAAGCATGTAGAGAATTCCTGGTATGGTAGTGATGAAGGAGGTTTCGAGGACGAAACCCTCTTTAAGGGGGGTAGACTTGTAACATCCCAAAAATCCATTCCGCTTAATTACGCCATTAGGCGTGAATAAGAAATGACAAAAACGAATTAAATAGTAGAATGAGCCTTTTATGGATAATAAAAGGGGATGATACGAATGTGGGTTATGTTCTAATATGAAAGTTTACCTAGTGAAAGTAATTATCTTTATAATGGGGAGATAACACTAGAAAGAAACTTGCATAGTTAAGGTTTTGATAATAAATGGCTTTGGGGTAAACTTGAGGGACTTGTGGTGTAAATATACCACAAACAAAATGCCCAAACACACCCCATTTGGGGGAAAACGAGTTCAGCCCCAAAGAGGGCATTCTTGAGCCATAAACCAAGCCCTAAGTCCCCTAAGTTGAAGAATTAATGCAAGATGTTGATGTAGGAGATGAAGGGTGTATTCTAGAGGGTAAATCTTCAAGGATTGAGCTTTGGTAAGAACCCTAATCCCTAAATTCGTGTAGGGTTCGAACCCTACATGTGGGTTTTGAGCAAAACATGTTAAATTCGTATTATTGTTTGATTGTAAGTGATATTGATCATCTCTAATGGTTTAGAGATGAGCTAATCACTAGAAGTTGCTTATTTGCATAGATGATGATATTGGGTTTTTCATTTGAGCTTTGATATTGCTTAGTATGGGTAAATCCATGTAATAGTAAGAATAATGTGTAGTTGATGATATGCATGTGGAAATTGATGATGATTGAAAGTGGTATATGTGTTAATTGTATAGAAATTGAATGAATTGAAGGATATGTGTAGAGTTGAAAGTAGATGTTGCTATTAGTGTAACCCATGGTCATTTTTAGTTAAATGGGTGAATAGATTAGAAAGAAAGTGAGTTTTGTTATGTTTAATATTTATGGAATGAAGGGTAATTGATGTGGGTAAGAAATGTGATGATTGATGCTATGAGCTATGAAAGTATGCATGAAATGCTTGTACATTGTGTTTCAAATGTTGTACGCACACCATGTGTTCGATGAAATGTTTAGATGAACTTGCGTGCAAGTAATTGATGAGAATGAATGGAATATGATGAGTGTAGGAAATTAATATAAAGGATGTGTTTTGATGGAAACCATGTATGAATTATGATGGATTGTATGTAGGTATGTATGTATGCACATAAGCGATCCTATGGTTGTATGTGTGTTCTATAATGTGTGAATTTGTATGCAAGACTCGACAAGTATGAAAGTAATGTGATAGTTGGTGCAAGTGATAGTAGGTTAACATGGGGATTTCATCTTAGGAAGAGATCATGTGGGAATTAGTTGATTGTATGAATTGGTAAGAAGTATGCATTAGTAGTATGTACACTATGCTTAAATATTATGATGTACACGATGTGTTGATTGATTGGGGTGACGAATGATCTTGTATCTTAAATGAGATGTGAATATGATGTCTATGGCGAATCGTGTATGATCTAGTACATCAATATGGACATATGTTTCTAAGTAGGATGTTGGTATAGTTGGAAGTTGACTTTCTGGAAAGTCAACAATGTAGAATAACATGATTAGGCTCCCAAACTTGATTGTGTGATTAGAACACTATGCGACACATAATATGTTAGAGCTATGAGACATATATGATAGTAAGTGGTATTACATGATGTGAGAATAAATGTGGTTGTGAATGTATGTTTTAGACATGATAGAAATTGACTAATGAAAGTCAATGTGATATTTGGTTGAGGAGAGTTGTTAGTGTGATATGATCATGTATGCTAACAATGATGTGAACATGATGATATGAAAGGATAGGAAGGATGGACTCAACCATGGGAAGCTAATGGGTCAAGAGGAGACAAATAAACAAGCATGAACTTGGAGGACTTGAGGTAAGTAATTCCCGAACTTAACTCGCATCTATGATATTGAATTATGTTCACATAGAATGGGAATCTTGAAGGAGTATGTGGTTTTGGTTATGGGTCAAGGATCCACATGGTAGTTAACTTGGACATGGTCTTTAGGTAAATGTAACTAGTGTAGACAAGGTTTGAGCGAATCAAGTATATTAGGCACTTGAACTCAAACCGGAAGCTCGTAGGGGCGCGCATTCGATCAAGGTATGTGTGGAATGAGGGGTGGGAGAGTTGGTAAATGGGTTGCTAGAATGTCGGAAATTGTGGGTAAGAATGGCATGTAAGATATTACCTACGCCAAAACCCCTTTCAGCCCCGGATGTTGATTTTTCAGCTCGTTTATGCTTCCGTACCTTGCCCGAGCAACTCCAAACCTCATTTATAGTACATATGTGTACTCATGCTCGGGTTTGAGAGAGAGCTTCATGTATGTAAGGGTTGGTAGTTATATGTAGATTGAGTAGAGGATTGGAAACGTCACATTTGTCTTAGAGATTGGCGAAGAAAGAGTAACATGACGGGTAAAGTAGGTTATATGAGGGAATTGTATGCTTGTATGTAAAGTAGGTTGTATGAGGGAATTGTATGCTTGTATGTAAAGTAGGTTGTATGAGGGAATTGTATGCTTGTATCTATTGTGGGGTATTGAGGGAATTGTGTATTTGTATGAATTGTGGGATTATTAACCTTGTTATGTGAATGGTAAGGAAGATGCAGGTATGTAAGTGTGAATGCATGAGACTTATAGGATCAGCTCAGGGTACCACACCCGAACTTCCAAAAAGGCGTTGGAACGAGATCATGGAGCATCTATGGATATTATCTCCGCATTTTGAGTAGTGTGTATTAAGTCACTAAGTGAACTAACGAAACGGTTATTGGTGATCGCAGGTTGTCTTGTCTACCTAATAGAGTAAGGAAAGGATGGAGATCGAGCAACGAGGCGGATTGTACGAGGACACGACCCTATAACGTGATATAGATGGGTCATGTTCAATGTGATAGAACATATTTAAAAGATGTAATACCTAAAATGTTTAGTAGATTTGGGTTATAAACATCCAAGGTTGTTTTTAAAAGAAATAAATTTTTCGGTTGGTATTTTCCGCTGCACGTTTTTCTGTAAATTGGTTTAGGGTGTTTCATCAATGCATTTATTTGTATACCTTAATTAAAGAACAAAGTCGTCTCTATGTATAGAGATGAAGCATTTAGAGAGAGGATTCCGTATGAAAATTGGTTTTTATGAGAAGTGTGAGAAATATCAAGAATTGACATATAGTCATCATATTTTGAATCTAGGAATGATGTTTTGGGTTTTTTTTTGACTTGAAAAACACTAAACACGACAATTTGAAACACAATGCAATGTATTATAGTCATTAAATTTAAAACGCAAATAGAACACAATAGTTAACACTTAAAACACACTGCTTAATGTTCTGGGCATGTTGTTTTAAGTTTTAAGCCTTAAGATACATTGTTTTCGGTTTCTAATTGTTATGTTTAGTGTTTTTCTAGGTAAAACAATCCAAACATCATGAAATAAGTTTAAAAATGATGCATAAATATCAATTTTTAATCCTTCTCATTAAAACCTATTTTCGTACAGGATCTCTACCCCAAGCATATGAATATGTGATAATGTATTTTAATGAACACTGGAGAGTTCAAATGAAAAATAAGAATGTCTTGTAATAAGAAAAAAAAAACAAACTTAAACCAATATAAATCTTCCATTTAATAATTGTATTTAATATTAAAAATTTATTAATATTTTATAACCTTTTTAAACTAGTTAAATAAATGAAATACATAATTCATTTAAAAATATATTTTTTTCAAAACAAACCTAATTTACAGTGAATGATAATTTCATTATGTGTGGGATATTGTAGGATTAATTGTTATATGTATAGATAGGATAAAGTATGATAATTCCGATAGGTATAGAATAAACATATGATAATGATAACATTTGATATATGTATGATAAATTTTGATATGTGTATGACAAATTTTAATCATGTATAGGATAAAGTGTTAATAACTAGTTAATTAGATAAATAATAATAATTAAAATAATTAAAGTATTTAATGTTACCATTATATAATTTGTTCTCACATTAAGTTTTTTTCTTATTTGATCATTCTCTTAGTGAAAATTAGGAACGGTGAAGATTGTTTAGCTTGGAAGTTGGAATAAAAGAGACGTTTAGCTTGCAACCAAATAAGTGGAACTAAAAATAAACCACTAAATAAACCAGTGATAAATTGAATTGGTCCTCAAAGTGAAGCCCAAAATATGAACGATCAACAATATATGTCATAACAGAAATATTTTGTTCTTGAATTGGTATTTTGTTTTGATCACCTTTCAAGAAACGAAGTACTATCTATATATAAGGTTGATACAAGTAGGGCTGTAAACAAACCAAACGTTTGGCAAACAATTCGTGAAATGTTTGGCGGGAGGTTTGTTTATGTTCGTTCGTTTAATAAATGAACAAACACAAACAAGAAATTATGTTCGTTTAGTTAAACAAACAAACATGAACAGAGGTCACGTTCGTTTATTTATGTTCGTGAACGTTTGGTAACGTGTTTGTTTATGTTTGTTTGTGTTTGATAGTTCATTAGTGTTTTTAACTTTTTATTTTTAATTTAAGTACTTCAGATTTCCCAATGGTAGATTATTTAATATATATTAGTGTATCACATATTAATATTACTTTAACTATTTTAATTTAGAAAGATTTTTTTTTAACGGCCAACAAAATGGAATTACTCACGGAACACTGGAGTATCATCGTGCCACCAATGTTGCCACGCAATCATATTCCACCATCAAGTCACCAATTCAGGAGGAAACTCATAATAATTATGAGAAAACCCCCTTTGTAAGATTCGAACCCAAGACCTTATGGTCCCTAAGTCTTATCTCACCACCAAGATGCTGCTAAGCTATAAACGAGGATTTCAACTTTAATATGATAATTTTGTGTTTTTACGAGACATTATGTGATCAAGATTATGTCAAGTAAATTTGGGTAATTAGATTAGTATATTTTGGGTGGACAATGTTCGTGATGTTTGGAATTTAATATGTGTTAGTTTGTGCTCGGTTTTGTTCATTAATGCCTATTTGTGTTCGTTTACGTTCATTGGTGTTTTTTTTTTTTTTTGTGTTTACTTTTGTCTGATAACTAAATATAACAAATAAAGACAAACGAACACTAACAAAAACCTCATTCGGTAATTGTTAATGAACAGTTTGTGAACACGTTATTTCCTTATCAAACAAACACGAACAAAAGCTCTCGTTCGATAAGTGTTCATGAACAGTTCGCAAACACGTTATTTCTTCAACAAACGAATATGAACAAGGCCATGTTCGTGTTCGTTTGGTTTGTTTACAGCCCTAGATACAAGAATATCAAAAGATGCAATTATAATATTGTGGAAGGTGAATATGATGAGGCAAGCTTGTTGTCTTGGTAATCACAGGTTTTATTATATTGATTGTGTATCTTGATTATTATTATTTTTTGAACAGCTAATTTCTTACACTCCTTTTTTTACACCTTTTTTTTGCACACCCTTGGACTTAAAGAGAAGATTTCCTTCCTCTCTACCACTAGGCTATAACCTAAGTGGCGTGTATCTTGATTATTACAATTGATAAAGAACAAGAATATATAGAGAACACTAAAAACTATACAAGGAAATATGTTAAATCATTTGATTGAGAATGATTCTTGGAAAGACTGTAATCGATCGTTTTTGTTGAGTGAAATGATGGTCCAGTTGTCACCAAGGCATCCCACAACGATTTTGTTGTAGGGAATTAGGTGAGATTACTAGCAAGTACATGTTCGATATTCGGTATGAGCCATGAAAACACGACTAAATCGTCCTAATCCCACTGCTCATACCTTCGATTGCAGGATCTTGTGGTGGTGGTTTTCCTGTTAAGTGGCTTAATAGGTTCTTGGATTTTTCACCGATGGCAACCGGGACCATCCAAGCCCGTGGGGCATTGTTTTGGCTATTTAGATTGAGACTAATCTTTAATCTTGATTTAACGTGATGTTTATCGGTTAAGTCTAGATAGGTTTAGTTGGTATATTTGTATAGCTAGAAGTCATTATTTGAGTAGAATAGATAGCTTGGTGATCAAGTATTACTGTATTTAGTATAAATAGGGTTTTATGAGTGTTGTAATTTGTGGTGGTTTTGATTTAGTAAAAGAAAAGAGTCGTGAGGGTGTTTCTCACAAAATCTGGTTGTTCGTTTGATGTTTATGATCTGATTGCTCCAACATCTTCATGCTATCTGAGAGAGTTTTTTTTTTTTTTTTTTTTGAAAAAATTACAAAAATCGTCCTTTATGTTTACATCATTTTTCAATCGTTGTCCTTTAACTTTAAAATTGATAAGAATCGTCCTTTATGTTGTAAAACCTTGCAGCTCTTGTCCTTTGACACTAACTCAGTTAAGTTTAGTCACAAAAGGGTAGTTTAGTCATTTTATCAACCTATGTAAAAATAGTTTTATATATATATATATGTGTGTGTGTGTGTGTGTGTGTGTGTGTGTTTCTCTGTCTCTCATCTACCACCACAAAAACTTTACCATCTCTAGAAACCACTCACCACCACCACCAACAATCATCACAACCCACTGCCACCAAACCAATAACCATCACCACTACCTTCAATCCTCCTTATTTTTTTTTTACAAATTTCTTATTGCTTTTCCATGTACTCAATGTCATTTGACCAACCTACTATTTTTTTTTTAATCACCATGGCTCTGATTCCTATTGTTCTGATCAACGTCTCTACTAACTTCCATATCACCCTCATAAAACGATAATTTCTTGGTATGCACAAACAGGTTCAATCCACTCTCATCGGAATAGATCTAGTTCACATCATTAACGGAAACAAACATGTTGCGGCAAAAGTTCTCGATGTCAAAGGAACCAAACCGAACCCAAATTTTTATGCCTGGTATCGTCAAGATCAAGTTATTTTGGTTGTTTTACTTGGTAGTTGCTCTCCCGTTGTTCAGCCTATGATTTCCTCTTTGGAAACCTCACGACATGCCTGGGAACTAGATCCACCTAACAAATCTGATGCAACCATGCCAAAAACCCCTAATTTTTCAAACAGGTAAAATGGAGAAATGGTTGTGGTGGGGGTTTGTAGTAGCGTGACAAGTTGTGGTCGTGGTTTAGCAGGTTGTTGTCGTGGTTTAGCAGGTTGTGGTGGTAGGTTGGTGGTGGGTGACGGTTGTTTGGTACTGTATGTGGTCGGCAGGTTTCGTGGCGGATATACCGGTTGATTTTGGTGGTGGTGGAGGTGCACGAGAGTTTTAATTTGGGGTTTTATAAGAGGGGATATGAATCCAGAGGTAAAATGATAATTATGCCCTCACGTGGGGTGCACGTGACCAAAGTTGATGAGAAAAACAAACCAAGTTATAGCTAAAGGACAAGAGCTGCAAGGTTTTACAACATGAAGGGCTATTCTCATCAATTTTGAAGTTAAAAGACAACCACTGAAAAATGATGTAAACATAAAAAACGATTTTTGTAATTTTTCCTTTTTTTTTTTTTTTTTTTTGATTTTGGGTGTTGAGGCTGTTTCTAAGTAGGTTGGCAATTTGGGTTGACATGACTTCATGATTTGATGTCGTGTGCAAGATACCGTCATATAACATGGCAGCTCACCGGTCGACACATGTAACATCCGGCCCCTCTCACCAGCAATATTCTCCGCTTTGCCCTGATGGGTCGCCCATCCAGAGCTCACGGATTTGTTTTTTGTTGCCCCGGTGGAGACTTCCCAGGAGGTCACCCATCCTAGAATTTTCCCATCTGAACACGCTTAACTGTGGAGTTATCTTCTCATCCACTAACATTAAGCCCCAAAACGCGTTGGTAATTTAAAAGGCATTGGATTACATATGAACCAAGGATCTCTTCTGGCCACGGCCGATGTGGAATTTTCCTGAGGTGTCACATTCACCTCCTGTTAGAGTCTCATCGTCCCTGATAAGGTATGCAACCACCATCCCGAACGGCACAGGAGTGTCTCTGATACCATCTGTAACATCCGGCCCCTCTCACCACCAATATTGCCCGCTTTGCCCTAATGGGTCGCCCATCCAGAGCTCACGAATTTGTTTTTGGTTGCCCCGGTGGAGACTTCCCAAGAGGTCATCCATCCTAGAATTTCTCCCACCTAAGCACGCTTAACTGTGGAATTCTCCTCTCATCCACTAACATTAAGCCCCAAAATGTGTTGGTGATTTAAGAGGCATTGGATTACATATGAATCAAGGATCTCTCCTGACCACGACCGATGTGGAATTTTCCTGAGGTGTCACAATTCAGGTAGACGATGAGCTGAAAAGGTGTTTGGTATAAGGACCCCTTCACTGCTACTACCATGTTGTCTTTGTAATCAAAGGTTTTATTATATTCATTGATCTATTAATAAATACCCATACTTATCCTAACTATTTAAATTACAAAATTAAATAAAGCAAACCACTCTCCCGACCTAACAAATAATATTAATGAATAAGACTTATTAATTACCCTTCTAAGTATTAAATTATGAAAAGATTATTCCAGCTACTTCCGTGTTTCACACAGGGTTTACAATTTACCATGGTCATATGAGATCAAGCGAACTTGCAAATTCTCCTGCGAATGTATTCAGCAAGTGAAGATCTGGCTTTATTGGCGGATCGTGATTCTTAACGAGATCTCACTATAAGAATTGTAATCAGTGAATTCAGGCAAGTTGGGAGACGCACACACCCATCGAATTTCCTTTCCTTCATTTTAAGGTGTGTATTTATAATAGGCATGTTTTTTAACGGTAAACACATCCCATAAATTTACTCATAAAATCCACCTATTACCGGCCTATTTTGTGGGGGACTTAAAACCGCACCATTGTGATGGGGATAAACACCTGGTTTATTACGTTTATATAATTCACTAAATTTGGGGTTAATTATGTAACATTGAGACTTTTAAAGGAGCTAAAGGGTGTTTTCGAAAAATTTTATAACCCAAACCGAGGATATCCTCCTTTAACAACCTCATTCATCTGTTTTCACTGCTTATTCTAGAGGGAGAAAGAGAAGGAGAGTAAGTTATGAAGCAAATTTTGAAGTCTTAACTTTAGCTTGGGATTTGCATTTGGGAACAAAGGTGTGTGTTGTACATTTCTTTCTCGTTGAAAAATGAGGTCCTTTCAACTTTGTTAAAGTTTAATCGAATGTGATAAAGATAAGGTCTTTGGACCTATTTCGAATCATTGTTAAATGGATATTGCAATGGCATTGATTTTTTAGTGTATTGATGTGAAAAGTGATTGAAGATTCTAGTCGCCAACCTTCGTTTTGGGTTACTGTGAAGAACGTAACTTTTGCATGATAACTCACACGAAACCTCACTGTTCACACGAAAGTTCACTTTCGCGTGGGAAACCACACATAAGTTAAAATAAATATAGCCGTAATCTACTCAAATTAAAAGAGCTATAATAATAGCGTACTCAAATTAAAGAGAATAAGATGTTTTTCCTATGGGAACCACTTAATTCTCAATCATTAAATTTTTATATCAATAACCCATATTGTAATCTACACTTTCTACAATTACAATACATTATACAAGATCATCTCCCTTGTTATATATTTAGCTTAACAAATCCAATATGCGATATTGCCACAATACTACAGAGACGATTTAACATAACATGAACATAATCCAGAAAACAGGGAGCGACTCCCTTAACCAATAAATCAGCTTTGCTATAATGCTATGTAAAAAAAGTAACACTATTTTTTAAGAAACAACAGGAGATGGGGGTTATATATTATTACGTAAAAATAAGAAACCAAATCATACCTATCAACAAGAGATAGCATCAAATCAAGTCCTTTGTAATTATTACACAGTAACCAACACCAAGGGAAAAAGGACTTTGTACATACTTTTTTTAACGACCAACAAATCAAAACTGGGCACTCTCGGGGCACCCTTTCGACAAATTCATATACTCCGAGAGTACCCAAGTTGTTAAATACCAATTCCGGGGAAAACCAGATAACCCACCTAACCCGTAGGCACGACGACGAAGACTTTGTACATACTAATCTCCACCATAGAGAATAGTGTGCTTTGAGGATACAATCACAGAGCATTTATGAATCTCTAAGCAATTACAATCTTGGATTGTTTCTAGATTAATAAATGATAATTGTATGTCTAAATTTTTCTCTTAGATAAACTGTTATCCATCCCTAGATATTTAAACACTGTATATGAATTAATAGAAGAAAAACTTGCAACCCCATGATCTCTTCCATCCTATAGCTATACACTATATTTATTACAAACACCAAACTCTAAACCATTCAAACAGGAATTAGGACTAACAAGTGATATCAGAGTCTGTTGTTTCTAACACATCATATTGTTATTATTGTAACAGAGACGAAATAACCCTAACAAGCTCAAGGCCATTTCACAAATCTGGGGAACTCGAACTTAGGGCCAGCATAAACATACAAAAACCTTAAAGAAAAATATATTCAACTTCTGAATCGAGATGGAATGAAGATACCAATATTAAATCTGTTTGTTTTTATCTATTATTATCATTGAGCCATTATCAAATAAATCAGAGAAGAAAAAACATACTATGGAAAACTAAGACTCTAGAAAGCAGGAAAATCGAATCAACACCCGGCTGATCCAGGGTAGAACCTAACCAACCCAAAAACAAATTATACGTATATTTCATACCCGACAACCAGACCTATGCAAAACTGAGTTGGATATTGAAGATTTGAAGCACTTCAGGTGTTCACACAGGAATTAAACAAATATTCAAACTGAGATTCAGCAACTTTTTCAAACACAGGTGCATCATTTTCCTTATTATTGGTTTATACAATTTCCCCTCGAATCGTAAGCTAAACTAGTGCAATCAATTTAGTTTATCAAATGATCGAGGTAGTATATCAACTGCAATATAACATGTTCCATCTCGGTCTTAAACCAGCACCAGCCACAAAAAGTTCATAATACAGGAACCTAAAACCAACCACAGTACAGCATATCGATCAGGTTTCAGGTATTTGCCAGACACAAGTTGCATGCAACTAAATAAAAAGATTAAGATAAGTTATATCACTTCAACAAGTGAAATAACACTGGGGTTGAATTTGCAAAACTTAATCTACATATGTGCTTCCAGGTTTCAAAAAACAAATGCTATGTTGAATTTTGTTTGGTTTGTGCATGTTCTGGGTTGGAAATTTATCTGCAGCAGTCAGTCTAATTAATCACGGTGTGTGAACAAATTAATGTCAAGAAACTTGAAACAAAAACATGAATACGGAATAATCTTTTACATAATGTGCTCAGTTTATATTATGAAAGAGATAAAGAACAACTTTTCAAACAGTAGAAAACTTAAATCACAATATCTGGAATTATCTTGAAAGCATAAGTAAATCACCATACCTTCACAGATATACGAAAAGAGAAGAGCGACTGCCTGTATGCTCATATTATCATGGATGATGAACATGGAACCTTTTAAAACCTCAATACATATTGATCTTACAGGCGCATGACCAAAGCATACTGCACAACCGCCTTCAATTTATTCTAATAACAAGATCATGAAGGCAAAACACTGTTTAACGATATAAGCTCTCAGATCTTAGATTCTCGGCTATCTCGGTCTCCCACCTGTCCCCATTTTCAAGCAATTTCTCCTTGTCATATAAAAGTTCCTGTAAAAATTATATAAACGTCAGATATGTGTAACTGGTCAAAAATCAACTGGTACATAGAACACTGAAACTGACCTCATGAGTCTCGGTAGCAAACTCAAAGTTGGGTCCTTCAACAATTGCATCAACAGGGCATGCCTCTTGGCAAAATCCACAATAGATACACTTTGTCATGTCAATATCATACCTGTCAAGTGCAAACAGTGTGTGAGTGTAAGTGTGTGAAAGAGAGAGAGAGAGCGAGAGAGACAGACAGACAGACAGAGAGTAACTGAATGCTATTTTCACCTCGTTGTTCTACGGCTCCCGTCTTCTCGTTCCTCAGCTTCGATAGTGATGGCTTGAGCTGGGCATATCTAATATACAACAAATATTTGATACGATTATAAAATCTAATTAGCTATAATGTTAATATAAATAACAGTAAAATAAACAAGTTCATGTTTCTTGTTCTAAAGGATAAAAATGGAAGTAATACTTACAGCTTCACAAAGTTTGCAGGCAATACAACGCTCCTCTCCGGTTGGATAACGTCTGAGCGCGTGTTCTCCTCGAAAGCGAGGGCTCAAAGGACCCTTTTCAAATGGATAGTTAATCTGCATACAAATATGTAATTGTACATTAAATTGCAGTAATTAGTATTTGAAAATGTGGATAACAACAAAGACATGGCAGTAAAGTAATCAATGTCAAAACTTACAGTAACTTTGGGCTCAAAGAAGTATTTGAGCGTGAGAGACAGACCTCGAACCAGTTCAGTCAGAAATAGCGTATTAATGCTCCGCTCAAAAACTGTACATGATCAACAATACAGAAGTATAAATTTCATGATATATATAACATGATAAAAACCTACAATGGAGTCAAAAGAATTCTATATATGAGTACCAGAACTCCAATCTTTTGAGATCTCTTTTGCAAGCTTCTCTCTTTCTTCGTCATCTGTGATTGGGCAGGAGAAGTCGAATTAAGTATATCATGGTACCCATGAAAAAAAAAAAAAAAGTAGAGCACATATGCTCTCTGGGAAACGCAATTTCTCAAACAAGATTACAAGAGACAAGACTGGGAACAATATTAGTTTAACTATGTATTTTGTCACATATGACCATGGAAAAGATTCTTTTGAAAAACATGTATAGTTGTTAAAAGTGTGTGAAGGGTATGTAAGAAAGTTGGCAAGTGTCTTAAAACTTCTTCCAGTTTCTGGCCATAAAATAACCCAATATGTGATAAAAGATATGAAGTCAGCAACGTTTAAGTTTTACTTCAATGGTGAACCAATTTCTGACATTTACTTGCCTTTAATATTAAAGATTATTGCAAAATGTTATATGTATGCAAAATTGCTAATGGGTGCTGAGGTAACAAGATACTTCATTTGTAGTTCACATAAGATAGGCAAATAGCTAGTTTAGGGGTTAACATATAAGAGCATTCTCATCCGAGTCTCTATCTCCATCTATATAATTTAGCTAAAAACATTTTTCTCTTAACTTTGTTTGTTTAAAAGAAAAACCTCTCACATCCAATTCTCCATCTCTATCTCTATCTTACTCACAAACACATTTTTATTGCTTTGTCTCTTTTTATACACTCACAAAATTATATAGATTGATCAATTGTCACCCTCTAGATAGAGGGTCAATATTGTTTTTATCAATTTTTTCTATATTATAGAGATTCCGGTGGAGGGATGTTATAGTTGTTTCTCTATTTTCTTCCTCTATAAGAGACAGTTGGTTTTAGAGGCTCCAATGCAAGTGCTCTAAGATCACAATCACATGGTGCTTGTTGAGAGTGTTTGTAGCTTGTCTTTCCAAAACCTTGTTTGTTTTAACGTTTTTGTATCCTCGAAAAAGGGAAACCAACCTTTTTGGGTTCACCTTAATTTAGCCAACATCGACCCACCAAATTTCGCAAGCACTAAGGTGAATACACAATAGACACTTGCTCCTTGGATCCAATTGTAAGTTACCCTTAGTCCCTTACTACGCTAAATTATACTACCCAATTTATCGCTCTTTATTACTGGAACTTTGACACCAACTCGTAAACTACACTACTTAACCATAGCGTACCAAGTTCTTGACTTCTCTTTACATAATCTAGTATGTTATCACATGTCAAATAAACATTAAAGAAGTATCCAATAGGTAATTTCTTCACTTAAGGATGAACAAGCCCCTCATTACTTAAACAATTGTTATGAAATAAGTAAACCGTTGACAACTTCTAGAAAACAAAGGGAGTACATTGTAGCATGTCAAACTGACACATGAGACTCTGTACATACACACAGTCGAAGCAGGTGTATTTAGTATCTTAATTCAATGAATTATTTATTCTTCACCAGTTTTGTTCCTAAAAGCAATTCAGAGCAAGTTTTTCTTTCCTTTACGTTCCTTAAAATAGCATACATGCACATATATACCAATTTACACATTTTTACCCTAATCCTGTCATGTAGAAAAAAAGAACTTAACCGCCTAACTCATACCCTTATCAGTAGAAAAGGAGTGTTTGGTTGCAAAAGAGCGTGCACCACATACTGTGTCACGGATGTTAGAGCCCTGCAACGCTTGTCCGGACACAACCTGATAATGAGATAGGAGAATCAGATCATCAATTCATCATGACACAAACTGAGCAAAAATATCTATTTCATGCTTTTGAGTTTTGATCTTTTACGCTTTCTCTATTCTTCAAAATCTTGAAAGTGGTTTTTGTCTCAAACACTAAAACGAACAAACAAAATTCAATTAAAGAATTTAACCCTAGTAGATTTCAAAACTCATAAGACAAGATCAATATAGATCATGTCGCAAATTCAACATCCCCAATTCCATTACCATATGATGTTCTACTTACAATGATACGTGCCCACTACCCATGTCCACGCAATCCCATGGAAGCCTCAACCGTCTTACACGTTTTCCTTCTCTAGTGCAGTTGCTATATTTTCTTGCTTATGTTGTTTACTATTTAATTAGATTAGCAGGTTAGCGGTGACTCCATGTTTAGTTTCTCTATGTTTATTCCACTAATTTGTAAGCCAATAAAAGGCTTTGCTATTTCAACATTAAGAGTATGAATGCAGAAAACTATTCTCGAGATCCCTCTCTAAATTTCTCTCAAATTCCATTCTATTTTCTTCGGCCAACAATTAATTGTTGGAACCAGAACATATAACTGTTAAGTTTGACTGACATTCATTTAGTTGATAACTTGATGCTATCGTTCTTTTTTTTTTTTTTTTTTTTTTTGAACAACAAATTACTATTAGGATCACCGATAGACCACTAGAGTATCATCGTATCACCTGCAGAGCCACCCGATCACATCTATCTCCCCTAACACCGATTCAGGAGGAAACCCAATAACTTGAAATTATTATATGTTTTCACACATCCAGCACAAATGCTAACTTAAAATCTATCAATTGTATAAACTCCTAAAGATAATTCAACAGAAATAAAATGAAACCCTAAAAATCTGAAAACCTATCTACAACCGTTGGATCTATCGAAACCCTAAAAAATATTAAGAAAAGACGATGGATCTTACGAGGTGACGGTAGCGAAGAGCAGAGATGGAGTTGCGAGCTAAGATCGCGGCCATTACTGGAGGTCGTCTGCTTCAGTTGGTTTTATGATATGAAGAAGCATTTTGTTTTTTATAAAAGTTTTAGTTGATTAGAACCGGCCGTTTTGTTCCACGTATACAACTTACAAACTCAACAGCCAGTTTTTCACCCCGGTTTCAATCAGGTGACTTATATTTTATCCGTCTCATATTCAATCCGTTTAATTCTTTTCTTTCACCCCTTTTCATCAAAAAACAATTAGTGAATTGAGAAAGACGTTTGAAAAACTCAAACGGATCGGGCCACCTAATTCTTGACTTACTTTGGCCAAATCTGAATCGTGGCGTGTACTCTTTGCCCATGTAATCATTAACCTTCTCCCGTGGTGGTGGTGGCAGTGTAACATCCAATGCCTGCATGGGCCGGCAATCATCAACCTGATGAAATGGAATAGTTGCTTCAACTACTTGCTCATCTTCCATGGTCACGTCTTCCTCCCCAAGTGGCTCAATGTATTGAGGCGGACAAAAATATCTAAGGAAATCCTCGTCACTGACAGCCTCCATCTCTTCCTCTTCTTTAATATACTTAGCTGGTATCGGGGGACCCTCCATCACATCAAAATCCTCTATGTCCCCCTCATCATCACTCCAATAGTAATTCGCTTATTGTTGAACCGAAGGTGGGACTGACCATTAACGTCTCCGGATTTGGTGTGATATGTTCTTCTTCATCTTGTGTGTCATGAGAGAGACCTACAAGAAAAAATTTAGTTTGAATAATATTATAATTTATTTCACAATTTAATTGCAGCATCTCTTTTCTTTGTGCTTCAGCCTCGGCCCTTTTGCTCTCTTCTTTGATCCTCTGTTCGTCCATCTGTCTAAGTAGTCCCTTCGTCTGTCTTTCAAGAATATCCAGAGTGGACAGCTCCTTCGGCTTCTCTTCTTCAATTCTCTGCCATCCATAGTATCGACTAAATGTTTCCATTAATGCTCCATGGCTTACCAATAAGGCTGAGCTTGAATCTCTTTCATGTGGGTGCGGGTGATAACTATCATAATAATCTGTGGAGTACCATGATGAATAATGACAAAACTGAGTCGGATGGGGTTGTCCACAAATCTCGCACCACATAGTGAAACTCTGGCTATTTTCGCGTATAAGTTCTGCCACAGTCTTACTTCTAGTTGCCATCATTGCATTCAGACACTAAAACAAACACGATCATGGGCACCAGATATATAAAGAAAACAAAAATAAAATAAAACACACAAAAACAAAATGACACACAAGCACACGAAAAAAAAAAGAACTGTCTCAACACACAAGCACGCAAAAAGAAAATAAATGCCTACAACTCTCTAGACACACTAAAAACCAAAAAGACTCAAATAAGACCAATTAATCAGTCAAGTCCTAATCAAAGCTAATTTCGCAATCGCTAAGTGTCCTCGACAACGACGTCAAAAACTTGATGTGCTATGTATGGTCTACAAATAATAAACTAACCTAGACACCTAGTAATATAAAACAGACTCAACTAAACTAGACCACACGACAGACAAGTGTACCTATCAATGCAGTACAGACTAAGTAGTAAGTCCGAGTTTTAGCTCAGAAGTTTCGAATTTTTGTTCAGAAACAAATTAAAGTCATAGATAAGGTTTCAGGGTGTTTGGTTAGCTTAAAAAAAAAAGCAAAACATTGCAAAGTGTTGTAGGTTTGTCTCAAAACATCTAATTAGGCTTCTAAATCAAACAAACATGAATAAACTTATGTTTGTGTTCATTCATTCAACTTTACTGAACACAAACATGAACACCTAATCAAACGAAATATTTTTTGTTCATGTTCATTTCACTAAGAAAAATAGACATGTTCGTATTTTTCCGTCTAAAATCTAAACGAATTGTTTACAAATATAAACGAACGTAAACAAACTTAAATACACATGACGGAACAAACATAAAACAAACACCGTTGATAGAGGTTGGGAGGATACCTACAGACTGATATTAGAGTTCATACATACTAAAATAATTAGCTTTTTACATAAATTTGTGATCAATTACGATCATTGTTTTGAAACCCGGACCGGCCGGTCGAACCGGTCCAGATCGAGGTATTGAACTGGGGATGCATTTTACCGAGGGTTGGACCGGTGAACCGGTAGTCTGACCAGGATCCGGACAGGTTGAACCGAGTTTTAAAGGGGTTGAACCAGATTTTTTATATTTTTTAAAATTTTACCATATTAATTTTATAACACCATCCGGTTTTTATATCCGGTCTGACTGGTTGAATCAGTCGGACCAGTGAACAGGTAAGGCGACCAGTTTAACATCCGATCCGATTCTGAAAACATTGGTTACGATAAGTTTTATTAACGTTTATGCTAAGGACTAAATATGTTTTCTAAAATAGTTCAAATCTGTATTTTCTTATAACCAGGGATGAAAGATGAAATTTGTGGAAACTACGTGGCAATTTAACTTACTGAAAAGAATATACAGGGAAGTCAGATGTACGTGTAACGTACATAGAAATTGTTGCATTAAATATATGATTATGGTAGTGTACTCAATTGTCCTTTTCTAGGATAAGATGGTAGGGATACTAAAATCCAAGAGGGACCAACATCATCACCCCCACCAACATCATCAACAAATCACAACACAAATAAACTCTTGATGATGATGATGTATTGAACAATGATATATCAATTTTTGCTAAAACTTGGTATTCATGAAAAATATACGGTACTGTATCCTTAAAATACTGATACCAAACTGGAAATACTAATACTGATTTTTGTCAAAACTTGGTATCAAAAATGAACTGATATCAGTATTTTTGACATCAAGATTGGTTCAGTATCAATATTTTCGGTATTAAATACCAAAATACTCGTCCGTAGTTGAATATTAGATTTCTTTATTTTATAAAACATAGTGATTGGAGCTTTTGTTGGGACTAAAATCAACCCCATGCTGTTGGATCATCACTCAATCAACAGAGTGTTTTTTGTCCATTTATGTTAATTTGTCATTTACTTTGACATCAGTCTAGACATATGTGCGCCTGCATCACTTTTGGCTTCTTCATTTCATTATTTACAAAAGTCATGATTACTTATTATAGAATACAAAAAACAAAAAAATCACTACAGCTTTTTGGCCTCTTAAGTATGGGTCTATACTACATAGAATCTAATCTTTTGTTTGATTGTGTGAATAGAGAAGGTTGAAGTTCTCTTTAATCTTGGGCTTGGCTTGGCTTGTTTCTTGGTATGATTCTTGGCTATAAAGTTGTGTTTGATCTAATTTTAATGTCTATTTTTAAGCCTATGGTTGTTTAATGTTGCTGGTGCTTCATGAGTGTGAATCTTTCTTGTTAAAAACCTCTTCTTTTTGGTTAGTTTTGAGCACAATTAAAGGTTTTTCTTTTTTTTTTTTATTTTTTTTTTATTTTATTTTTTTATTTTTTTATAGCTTGAGATTGGTTTTTCTGTGCAAGAAAGCTACATCTTTTGAGTTTTGAGTAAAAATTTAATCTTCTTTTTGTGTATCAGTTGTTGCTGCTAGTGGCTGCTGCTCAGTGGGTTTGAATCTTTAACATAAAAGGTATGTTTATTTTGTTTATATTTGAACTTTTTTGATTGATTCATCAAACTTGTGCTGATCGAAGGGGTAGCGGCGCAACTTGTGGCCCGTTTTCCTGCAGGTCACTTGTAATTCGGATTTCGGATGTTTGATCACAATGATTATAAATGAACTAATTTGATGAAAAAAAAAAATTGAAATTGATTTTATAAAATTTAAATCTTTGATCAACTGGTTGGTGATTCTTTAAGTGACCCAAAGAACCTTTTAGTGGGTACCTTTTTTGCTGTGTAGATCTTTGTTTGAACATGATACAAGAGTGGCCAAAATGAGCCACCCCTTGACTCAGCTTGTGTCAGTTGTCTCGTTACTTCGACTTGTGTACAGTGGCGAAGCTTGACCCGAAGGTTCGGGGGTTCGGAAGTCACCGGGGGGTCGGAAGTCAATAGTTTCGGGGGGGCGAAAACCAGTTTCGGGGGGTCGAAACCCTATATTTTCAAAATTTTCTATACGAATACTATATAATCAGAACTTCTGCACGAAAATCCGGGGGGGGGGGGGGGGCGGCCGCGCCACTGCTCGTGTACTCTCTCTTTTTTGTTGTTTTAGGAGGTGATTTTAACACGATATAAATGTTTCATACACATAAGGTATAACATATGTTATTTAACGTGAAGTCGTGTACACAATAATTTTATTTGTCTCGGCATTGAAACTAAACATTTAAAGTAAAACTTGAAGCAAACCAACTTATGAAAGTGGTACACTTTAAATGATATGTAACCAAAACTTACAATTTATTATCAATCTTAGCTCTCTACCTTATATTAACTTATTTTATGTGTAATTCACTAGTGTGGCAGTATGCCATTGATTGATGTCGTACAAGACGACCCATACATGTTTATGCGAAAAAAATAGTTAGAAGCTTGCATAAGTGAAGCGAATATAAGATGCTCAGCTCCGCACAACATAGGGATTAGCACGCTTTCGGGAAGAACATAGAATAGTAGAGGATCCAGCATGCGGAACACGGCGATCATTAGAAATTCACGAATTAGAGATGCTGTAATATACTCTTTCCCATAACTTCTCATACCAGACCAACCCACTAAAATGCAAATAGGGATCAGAATTCTTAGAGAACTTGCATTCATCATATGTCATGAGACGTGTAATCTCAGGCAGTTTTCCAAAAATCCGTAAAAATGTAGCATGTTATCGGTTGAACAAATCATTCAGTTTATAAAATAATCACACCAAGTAACTTATGTAAGTTTTGCTAGCTTGGTTTATTAGACTTAAGTATTAATAATTATTACCAAGTGAAATAAGCTATTTTGCATAACTAATGGGTATGGGTTGGTTTGCGGTCGAATAGCTCGCAAACACGTTTAGCTAAATAGTTCGTCTTTTTTTTTTTTTTTCCAATATGACAGATTCACGGGTTGTATTGTTTAACCCAATTATTTTTATATTTTTAGAAAAAAAAAATATGTTTTATATAATAACTTGAACTACTAGGGTATTTTTATTTTTTTATGCCAAAATTTAGATATTTATAAATAAGTTGGCATAGTTTAAACATAATGGGTTAAACACTAAGAAGACAAAGCAAACAACAAAAATACCCTTAAAAATACAAAACCACAAATATGCCATCAATTACAAATGTGACAATAATACCCTACAAAAAGTTACCAGGAGGAACTGTTCATCTTAAGTTTCTAATAATAATATATAGTATAATATAATATAATTGCTAAAACTAAAGTACAAATAAAATTTATAATTTTGTAATTTACTATGTAATTATTTTTTTTAAAATAATTTTCTGGATTGAACAACTCGTGTTCGTCTCAGTCCGTAAATACACATGTCATGTTCGGGTTCATACATTTGATACAATTTTCAGGTTCGACCCACCAACCCACGAACATGACCCGTGTAACATGGCAGCTTGTTCCCTTTGTAACTATATATATTTTAAAGGCCTCCCATCCTTATTCCTATCTCTTAACTTTTATCTTCTTTGTCTTGCTCCTGGTTTGTGCCTTCTTCCTTCTTTCTAATGTACTATACATAGATCTTCCCCTTTTCTTAGACTATATCATAGAACTTGCTTCAAGATCCATCAAGTTCAAAATTTTCTTCCAATGATCAAATTAAAGTTTATGTATTTATTAGCAAATTAAAGTTTATGTTTTTATTAGCATAAAGCAGGCTCTCTTGCTGATTTTGTCATGGGCTTTCCAAAGTACTCATATCAAGTAATGGTGAATTCAGGCTCTCAAGGATGGGGCTTCATCTTTTAGAAAAGACCATGGACACTCCAACCCATTTGGAAAACGGGTTCAACGGGCCAACCCACAACTCCTATTACCAACCCGGCCCAAAGTCATCTCTAGCTTGGCTTGACTTAAGAGTTTTCTACATTAGAATTAGCAAATGTGACATCAACAATGAATTAACACCCGAGTACCTCACACTCAACCATGTCCCACTTAACCGCGACACTTTACTAGAAGTTAATGGTGCTAGAACTAGCATACACTCGGACGGTGTAACAACCCTTTTAAGAAGAGACCGAATAGACAAAAAATCCGAGGAAGTTACATTTGTCAATACAGACAGTGTCAGGACGACAGGAAGTGTGAAATTTGAGGTTTTTGATAAGGATGTACTTCTAGTTTCGGGTGTTTTTTATTTGTGTCATAGTAATGGAGTGCATGGTGAGTCGAACAATGGTTATGTATCGAAATGGAGGATGGAATGTGAGACGGATATGGTTGTTGGACATGGTTTCTTGAAAGGGAAGCATAACATGGGGATTGAGATGGATCCGCCATCGATTGAGGCTTGTTCGGCGGGTAGTTTTGCGGGTGACCCGATAATCTTGACTAAGACTCTACACCTTAGTTGTAGAAAGAAGCAAACAAAGAAAGGAGTTCTTGAAGCTATACCAGAAAATGAAACAATGGCAAATGAAGAAGGTTCCTCCTCTAGCCTTGTTTCAAAGGTATGTGCTTGTTATGTTATAATTCTTCTTTTGAATAATTTGTATTTTTAAGTTTTAACACTTGATAAATGATTCAAAACTCTTTGAACACCTTGAGGCAGAATGCAAGCACAATAAAGAGAAGAAGGACATTATTAACTTTTTAAATGAATAAAATCATTCATATCAAGTATCTAAAAGATTTTATATTATGTTTTTGGTAGGTATTGTCATAAACTTGGAAATTCAAAGTTGATAGCTTAGACTTAAATTTAAATACCTAAATCAATATTGCACTCTTTTTATAAATAAAAACATAATAGTAAATTCTAAGATAGGCACATTTTTACAATCAAATCCCTAAATGGGACTAAATTATGAGGATCAAGCAAGCCTTTTGTCATTTTCTTGCGTATTTTAGGTTCTTAATTGTTTTACATTCAAAGTTTTTTTCGAATCTATTGAAATGTGAGCTTGGGTCTCAAAATCAGGACTCACGGGTATAAACAAGCCGAGCCCAAGCTTGAGCTCCGATCGTTTAGAGCTTTAGTTGTAAAAGTCAAGCTTGGCTCATGAGTGATTTTAAGATGGGTGTGGTTTCTACTTTGCACGTTTAAGATTTATTAGTTATTTAGCTATTTAATTTGTGTAAGCTTTTAATTATTATACATATTTGTAATGTTTATTTTAATATAAAACATAATATATGGTATTTAGTCATTAATGTAAGTTAATTATAAGTTTTAGTTTATTATATGTTACTTAGTCATTATAACTATAAGTTAATTAGTTATTATTTTCATATATAATAAATAATAATCATTATTGTGTAAATATATATTTAATATATTAAATAAACATTATATAAGTAATATGATTGTTTAGGCTCGTGAACTTAGTTAATCTTAGATATGTGAAGCAAAGATTTGAGTTTTTAGTAAGCCGATCTTAAATAACCTCAAGCCGCGACCGGAATCATTTAAACCCTAACTGGACCAAGAACAAATATACTTTTATAACCCCATGAAAATTGTTTTGCCTTTTGGGAGCAAAGACAAGTGCTTCACATGTAACGAGGTTGTGTAACCTTATCTTGATGAGGGTCCGGACCAGCATGGCTTCCGGCACTTGTTTCCAATTACCACACTTCAATAATGCATGTATTACAAGTTAACTGACCACGAGTGTGGGTTTAGACTTTAGTGTTTGGCATTGAGTTAAACTCTTCAAATTTTACCAAAATGTGATACTCGGTTAATTATAACGTAAATTCTAGACCGAACCATTAACTACAGTTTTGAGAAACGACAAACAAAAATATTATAGGTATGCACAATTGCACATTCTATGAATGAAAAAAAGTTCAAAGGAATATAAGCAAATGCCTAGGGATCCCGAACTGTTAAATCTAGTTTTTCAACCCAAATCCGAACCATTTAAATATTGAATCGACTAATGATTTGTGTGTGTGTGTGGGGGGGGGGGGGGGGGGAGGGTAGAAGCGACTGAGATTTTTACGTGAAAATAATTTTTTTTTCATGGGACGACTGCCCCATGATTTGTGAGTGGTTCCTCACATTGTGTTTCCAAGACCTTTTAGATAATTTAAGTTCTTTTTATTCTCTATTTTTTACATATGACCTACATTATCTTTTTTTTTTTTTTGAATTAAAATGAAATACTCAAATGATTGTTATATTTTTCCATAGTGATGTAATATATCACCCACATTTGCTGGATTAGTTTTAGGTTACCTTTATTTCTTTTGCTTGTTAACTCATTTCATGTTTGTTTGTCATTTTGCTTGATGACCATGAAGGACCAAGATTACATGAACTACAAGCCGGAACACGAGCATCATAGTCAATACCAGAGAATGGAATACTACGAAAATGAAGATGGCGAATTATCATGGTTCAACGCTGGTGTGAGAGTGGGTGTCGGGATTGGTTTAAGCGTTTGCCTAGGGGTTGGGATTGGTGTTGGGTTACTAGCCCGAACCTACCATCGTACAACTAGAAACTTAACAAGGCGGCTTCTTTGACGTGGTTTTTACAACTTTACCCCTAAACAACACAAGCGCAAGCGCTCACACACACTAAGGTTTTTGGTTGAAATCCGAGGAGTTTTGAAGTCGTTGATCTCATAGTTGTAGATTAGTTACTAACAAGGTTGGTGTTGTCGTCATGTAAATAACTATGATCTATCGTGGTTCTTAGTTGTTTTGGTGTATGCTTTGGTCACCCTCGTCGTTTTTATTTTTGTCACCAAATGGTTAATAGGAATAAGGTTTCGTCGATGGAAGTCTGTATTCTATACGGATTATCAAAATAATATAAATAGTCCAATGGAATGATTTGTATGGCTTTGATTGATGGTTTTAGTTTCACTATCTCTAATTTGTTCCAAAACTGAACGAATTATCTTTTGTTATTTATGTCATTTTTCGATAAAAACGTTATAAAATATTGGGTTAATGTAAGTATCTTTCTGAATCCAAAATCCAGTGAAGTCTTCATCGTTTCAACAGTGTGGCCTTATAATAATCAGCCAACAAAAGAAGGAAAAAAATTCCATTGCCGGGAATCGAACCCGGGTCTCCTGGGTGAAAGCCAGATATCCTAACCGCTGGACGACAATGGATTGATGTTCGGTCTGTCGGTCTTTGTATTTAAGTATACTATTTAATTTTATTTCCTGAAGTCCAATTGATGGCTATGCGACATATGGTTTAAAGTAGTACTCCTTATAATCTTGATAATTTTATTAGTTTTACGTGAACCATAGAAAATTCACCCCCTAAAACTCGAGTATAGGTTCCAAAGATAGTTTTTCTTCCCACATAACAAACTCAAATTATTTTTTTTAGATTTTAGGTTGTTAATTTGAACTAGGTCCACTTATCACATATCAATATCATATGATCATATCAGGTTAGATATTTATTTCTTCTCTTTGTCAATAACATAGTCGTTGCCGCCGCTGCAACTCTGCTATAGCCGGAGTTCAGTGTCTGTCAACCAAACAAATTCTGTTCATTTTAGCTTCACTCTTCTCTTCTCCAATACTCTTCATCTCTCTGGATCGCCTTTGAAAGTTCATGGGAGCAATTGCAAATTTTATGAGGAGCGTTTGAAATTGTTACGCACGTATAACACTACTTTTTTCGGGCGTGACCCATGAACATAGACGTGGCCCTGGTTATGACTTGGACAACTAGAAAACTTGATCTATTTTTCAACAAGTACAAATTAAAAAAAAATCATTATTATAAAATGATTTAATTACAAGTTTTGTTCTTTAGGTTTATACCTGATTGCAAATAATGTCCCTTAACTTTAAAATTGATTAGTTTTGTCCTTTATCTTTTAAAATCTTGCACGTTATGTCCTTTATGGCTAACTTGGTTAGTTTTCTCCGTTAAGTTTGGTCATGTGACCTGCACGTGAGGGTATTTTAGCATTATGCCCTCGTGTTTAGAGAGAGAGAGAGAGAGAGAGTTATTCTGTAATTTTTTTTTTCCTTTTAATACTTTTTTTGTAAATTGGGGAAGAAGATACGAGGGTGATTTTACTATTATGCCCTCGTGTGCAAGCCACGTGATCAAACTTAACGAAGAAAACTAACCGAGTTAGCCATAAAGAACACAAGGTGCAAGATTTTAAAAGATAAAAGACAAAATCAATTAATTTTAAAGTTAAATTTTAAAGTTAAAGGACATTATCATGTATAAACCTAAAGGATAAAACTTGTAATTCAGTGTTATGATTAAGCTTTGGTTAATATTAAACTAAACCAGATTCCTCTACACATAGGTGATCTTATCCACTTACATTTCCAGATCAGTCACAAACCTCGCCTCCACCATACCTTATCATGCACACCAAACTACCACCAACAATCAACCTCCACGTGGCCATCACTAGAACCTTCCTCTACATCCAACGGCTTAAAACACATCAACCCCATTAATTAAACTCCTTAACCCAAAATAAAAAAAAATCAGACAATCAACAATAATAATATTCATCCACACCAATTCCCGTTAACACTATCCATTTCCATTTCCATTTCCCAACCCATTCATTCCAACACCATGATCCCCAATACAACCACAACCAAAAAACGACACCGTATCACCACCACCACCAACAGAATAACCGACCCTTCCGACAAACCCCTAACAGAACCCTCCCACAAACCGTCACCGTCACCGTCACCGTCAACCATCCGCCGTTCAAACACACGTCATCACCCTCCATCCATCCCTAACGGCTTCAACGATCCTACCACCGCTGACGTCATCCTCCGTCTCTACCTCGATCAATCCTCACCGTTCGATTCAGACTCCTCCGATTCCCATCCAACCGTTGATTCCTCATCCGATTTCCAGATCTATCTTCACTCCTCTGTTCTCCGTCGTTCCAAATACTTCTCCGCCCTCTTATCCGACCGTTGGAAAAAAGACTCCTCAGATAAACATAATAATAATAATATTAATAATAATATTAATCATAATCACGATTATTATCATTTTAATTTACCCGCCACGTCATCTATTAATAATCATGTAACCGTTTTACAGCTTTTATATAGTAATGATATTAATACTGCTATTGATACTGTGTCTACAGCTTTAGAATTGTTGCCTATTGCTTTAGAATTATTATTTGAGGACTGTGTGACAGCGTGTGTTAGGTTTTTAGAAGCTGTGCCATGGACAGAGGAAGAGGAGAGGAAGGTGTTAGGGTTGATTCCTTTGTTAAGTGAAGAGGAGAGTGAGGAATTGTTGGCTAGGGTTTCGCCGCCGAAATCGGATTTATCGGAGGAGATGTTGCACGGATTGATACTAACGGCGATACATAACCATCCGAATATGGCGTTTGCGAAGGCGTTTGTGGCGAAGCTGTTGAGGGATTTTTCGTCGAGGGAGGCGGCGAGGAGAGTGTTGGATAAGTCGTTTGAGACGAGTTTGAATGTGGTGAAGGAGTCGTTGGAGGAGTATTCGAGTCCGGAGGTGTTTAGAGGGGAGATTAATGAGATGGAGGCGATTCAGAGGTTGAATTTGCATACGGCGATGACGAATGGGAGGCATTTGTTGTGGGTGATTGAGAGGATGATTGAGTTGAGAGCGGCGGATACGGCGGTTAAGGAGTGGAGTGAGCAGGCGGGGTTTACGGCCAATTTGCAAAGGGCGTTTAGGGATGATGCATGGAGGAATATTGTCCCGGGGCTTCCTTCGGTTGTTTTGAGGTGTACGTGTAAGCTTGCGAATGCGGTTGCTGCTGGGGTTATTTTGGTGTCTAGACAGGTTTGCTTATCTATCCCTTTTGGCTTATGTTTTATAATATGCTTGTTCTGTGTATATTGGTTGTTTATAATCTTATAGGATTTTGTAGTAGCTTATTCGATTGGGTAGGGTTACCATCTTGCAGTTAGCACTTATAGGTTTTGTTGTGTTCAAACCGAGTTCCGTTCATGTCTGATTTAGTCTTATCCTAGTCATAGTATTATTACCATTCTTCTAGGCAAACAAATGTTGCTACAACTTTTAGACCCATTATTGAGAAAAAAGGATTCATGCTGTTTAAGATTTGTGTCTGTTAAGTTGTTGTAGTAGTTGCTTGGTTATTGATAATTCGCTTTTCTAGGACGTAACAAATTTTGATCTACCCAGTTGCTTTTTAGTGAGATTATTTCTGTTCTATATAATCTTGAGAACATCACTTAAAAACTCGTGGGCTCAACCAATACCCCATTAATCAACGAGACTGGAAAAATGTGTTGTGCACATAGTAGTCAAAGAGAAAGGTGCCTGGACGCAGCCTGACCAAAGCTCCTTGGGTGTAGCCAGGTGCAATGGTGCATCAAAACATGAAAAACAGGCCAAAATGTGAAATGTAAACTCTTCTTTCTACCGGTCTAAACTAGTTTAAAGAAGTCCAAATAAGCCAAAAATGGTCTAAACTAGTCTTAACAGTGTAAACCATGGTTAAAACAGCTAAAAAGGACTTTTTTATACCGTGCACCTGGCTTATATTGGACCCACATTTTTTAGTGCCTTGCGCCTAGGCGACATGCACACTAGCACCTTCGACTACCTAGACTGTGACCTTCAGGGGTAAGGACATGAACCAGTGGAAGCTGTATTCACGCTTACCATTGTGCCACAGCGTCACCCTTTGAAGGTTTTTGGCATTCTTGGTATATCCGTATATAGAAATCTGACATTGTGATATATTCATATCAAATAACAAGAAGATGTGGATAAGCGCCTTTTTTTGTAGTTACAAGCTGTTTTCCAATTCTAGTATTTGTTATACATTGAGCTGTAACTAGACGGGTGATGTCCAAGATGTCTACAATTCACAGCAACTTAAACCCATATAAAATGAAGGGCATATGACCTAGCGGTATCATGGTGTGTAGGAAACAAAGTATAAAAGAACGGAAACGAGCATCGAGGCATTTTCACTTCGCCTCATGAGGCGTAAGCCTCGAGGCGAACTGAGGCGTAAGCCCGAGGTGCGGTAAAATATATATATATATATATATATATATATATATATATATATATATAAATTATGTGTCTATAAAAAATAAAATACTTGACCTAGAAAAGTCTTAAAACATCAAAAACACACATAAAAATGAAATAATTGACCCAAAAAGTCTTAAAACATCAAAAACACACACACACACACACATCAAAAATACCCTAAACCACCCGAGGCGCACATTTTCTTAGTGCCTCAGCCCTTAGAGGCGTATGTACAACCTGAACCCATGAGGTGCGCCTCAGACTCGTTTTCTTAGAGTTTCGCCTTGAGGCGCACGCCTCACCCGTTTTCTAAACCATGGTAGGAAAGTTGTTTCTCAAAGGGTTCCAGTCCCATGGTGGACATAGATGTAGATTTAGGATTAGGTGTAAAAAGGGTGTGAGTTTGACAAGTTGTCCTTCAAAACCATACATCAATCCACTTTGTTTGCCATAATGTATACACGATTAACTATTTGGGCTTATAGCATGTATGCACATGCATGAAGGGATGATAGGACATAGGAAAATAGGGATCTATCCTTGTTTAAGCTTTTAGTTTTTTATATTGGAATGGAAAGAGTGTTTCTTGAGGACATGAAATAGTCGGTATATTGTATGGGATTACTTGCCTACTTGGTTAATGTTGCGTGCAGGTTAGGATGAAGCTGGTGAAAGATTGGCTGCCGGTGCTGATTGTATGTAAAGACAACGTGACACCAATGCTGACAAATCATAAATCACTGTACCTTGAACTGGAAGAAACATTCTTGAAAATCATATCAACACTGCCCATGTCTGAAGCCCAAGAATTGTTGCAGCAATGCTTGAGTTTTTCGACTAGAAACGTGGAGGACTGCCCTCATTTGGTCTCAGCATTCACCACCTGGTTCCGCCGTGCAAACCGACAATTACAAGGTGATCACCAACCTTCTTGAGGCCTGATTTAGTGTGATCAAATTCCTGAAGTTAGCTAAAGTTAACTCTGGTTTTAGAAATTTGCATCGTGTATGTAATGCATCTTGAAGAATCTGTTGGTGTCTTTGTAAATCTTGGAGTGATTGGCATGGATGGTTCTCAAGTTAATCGTATATTAAATAGTATGCTGGCGAAATCGGATGGTAGGGTCAGATGATCGTTATTTGGTCGGTCTATTAACCCGACTTATCTATTTGTCAGTATGATAGTGGTCTTGGATTAGTTTTTCTGTAATATACTAGCAGTTTAAATGTTTGGTTTCAGGTTTGTGTATATAAATGTCTTTTTTTCGAAATCTTGAAGTTGTACTTTGGTCTTCACTGTTTATCTATCGGTAACATGTTTCGTTCTTTTTCACTATTCCTGGCATGGTGAAATCGGTCTGATATCATCTTCATTGCAGCGTACAGCCTAGCTCTTGTAACGAATTACACAAAATCCATCTTTGACTTTTGAACGGTTTTATTTACACGAAATCCGTCTTTAATAGGGCTCGAACCTTGACATTAGAGAAGCAATTTCAATAGATTTGTTGGTTGTCCTAAAAGGGAACCTTTGTATACTTAAGGCTCCTTTTTTCAGTTTTTTCTTTGTTTAAAACCCATTTAGCTCTTATCAGATGAAAATGTACAATATGAATTAAATTCTTATGCATATATCTATATATGTATACATGTGAATCCAAAGTTTCTACAAATCCAATACATGACTTTGCAATCTGACTGGTCTAAGTTTCAAAGCAATCTAGCCTACTAATCTAAGAGACAAGCGACACCCTCCACCTATTCGATCAAATGCCGCAAAGAAAATCAAGCCAACTCTCACAACAAGATTGTTGCACAATGCGTCTAGTGTATGAGATAACTTGTTTGTTGCTGTAATAATGCTCAATGTGGCACTCTTGGTATAAGTTTTTTTGCGCATTCTTTTGCCCGATTAAGTGTTCTAGATGAACGGGCCACTCGAGTCACCACTTGAATATTCTTGGCTCCGTGTTGTTGGCTTGCCGTATTTCTTATGCAACTCAGCTTCTGAGCTTCCGGCACTTGACATGCCACCCGTCCATCCCCCGTTTAGATCATCCAATGTAGCATCACCTTCTAATGCGCGCGCAACCTGTTGGTGATTCATTCATGTGTTACACAACACTTGCTTCATTTTTTTTATTAACAGGCTGCTTTTGGTTTTCTTTTATTTAAAACGAGTTAATTGAAGCAGCCTCTCTACCCCTTGAGATAGAGATAAGGTCTGCCTACATCCACCCTCTCCAGACCCTATCAATAACTTTGCTATTGGTGGGATTTTATTGGGTATGGTTGTTGTTTGTTGTAGTAAAAATAGTACACATATAACACATACCTGACTCATTTTAGGACGTCTTTTTGCAGAGTGCGCAAGACAAGCCGATGCACATACCACCATTCGATTCATCTCCTCATGTTTATAGTTATTCCCTAAACGTTTATCCACTAACTCTACGTAGCTTCCGCCCTCTACTGCTTGTGTTAGTATAGGCCTAGCCTGAAAGACATAAACACAAACATGTGAAACAAATATATGTATATATGTGTGTATATACATATACACACACACACACAAAAGAAAGTATATAGTTTTGTTTTTCTTACCCAGTCGATTAAGATATCATCATCATCATCAGTGTTTGACTCTGCAGGTCGTTTGCCTGTAATCAGTTCCAAGAGCACCACCCCAAAGGAATAGACATCAGACTTCTCTGTAAGCTTACCGCTGGATGCGTATTCGGGAGCCAGGTACCTTCATTTACATGCCCATTATTCATTTTTCTTTGTTAGTCTTTAAGTAGTAACATGATAGTAACTACAGGTACATACCCAAATGTTCCCATAACGCGTGTTGACACATGAGTGTCAGTGTCTGTTGAAAGCTTTGCTAGTCCAAAATCTGCTACCTAGTTCATAAATGAGCATCCTTATTAATATGCATGCTTTCATTTGTGTATATTATTATTATTATTATTATTATTATTATTATTATTATTATTATTATTATTATTATTATTATTATTATTATTATTATTATTATTATTATTATTTTACTTTTGTAGTGAGTTTTATAATAGTACAATGTAAAACTCATTGGTACCTTTGCTTCATAGTGTTCATCAATCAATATATTTGCTGCCTTAATGTCTCTGTGGATTATACGAGGGTGACCTACATGCCATAGTAGTAGTAGTTCATTAGTCAACCCTACACATACGCGCATATAACTTTTTTGATTCCTAGGCGGTCTAGAATAATCATAAGCGTTTCTAGGAGGTTTTCGAAGCTATTTTGGTTTCTAGGGAATCCGGTAGTCAAAGGAGCAGACTTATTTTGTTAGTTTTGCCATGTCAGCGTATTCAAGGGCTTTGCTTGCCACGCGAATGCCTGGTGTCAGATTTTTTTGGAGTCTATACTACCTTGGGTATTAAACTCCCTAGAAACCAAAACACTCCCTAAAACCGCGTAGAAACGTTTATCATTTTTTCTAAAGCACTTAAGGAATTAAAAATATTCTATACATACATACATATACATGTGTATGTATATATACATATAGAAGTGAAAAGGGGGCTTACAATCTTCATGAAGATATGCAAAGCCTTTGGCTGCTCCCAATGCAATATTTAACCTTGTTGAGCCATTCATTACAGGGGCATTTTTTCCTGTAAAATAAACCACAACTTATGAGTAACATATGTAAAAGTGGCTATGTATATGATATAGAAGAAATAAATGTGGTTCAAAAATCATACCATAAAGGTGATAATCAAGGCTATTGTTGGGAATAAATTCATAAACCAACAATCTTTTTTTTCCCGCGATACAATATCCGACAAGAGATACAAGGTGTCGATGATGCACGCGACTAATAATCTCGACCTCAGACTGAAACTCACGCTCCCCTTGACCACTCGTAGATTTTAGGCTCTTAACCGCTATCTCTTTTCCATTTGGTAGAACTCCTTTGTGCACATACCCAAAACCACCTTGTCCAAGAAGTAGAGAATTATCGAACCCTTGGGTGGCTGCGGCTAACTCATCATAGGTAAAAGTGTTTTGATTAAACCCAAGAGCCACAGTTGGGTGTGGAGGTGGCAATGGGGCTTGATATGGCCCAGAGAATGCACTGGAGTTGTTGAACTCATCGCTGAGCATCCCAGGTGGCGGCGGCGGTGGTGACGCCACCCATGAATACTCAGTACTTTTTGGACCACTAACCGGTGGTGGCACTGGTGGCATCTTTAGATGAACATCGTTTGGCGGTTGAGGTTGGTTCGAATGGTTTTCTTGTATGTGGTGATCTGCAACATAACATTACACCACAAATTCCGATTCATCACTCCATTTTGCCACAATTACTAAAAGGGTTGTGCTAAACGTACCCCTTCCTATTGCTCTTACTGACTGTCCCCCTCCCTTTATTAAAATAAATAGGGTGCAGTCAACATATACACCGCCCCCTTGGGCGTTATGGGGCTTTATGGGGATGACGTTTTAAATATAACGGGCGATGTATTTGGAAAATCAAATTTATATTATTATATTTTAATCAGTTTTCATACCCTCTTCTTCTACACCCAATCAAATAATAACACATCCAATCAAAAAATAATATTTTAATTCCCATAACGCACCCTTACAAAAATATAATATCAGGTATGCACTATCATAAGCTAATGAAATAATCTTTTTACCGTTTGTGTGGTCATTGTCATTATAGTAATACATCTCTTCAGGTCTTTTTCTTCTCCTCTTCTTTAGGACTGCCATCACACATAATATCATGATGAAGAACATCAAACCGGCTGCGACTGCTGCTCCTACCGTAAGCAAAACGTCATTATTGGCTTCTCCGGAATGATTACGTGGAGGGGATAACTTATGATGCCCGGGTGGTAGTGGTGGCGGTGGTGGAGGTGGAGGAGGTGGTGGTGGAGGAGGAGGTGGTGGTGGTGGAGGTGGAGCCTTTTGATTTTGGTTGTTGTTGTTATTATTGTTGTTGTTGGCGTTGTTGTTATTGTTATTATTGTTGTTGTTGGCGTTGTTGTTATTGTTATTATTGTTGGCGTTGTTATTGTTGTTGGCGTTGTTGTTATTGTTATTATTGTTGGCGTTGTTATTATTGTTATTATTGTTGGCGTTGTTGTTGGCGTTGTTATTGTTGTCGTTGTTATTGTTGCCGCTATTGTTGTTGCCGCTATTGTTGTTGCCGTCGTTGTTGCCACTATTGTTGTTGTTATTGTCGTTGTTTCCGTTGTTGTTGTTGTTGTTGCTGCCGTTGGTATTACTATTGTCGCCGTTGTTATAATCACCATCCGCGGGCATTTTGAAATCAAAGTTGTTCAAATCTCAATTTACCCTTAACAACTCCCCTGATTCTTGATGGTGGAGGTTATGAAAACAACATATCATGATAAGGAAAAGAATTGATGGAAGAAAAATCTATGAATCTTGGAAAACCTTTGCATAAAATGACATAAACTTGTTGTATAATGGACAAAACTTGCAATTTGGCATGCAAATCTTTGATGTTTTGTATTGGAATGAATAGGGGTTCTTGATTTGCAGTGAAGGAGAGAGATGGAAAGAAATTGCTGATTCTCAATGGAAGCAGGGAGAAAAACATGTTGCATGGTAACCTGCTCAACAAAGAAAATGTAAGACTAGTTTCTATCCCCATAAACTTCCTATAAATGAGCTTCCTAAATTTTTGTCTTCTTTTTCCATTTTTAGTTTTTGTTTCTTTACATGATGGTAACAATCTAAATCTATTTATGACTCATGAACCCTCACCAAGTTTCAAAATTTTGTTTCTTCCTATAAAATATGCCTAGCAAACTAAGTGGGTTAGGTGGGTTTGGAAGAGAGGTTAAAACGGGTTCGAGTCAGAATGGGTTTTCGCCAAAGTGAAGTTGGGTTAAAATGAGTCTTATTAGAAAAAGAAAAAAACAATACCAATATAGGTTAATCCCTATATGCTTTATGGTGGCTAGTGATGACATAGTGGTGGTGTGTACAACTATGTGCATGGCGCCGGCGGATCTAGACCAAGATTTTAGGGGTAACATTACATAATTTTCATGGATAACGTAATACAAAACACGTAAAAAAAATTAAAAATACACTACGCCAAAAAGGTTGAGGGGTAGCGGACGTTACCCCTGCTCCTTCTCTAGATCCGCCCCAGCATGGCGGAGGGCTCAAAAAACATATTGTAATGTTACAGTTTGAGTCCGTTGAACACTTCGTGTATTTTATGGCACACGAGATAGGTATGTTTCTTTCCCGTTGGTTTACCAACTTTCAAGAATTCCATCTAAATTACATAAGCAATTAAGCTAATATACGGAGAATACAATCTAACACGCATGTATATTTCAAAAATTTTATCTGCACGCAATCAATCCTAAAAATCGTAAAAAGGAAAATTTGGACAAAACTCGCCTTAAACTCTTCACTTGAGACACAATGTCTACATATCAATCTACCGAACATTTGGTAGCATATCACAATCAAGCATAATACAACGTATCAGTGCCATCTACGTAAGTGTCTTACAGTCTTAGTCAATTGACTTGGCTTGAACATTTGATATCATCACATCTACACAAGGTCCATCATCTTTAATACTAAGGGTTTTCGTAGCTCTTTAGTTCTTGTTCCCTTTCAACATTTTGGACAATTCTTCAATTGTGTTGGAAATAGATAGTATATTATACTTAGTCAAACTTGTTTTTTCCTCAAATAACACGTTACACTCTCTAATTCTTACACTCTCTAATTCTACTACAACATTGTACGTTTTTATGGCCACCATAAAAATTGAACCCTCACCGCTTGTGAAGATAAAGTCAAAGTTGTTACTTTGTTTATCGGCGGCAAAGTGATGGCCAGATGTGGCTGGGTTTGTTCAATGGTGGGAGTGGTTGAAGATAAGGAGATGGTCTGTACCTTTCCGAAGCTTTGCCTGAACCAAGTTTGAAAAGAAAAAAAAGAATATATAAAAGAAGCGCGACACAACAATTTACGTAAACCAATAAAAGGGAGATGGTAGTGACCAATCAAAACCATAAAAAATTGATCAGTAAGTCTATGGGGTGTGGGTTGGCGCCACCCATTCAAATAGAGGCTTTTGACTGATAGTCAACCATGCCAACACAAATCCACCGTTGGCACTTGTTAAGCCGCACACAAACCCACCTTTGGCGCCCACGAGGCGATGTACCAAGCTTTAACAAGCTAATGTGTAAGGAGGCGTGAAACCAATGTTTTTAGTATCAGATTGGATGTCAAACCGGTGTTCTTGTTGGTCCACCACTCCGACCAGCGTAAAAACCAGACGATGCCGTAAATATTATAAAAGTTATTTGGGTCAAATTTGAAAAATTACATAAAAAAACATTTCAACCCCCTAAATCCCGGTCCGATTGCCACTTAACCGGTCCAACCACACAACCGACCCGATACCCTGACCCGGACCAAGCGGTCCAGATCCCGGTTCCCGTTCTAACCGGTACGGTTGCCCGGTTCAATCCGCATTTCAAAATAACGCGTGAAACCACATCGTCCAGCCTAGGGCTATAAACGAGCGAATCGAGTTGAGCCTGAGCTCGGTTACAAAATGAGTCAGCTCAGCTCATATTATTTCAAATCAAGTTTTTTTTAGTTAGATTTGTACAAGCTTTTTTTGAACGAGCCATAAGTTGCGAGCTTTTTTAACAGCCCTAGTCCTAGTCGAGCATAATAGTCGGAAGTTAATAAAGTGAACATAAAATAAAAATAATAATAAATAAATTGAACAAAAAATAAAATAAATAAATAAAGGTGGACCCATTCTAGAAAGTTATGTCCAGCAATGCGTATCTTTTCTTCAAATTTATTTAAACAACGTAATTTTATTATTTTTTTAAAGTTAAGTAATTTGAAATCGATAAATCCTACGCCATACAAAAGAAAGATCCACCAATGGTGTCCGTCTTCAACTAGTTTCTACTGCAATTCAATTCAATTCAATTCAACTCACATACATACATACACATCTCTCTCTCTCTCTCTCTAGATCCAATCCAATAACAATAACAATAACAACAACCATGGCTTCACGAAGACGAACTCTACTCAAGGTCATCATCCTCGGTGACAGCGGGTCAGTCAATTTATTTCTTTATTTATTTAATAATAATAATTCAACTCTTTCTGAATATTATTAATCTGTTTATGCTTTACTCTTGTTTTTAATTACTTTCGATTTCAATTAGATATGCTGTTTCACTCTCCTCCTTTAGGTCAAATTCATTGAATTACGTCGGTTATACGTAACCCCTGTTCTAACTTCCTACTATTAATCAACTTTGTTTCGATTGTTAATTCTTAGGCCATCCGTTGTGGCGCGAGCAGACGCGAGCCACCGATTTCACTCTCAAGTAACCCCATTCCTATGCTCACTTGACCCGTTGTGGCCAGGGGTGAGCACTGGCGCGACCTGTGCTCACTTTCTCCCGTTAGCGCACGCGCGTCAGGGCTTTTCGCGTGTGCTTGTGCCAGGGCTGTTGTGGTTGGAGGCGAACACCGGACTGAAACCTTCCTTGTGCCGGCTCGCTTGCGGCTCACAACAAAATGTCTTAGTAGGTTTAGTATCATAACCGGTTTTTTGACAATTAGGCTTCTCAATTATAGATTTATAGGTTTAGGGAAACCTTACTTTATGTAATATCCATGATAATCAAAATGCTGATAACAAATAACTCAGCGCTATTATAGTAGTAGCCTTGGTTTTTTTAAAAATGCGCCTTAGGCACAATGCTCAAGTCCCTGCCTTTTTTTTTTTTTATAAAAAAAGCCCGCACTAGGCGTGATTTATTGGTAAAAACTTGACCCTGAGACGTACGCTTCATGTATTTTCATAATTTATATAAAGCTTTGCTGTCTTTAAATATTTCGTAAATTATGCTAGAAACCTATAGGAAATATATGAAACAACAACAACAACAAAACCCAGTAAAATCCCACAAATAGCAAAGCTATTAGAATTATGAAAAGTTATATAATTATGTGACCTTGTGTACAAAAAGTGGTGCGCTTTTGCACTTGTCGCTTTGTGCCTCACTTTTAGACCTTGAGCTTTTGTGCGCTTCTCGTTTTTTTAAAACCAAGATAGTGGCATGAAATAGCACTGAGTTATTTGTTATCAGTATTGTGTTATATTAATAGCACTTTGGTTCTCACAGTTTTTGCGGAAAACATGGTTTGTACGTGTTATATTAGGGTTTCTGTGGGATGATTGTTTCTTTTGGAGGTACAGTTAGATGTGAACTTAACTTTTTCATGAGTTTTTTTTTTTTTTTTAAAAAAAAAAACAATTAGGTTCCCAATTAGAATCTCTAGGGTTTTTGTAATGCAGTGAGAGTACAGTAATACTTTTTGATGAACTTATAATAAATTCATGATTGACTTGCTAAGCAATTTGTTATCCTTGGTTGATGCAGGGTGGGGAAGACATCTTTGATGAATCAGTATCCTTTGTGACTTGAATTAGTAATGTGTGAGATCCTAACTAACAAAAATTTTCAGGGGATTAAAAAACTGGAGCATATAAATATTATTTGGTGTTTATTATAGCATAAACTCTGTTCACTATTTGAAGAATTGTTTTTAGTTAGGATATGTGTGCCCTTTATTTGGTGTTTATTACCTATTAGCATAGACTTCTTGTTAAATATTTTGAACCATAGTGGACAAAAGGTGTAGATTTAGGAGTATGATTAGTAGGTTTGTGAGTAAGCCGTTCTAAAAATAAATTTAAAATTGTGACATCTAAAAGTGTTGTCACATAGGATAGGGGCGGATCAAATAGATGGCATTATTGGGCATAACTAACTTTATAAACACAGAACATTAAGTATTTACCTCCCAACTGAAACTAATGTGATTTATGATAAGTCAACATATTGTTGTGGAGGATTCTTGTTTGTCCTTTATATTTGCTTTTAGATATGTGAACAAGAAGTTTAGCCCTCAATACAAGGCAACAATAGGAGCTGATTTCTTGACAAAGGAAGTGCAGTCTGATGACAGGCTCTTCACTCTTCAGGTTAGTAGTTATGGCCCGTTGATGAGCGATAAATGTTTTGAAGTTCGTTTTGACTTTTGATGTTGCTTGGAAACATCTACCACAGACCATTAAGATTAGGCAATTTGAATACTATGATTTTGGCTCATTTCTTTATCACTAGTTTTGTTTTGTTGGGTCAGATTAATGTAGGCGCATGTGTAAAAGGTGAATTATGTCAATCATCAACTTGACCCATACAATATACTATCGTTTTTCATTCTTTGAACAAAGAGAACTTGAGTAGAGGAAGGAGATTTTAATGATGACTTCTCATACTGTGTTTTAGACCATAAACAAATTATGGTGAAATTAATGGTGGTTAAAAGTTTCCCTTTGTGCTAGTATGGCAGGTTGGATAATATTATTGCCAGAATAACTTATAATGCTTCATTGTTGTTGTAATATTGGATATCTTTGTATTTTGGCTTACTTTAAGGTCCAAAAGGGGAATTTTGACTACAAATGGTGAAATTTTATCATATGACTATCTAGACATAGAGATTGCTTGATTTTGGCAAAATTTTATCCTTTTATATAGTTTAAATTTAAGAACATAACCTTTTACATTCTTACAAAATGAATACTTTCTGCGACTTTGAATCCGTGATCTTTTTTTCATAGATCTGGGATACAGCTGGGCAAGAAAGATTTCAAAGCCTTGGTGTCGCTTTTTACCGAGGTGCAGATTGCTGTGTTCTGGTATATGATGTGAATGTGCAGAAATCCTTTGATAATCTTAACAACTGGAGAGAGGAATTTCTTATTCAGGTATTTATATAATCTTTTACGTTGTGTATTTTGGCGTTTAAACATGAAAATGTCTGCATTTATGTAACACATGGCTCATTATGAACTCATGATCTAATAATATCTTCCAGGCAAGCCCTTCAGATCCCGAAAATTTCCCATTTGTTGTTCTAGGTAACAAGGTTGATGTTGATGGAGGCAATAGTCGAGTGGTATTTTCGCCTTAAATAATATATCTTCACTTTTCACCAAACATACCATCAAATTTACTCATTTTGTCATGATAACACTTTCGTGACAGGTTTCTGAGAAAAAGGCGCGAGCCTGGTGTGCGTCAAAAGGAAATATACCATATTTTGAGACCTCTGCAAAGGACGGAGTTAACGTTGAAGAAGCTTTTGAAGTCATTGCCAAGAACGCGTTGAAGAACGAAGAGGAAGAAATGTAAGTTTCGAATTCAACTCCAAGTATTTCAAAAAATGATAAAACTGTAACTACACTAACGTGTCGTTGTCTTGTTTCTATGTAGATATCTTCCCGACACCATTGACGTAGGAAACACGAGTCAACCAAGGGCCTCAGGATGCGACTGCTAGAAACAAGTTTCTTCATCAGTGATTTGTTTTGATGTTTAGTTTGTAAATTTGGTTTCAAACTAGTTTTTATGAATGGATTGGTTTTAATGAGTGGTCATATTGAGAAGATTGACTAGTACAAATAATCGAATGAAATGCTGGTATATTATCATAAAAGAATTTGTTGACAATAAAGTTGTTCCATTGATTGTATCATAAAAAGGTTTTATTCAATCTTTTTGTATAAATATTGATATGAGTTCAAAATCTGATATTTATACACACTCCTGTGTATCGTATGGGCTGATAAATGTAATCTTCTTGAAAGACTCTTTGCTGTGTGGATAACTACGGTTAAGAACAACTCCTTGTCTTGTCGATTAGCATTTGCGCAGGCCTGATCAAATACATTGAGCAAGGTGGTGGATTCCCCTGGATCGGTTGAGGTCTGGATTAAGTTGTTGTTGCCTTGTTGCACGTTACGTACTATCTGACCGACTTCCAGGCAGGAACGGAGGTCTGGGAATCGTAAATCCTTGCAATGCAGTAGCATCATGTGTTCCTTAGCCATTTGAAAAGATGGTGCGGGTATTGAGAAGCTCGTTCTTCCCCTTCTTTCCTAATCGGATGAAGAGCCGACTAGAGGGTCAGTCAGCCAAAATGAACAGGAGAATGGGGCTAATATTAAACAATGTCTGAGGAAGGTTGATGATGGTCACTTCACGGCCGTGGTTAAGGTTTTGTGCTCTCCTAGGGTTGCACCATTTGGGGATTCCACCTTAAAAGCTTTGGTTGATAAGCACCCGGTTAGGGATCCCCCCCCCCCCCCCCCCCCTTCACTTGCCTCATGTCTTGCCCAACAAAGATGCTCTTCAGGTTAACGTTGAATGTGTGTTGGAGAATATCAACTCCTTCCCTAAAGGAACTTCTTGCGGGAGGGATGGCTTGAGAGCACAACATATTTTGGACGCGTTGTGCGGACATGGGTCCTCTCTGCCATCTGCTCTTCTTGTGGCTATCACTAAGGTGGTTAACATCTGGCTGCGAGGGTTGTGCACGTGTGCCCAATGGAGCAGAGGATATCCTCCATAGTACGAATACATTCTTAAATGTGTTCCGTGACGACGGATCACTAGCTATGCTCACTGTGGATTTTTTGAATGCTTTCAACATGGTTGACCGCACAATCCTTCTGCGCGAAGTAAGCATCCGCTGCCATCTATCTACCAATGGGTTCAGTTCTTATACACCCAGCCTGCCAGGCTCTATGTGGGAGATACTTGTATCGGGGCCTACACAGGGGTCTATCAAGGGGATCCTTTAGGACCACTTCTTTTTGCCCTTGTCTTGCATCCGTTGGTGCTACATGTCACACCCTCAAATTCCACTTATGGGGTTTTACCGCGAGGTACGTGACACACCAGGATCCAAGTCTACGGTCACAATAAACGACAACTAATATGAGTAAACTAACGTAATCAAACCATGCAATTTAAAACATCAACTCCAAACACAGCGGAAGCATTTCAAGTTTAAAACCCAAAACGAAAGTAAAACACATGTTTAAATGTTACGACACCCTGATCATGAACCTAGACGCAAGTGCGACTCCGTGCGCCTATCCACAAGCTGCTACCTTAGCGACCTGAGAAAACATGCTAAAAATGTCAACATACAATGCTGGTGAGTTCACAGGTTTTAGAAGAAAACGTTTCCATAAGTTTTGAAAGATCACTCCTGTTACTATTATGTTATGCGAATGTTAGCTAGACGTTATATATGTTGCTACTACGAATTGAAACAATTACTGACATGAAACCATATGAAATCGCCCAGATGGACTACCGTCATCCTCGGTAGAACTCATGATCGAGACAATATGCACCCGTCCGGCTCCCAGCCGACCCGAGTGGGGTTTGTCAGGCCCAATAGATCTATCAACATTTCCCCCCGTTATGTAACCCACATATTCATGGTTTTCCTGGGACTTAGATGGCTCGTATAGTGAACAAAAGATAACCATAGTATAACATGATCTTTATGAATCCAAAAATGTGTAGCATGTTTCTCCCCCATCAGAAAATAAGTGAAAGTGGGGCCGTGATACTCACCTTAGATTGCGTCTTCTTAAAACAGAGTACCCGTTAATGACTGGTAGTCCCTAAAACCGGCGACCTATCATAAAGTTTGTATAAGTGTTTTGACTAATAACCCATAGGTTAACTAGTCCCTGATTGTTCAGATCATGACCACGTATGTTTGAAAATGTGTTTGAACGTTGAACCGACACAAAAGACAGACTTGACATCCCGTTGGTGACCCGTCACATCAGTTAATCAAGTATACATAGTTTACATACAAGAAATGCACATAAAACACTTAGTTTATACCAAAGATTCATTTCTGCAGTCGAAGGTTCGAATGAAAGTTTGTAAATTTGGTTCGTGCCAATTAATGGGTCGAATGGGATTTCTTGGATCTGGTTCGACACTTAGATGGGTCGAATGAGTTTTCTGGTTCGACCCACAATCAGCTGAACTAACTAAACGGACAAAATCCCATCAAATCTGGTCGAAACCTTCATGAAATGCGACAAATCACAGCAGTCAACTTTAACTATACTATCCTCATGTAACCCTACCATTTATACTCATAAATCTGTTCATTTCACATAACAATTTACAACTTACCCAAAATAGCAAATTATGGAAATGTCACATCAATTGCATGAAAACTTTACCTATAAAGGAAACTATCAAAATAATCTCATGTACAGATCAGTCAAACACTGTATTAGTGAATCCTTAATCATATCATCATCATCATCATCATCATGAACAAACCCTAAATCTAGCAAACCCCCCCCCCCCCCCCCTAAAATAGGTGAAAACCCATCAAACATCAATTAGACATCAAAACATACATAAATCATGTTCCAAATCAGTCCTAAATCATCTACATATTACCTATACATCATTTCATAACATATAACACATAAACAAATCTTCCAACATCATTAACATTTGGATTTTTATAAGAAAACTCATTATTCATGTTTAGATCTAGTTTAGAAGGATGTTAAGAAAGTTTTTATTCATGAAAACTTATTTGAATCAGATCTGGACACTTAGGGTTTGATAAAAACGTATGAAATTTGATTAAAAAGGGTTTAGATGATGAACACACCTTGACTCTTCACTTGTTTTGATTACAGAACGTATTTTAGCTTTAGGATCTGAAAAAACAAGGGCAAAAACTCCTTCCTACAGGTTTGGGGTTGAGAGAGAGCACATGGAGGCGAGTTAGGGTTGTGAAATGATGAAATTGTGGCAAAGTGTTATATTTATACAAAGCTTTCGTTCGCCCCTTCTTAAGGTTGAACCAAAATATTAAGTTTTGGTTCGTGCCTTCCAATTTTCATTCGACCCCTACATAGGTCGAATGAGTTTACCAGTTTCTTGTTTTGTCTTTCGATTCACAATCTTGCCATTTTAACACATGTTAACACACCTTAACACATAACATGCCTTTTTAACATACATTAACATACCTAATCACATAGACATGTATTCACAAGTTGTACATCATTCATAGAACATTTAATACTTGATAACTCAATCCAACTATGTAATTTCACCAACAACGGGACTCAAAACTCGTGTGTGCGTGTTTCCCCCAATGATTCCCCGAACCATTGAACCCTGGACAATATGTAAGTGTAAAAATCAACTCCCGATGATTCCTCGAATCATCGAACCGACTCAACTGACCCAGTTAAGTACGTTAAGTAGATTTTTTTTGCTAAGGTAGACTTATATGTTTGTAAAAGTATTAACTTGAGTTTTCCGGGTGTCACACTACAGGCGGAAGAACACTGTTCCTTACCCTTTCATGCGTGGTATTTGGATTATGGCACGATTATAGGCAAGGCCGAAGAAGTAGCTAAAGCACTAGACATAATTCGAGTGGAAGGTCCCTAGTTTGGGATTATGCTTAATATTAAGAAGTCGGGGATCTTTTGGCCAACATGCAATGGTATGAAAGAGAATCCTGGCATTTTTCCTAAGGAGATCGGAAGACCATAGACATGTGTAAAGCTTCTAGGGGGCTGTTAGCCGTGACGGGGATTATGTTAGCTCAATGGTAGTCAAGAGGGCTCAACGTGCAGTTAGCCTGATGGTCGTTTTGTAGAAGTTACGGGACCCCCAAAATGAGCTCTTATTGCTTCGCTCATGTATGGGTGTGGCCAAACTGTTGTTTGGGCTTCGAACGTGCCAACCAACCTTTGTCGGGGAGGCAGTATCCATTTTTGACAAGGGCCTGCATATGCTTTTGTGGCTTCTAGGGCTCAGTCCTGGAAGCTATATGAACACATTCTAAGGAACAACGGTGTGGTAGGGATGGACGATAATTACAAGCTCGCGCTGGACAACATTTGCAGCTCTCTACCCAATGTAGATTTGGGAGGCTTTACGGATAAAGACATTGCCCCAAAAAAGCCTCAAAAAATCTTGGCGAGTGCGTTTAACTGTAAAGCCATGCAGACTATGGAAGAGGATTTTAACATGTCTTCGTGCTAGAAAACGACGTTTGAATGCCTCAATGGGGCCCATGCTAAAGATTTCCTCACTACACTCCCAATTGATGACTCGGGAAACACATGTAGGCTATTGAATATCGGGTTGTCCTCAAATACCGACTTATGATTCCCATGTTTCCCGTTGATGAACCGTGTCCGATTTGTAAAATAGCATGCTTGGACAAGTTTGGAGAACACACCCCACATTGTAAGGAGCTGCCAGGCTTTAAATACAGACATGACATGTGAAGAAACAAATAATCTCACCACCAGTTAGGGATGATAAGATTACGAGTTACTACAGGGTTGATCCTTCACTAACAGCTATGGATGGAGGAACCTGCAAACAAGAGTGAATATGTGGGTGTGGAGATGACTACACAAGGTAGTTGTTTATAACAAAAACGGGGTGAATGGGGATACTATCAAGTGTGATAGCTCTCCAGGTCAGTAGAAAGTGTCCTCTCCTATTGGGGATGTGATCCCTTTTATAGGAGAGTCCGTATGCCACCATTACCCAAGTTCTAACCGTGGTTAGGCTGTCTCCATCACCCTTAATTGTGTTAGTATGGTGATATAAGGAAAGCTAAATTAATGGGAATGATGGAACGTTGTACCGCCTTTAATATTGAGTCTACGTGATTTATGCATGGTAGTTGACCATGCATGATATCCGCCTTGACCAAGACTTGAACCTTGACCGGTCATTAATGTGCTTTGACCACTTCCTGCGCATAGGCTTTTCTCCGCGCGGCGATGTTGTTCCGGGTTTGGGTATGCGGAATAGAGTATTCGGTACCCAATCCCATCAACCTGGTTAGAGATGTTTTATGGGATGTGTTACGAAGGGCCAAGATTTCAGCCAAAAAAGAGGCTCCCGTGAATTTCTTGACGGACCCACTTGATAGGCGGTCCACCTTGAGGCCAACGGACGTTCTTGTGTTCGGATGGGTGCAAGGTAAGCATGCGTGCATTGATCTTACTGGGGTATCCCCGTTGGTGGGACTCCAGGATTCTGGTTTTGTGGCAGCGCAGATAGTTTTGAAAGCCGAGAGCAAAAAAGTGGATAAACATGAAGCAGCTTGTCTAGAGAACCAACATGTGTTTGTGCCCTTCGCTTTTGATACCTTTGGAGTGCTCCCCCCTCCCCCAAGCAATCAAGCTCCTCGATCGCGTGAAGAAAGTTGTGCAAAGTAACTCTTCGTCTGCTAAGGGCTACTGTTTTATTTTCAATAGAGTAGGCTTTGCAATACAAAAAAGGGTAGCGGCGCAGCTTGTGACCCGTTTACCTGCATGTCACTTGTACTTGGATCTTTTATAATTTTTAAATGACAAAATAAAAAGAACAGTATTTTAGTTGACACAAAAAAATTAATGGAAAAATTACGTTTAAGAAAACCTTTGTATTTCACGGTTGAAAAAATCGGTGTATTTTACCAATATAATAAAATCAAATGTAATTTGTTAACATATAAAGTCGCTTAGATACATATTAAAAAATGAATATTGACGTAACAATTAAAAAGAGTTAAAAGCTAAAATCGTCTCTGAGGTTTGGTCAGTTTTGCATGTTCTATCCAATTTTTTATTTATTTATTTATTATTACTTTTTTTAGTTAACATTTTCATACATTTTGTTAACATCATCCAAAAATTCTGGTAACTTTTTTTAAATAGACCAAAATACCCATGTTCATATATTTATTATTTAAAAAAGAATCAAAACTTTTATGAAACCACATAGATAGTCCTTATGGTTTATAGAGAGTAATATCTTAGAGTACTAACTTATTTTTTAAATATGTTAAGGGTTTATTGTTTCAATTTAATAACATGTTGAGATATTAAGGCCAACTCTGTTAGTTTTTCTAGTTAAATTTTTAAAAAAATGACTAAAATTCCCAATAATAGCTAGAAGGTCAATTCTTGTAATTACTTCTTTTATATTACAAGGATAATTTTTGCAATTTATTGCAATGAGAATTATTTATTAACATTAGAGTACTAACTTAAAATTTTTAAATTATAAAAGCATATCAAATTAAATAATTATACACTATACATTTTAACATATATTTTTTTTATAAAACAATGCTTTCATCCATACAAACCACTACCGATACGCCTAATTTGTATCTGCTATCAAGCACCACGTCAATTCTCATATCCATCGCCATTGCTGCTAAACTTTATCTATATTTGACATGTTTGCTATGTTCAGATGTAGCAAGCCAACTATTTTGCAGATCTAAACCACCTCTGCCATCGAGCACCACCACTTGTAAGCTTGATCAAACGCTGGCCACAACCCATAGATTGTATTTCGGCCATCAACCACCACCCACGCTAAAAGGAGTGAAGAGAGAAAGGGGAGATTGACCAACGACGTCGAAACCATCGTAGAGGCCATAGTGGACGGTGTCGAATGTTACATGATCAATAACACTTTTATATAACAATTTTATGATGTCAGTATATATTTATAAGAGAAAATTGCTCGAATGGTCCCTGTGGTTTGCACTTTTTTCACCTATAGTCCCCAAGTTTTCAAAATTACAGCTATAGTCCTGAAACAGTGAAATTTTTTAACTCGGATAGTCCCTGAGGCTAACTGAGGTTAAATAATCCAGTTAAGTGGTTGTGAAATTACAAAACTACCCTTACTTTAAAACAAATAAAATATAACACTAGTGGGTCCCACACTTCATCTTCCCTACTTCATTTTCTTCACCTCATCACCTCCACAAACCACCACCACCCATCTCCACCCTCCGCCACCACCGACCCCCACCCACCACCTCCACAAACAATCACAACCTCCTCAAACCATCATCACCACCCTTCATCTTCCCCACCAACCAAACCCTAGATATAAAACCACCCTTCATCTCTATCAGATCTGAAAATATACACAATATCCATCTCCATCTCTCTCTGAATTCTGAAACACGACTACCACCACAGTTCATCACCACAACTTCCCATCCTCAAACCGTCACCAAACAGTCAACCAACATTCACCATTACAACCGTCCAACGTTCACCATTACAACGGGCATAAAAACGGTGGTTTAGGCCTGCGAATGAGCAGAAACAGACGTGGTTTTCGATGGGTTTTGGGGTCGGATTAAGGAAATGGGCTGTAATAGAGTTGATGGTGGGGTTATCGATGATGGTTGTGGTGACCGATGGTGTCGGTTGCTCCAGATCCGGTCGTGATTGTGGGTGAGGCTTTGTTTTTGGTCGTGGTTATTGAAGGGATGGTTTGATTATGGTGGTTTAGGGACAGTTGTGGGTCAGGTGGTGATGGATGTGGCTGTGGTGGAGGATAACAGTGGTGGTGGTTGTGGTTGGTTCTGGTGGTGGTGGGTGGTGGTGACGGTCGTTTGGTCTGGTTATGGTTCGTTTGGTCTGGTTATGGTTGGTGGTGATGGTGGGGATGGTGGTGGTGGTGGTAGTGGTGGTGGGTGTTTTTTATATATTTAATTATAAAACGTGGGGCCCACTAGTGTTATATTTTATTTGTTTTAAAGTAAGGGTAGTTTTGTAATTTCACAGCCACTTAACTGGATTATTTAACCTCAGTTAGCCTCAGGGACTATCCGAGTTAAAAAATTTCACTGTTTCAGGACTATAGCTGTAATTTTGAAAATGTGGGGACTATAGGTGAAAAAAGTGCAAACCACAAGGACCATTCGAGCAATTTTCTCTATTTATAATTTAAAATTTTTAAGTTTGTTTTAATAAAACAATACTTTTTAATAATTTTAATATTTTTTAATAAAACAATAAACCCTTTTAATGGACATTTTAGTCAATTTTAATGATAACCCACATTAAAATAATATTAATAATTAATTATATGTTTCATAAATCAATACCTTTTAATAGGAATAACACAATACTTTAGTATAAACCACATTTGGCACGGGCATATTTTATAAACAACATTCAGCACATTCGGCATGTGGTTATATAGATAAAAGTATTGTTTTATAAATATATATATATATATATATATATATTAAAATGTATAGAGTATAATTATTTAAGATAGTATATTTTTATAATTTGAAAATTTTAAGGTTTAATAATATTAATAGATTGTTCTGATTTCAATAAATAGCAAAAATTTTCCTTACAATCAAAACTTAACTAGAAAAACTAACGAAATTAGTCTTAGTACTCCAACTTGTTACAAAACCAAAACCATAAACCCTTAACATGTTAAAAAAAATAAATTAGTACTCTAAGATGTTAATTTCTATATACCTTAAGGACTATTTGTATAGTTATCTCAAATATTAATAATTATAGTAAATTGATTATTATCGTTTACAAATTCTTGGGTAAATATCAAAAGCTTAAATACTAAAAAGTCACGATTCACAACATAATGTATGAATAAAAAAAGATCTAACTTATTTAAATAAACAAAAGCAACAAAAATAAATTGTATCGAGCTTTTAATTTATCAATCAAACACTTAAGACATCTTGTATGGTTATTAGGGAAACCAATATTACAAACTTTATTTGTATTCCCTGCGAAAATATCAGAAAACGATGCTTCATACACTAATTCAACTTAGAAGATTTTAACTCATGACCTTTTTGATTGTACATGACATGAGAGTGATAGATTATGAGATTAGGCTTTGTATCAAAGTCTCTTGTGAATCTATCTTTTTTATTCTCATCATTGCTCGACGCAGGTGAATCGTGAATCAAAACATCTTGAAGGGCTTTTGGCATTGGCTCGTCTTTCATCATGCTTCTCCAATATTCTTCCGGGCCTGTTCTTGCACCATTGACACTCGCGAGCTAATTGTTATTAAAAAGAAAATGAAAAGAAAAGAAAGTGTTAAACCAATCTAAGAGTATATTGAACACAAAAGCATGTCCATGTGAATATGAACATAATTGCTTACCAGAAGAAGTGAGAAGAGAAACAAGATTGCCAAGAGAGATCTCATGTTTCAATGTTTCTGAAGGTTTTGAGTTTTAATTGATGACCCAATTGTTCAATTCATTCGTATATATAGATGGTGTAATTAAGTTTGAGTAATGAATGCTTGAGGGGACTATTAATGTGATATCTACAATTTCTTATATAGCTAAGAGTTTAATCTTTGATATGCAAGTAAAATATAAAATATAATTTAGGTATATTTTATTTCAATGCCTAAGAAATGTTATGTGATCAGAGATTGATTGATACTTTAATTATTAATAATCGTTCATTAAGTACATTTGTCTAAACAATTTAATATGTGTATAGGTACTAGAAGGGTGTCTACGTGACATAACGAAAAATACAGACAATGTCAGGGTGTGTATGGTTTGATCAGTTCAGTTATAGTCTTCAACCGAAGTTGAAACTGAAGTCATTGGTTAGTCTATTTTATTAACCAAACGGCATTTGTTTAATCAATTCCATTTTTTCAATTAATATCAAAACCAAACTTGGGCTAAAACTTTTGTTTAGGAGTATATGAAATGGAGGTATAAAATACGAAATACATGAATTGGATGCATAACTATAAAAACTAGAAATGTATGAAAATATGAATGGTTTGATTTGATTAATTTTGGTTAAATGGGGGTACAAAAAAAACGATTGGCTAATTCGGCTTTCGGTTAATCAGTTTTCGGTTGATTTCGGTGCGGTACGGTTTCAGTTAACAATTCAAATATTGATCTTTAAACATTGTTAATCACATGACATATAAATTTTTTATTAAAAACCTATAACAACATTATACTCAAATTAACGAAAAATGCATGATTTTAAGGTGCACTTGTTTAAAAAAAACATTAACGTCTGAAAAAATTATGGTTATTTAAAAATCGCAGGGGTAGTTAATTTTTTATAAGGGCGTAAAGTATAACTGTCAAGTAATGACCAGAATTTGGTTAAAGATGAGAGAATTAAAGTTTAATTAAGATATTGAATTAAAGTGAATTATTAATTAGTGATAGAAATGTCCTTCACGGGTAGCTCAGTTGGTGAATGGACCTGGGATCCCTCTTGGAGGTCCTGGGTTCGATTTCCACGAAGGACATAATAAGAAATGATGGATGACTCCTGGCCTAGGGTCATGAGTTCGAGTCTTGATCTCGCCTGGGTTTTACCAATCCTTCACCGTCGTGCCTACGGGCGGGTGAGGGGTTGGGTTTTCCCCGGTTTCGGGAACTACATAGGCGGGCCTGACTACGCTAGCCACCCGAGGTACGTATGGGCCCTCCATTGGGTTGGTCGTGGGGCTCTGTCCATAGTGTGGGGACTCCCCTGAGTAGTCAGGCCGAAATGTTTGTTGGCCATTCAAAAAAAAAATTAGTGATTGAAATACTAATTTATCTAATTCTAAGGTTATACCTTATGCATTAAATGTAAAAAAAAATATCTTGAATTTTAGGTATTTTATAATGTCTCTTAAATATATTACCTAATTAAAATCATAAGATAATAATAAAAATAATTATCATTGATTATTATATTTCCTTTACCATATTCTTACAAAAGAGAAAAAAAAAAAGTATTTGGAAGGAAATAAAAGCTTTCTTGTGTTCTCGAGTTTCATTTAAGGAAGAAAAACAAAACATGTTATGTTCCCGAGTTTCACTAAAAATATACAAGGAAACCATATTTGGTATATGTAATTTGTACTATTCGAAGTTAAGGTATTTATCGTATGATGATTGAGTATTTATAACTATTGTATTTAATAAAAAAAAAATCTCACTGCTTTTTATTAAGTATTTAATATTAATATTCGTTGTCGTGTTCAATATAAATCTTTTCATTGATTTATATATATATATATATATATATATATATATATATATATATATATATATATAGGGTGGTTAAAATAAAAACCCACTCAAAACGAAAAAACCCGGGAAACTCTGACTTCCCGAACTTTTTATCATCTGAAAAAATTAGTGTATGTAATATACATGATTTTAAGAGTTTTGAGCCAAAAAAATCAAACAAGCGCCGAGTGGATATTTTTTAAAAAAAATAAATAAGTTTTTTGTGTTACATATGTAACATGTCTGTTTTTGTGTAACATACGTAACACAAAAAAAAAACTTATTTATTTTTTGTAAAAATATCCACTTGGCGCTTTTTTGATTTTTTTTGGCTCAAAACTCTTAAAATCATGTATATTACATACCCTAATTTTTTCAGATGATAAAAAGCTTGGGAGGTTAGAGTTTCCTGAGTTTCTTCGTTTTAGAGGGTTTCCGGTATCCCTTTCTCTTATATATATATATATATATATATATATATATATAGGTATAGGTTCCTTACAAAGTACATTTTTCGTACAAGGTGTGAGAAGTCTATATAGTCATTGTGTTTTAAAGTTTGGCGATAATATTTTTGATTCTTTTTGCATTGATTTATATAGAAAAACACCAAACGTTACAATTTAAAACATAATCAAATGTATTCTAGACATTAAATTTAAAACACACTGATTACTATCTTCGTAGGGTGTTTTAGATTACATGTTGAGAATACATTAATTAGTGTTTTAAATTGTTAATTTTTGTGTTTTTCTATATAATACTATGCCAAAAGAACATAAAACATCATGCCTAAAATTTAAAACACAATGCCTATATAGACTTCTCACACTTTGTATGAAAAATGCACTTTGTACATGAACCTCACCCTATATATATATACATATATATATACATATATATATATATAGGAATAAGATCAAATAGGAACCAATACCCTAGTTAGGAACTTAGGAACTAATCTGAGCCATTCATTTTTTATTTTGATCTAGAGGGTATTAGTGTAAATATACATTTAATTAATTAGCTTTTTATTATAATTAGAATTTATAATAAAAGCAGGTACTAAATAAAAATTGATTGGTTTCCTTAAAACTCTCAACCACTATTATGATCATTATCTTGAAGAACAACCCTAATCAACAATTCGTATACATGTATGTGTTTTCTGTTTTTGTTAAATTTTTTTTCAAACTAATCAATCGTTATTATTTTTAATCTTCAATCGCTCCGATGTATTAGGTATTTATTTTTGTTTTTGTTAGATCGAAATGTATAATCAATTGGAATTGTATTTGTAATGATTTTGTTATGTTAGATTAGATCAATTGCACAATTTCTTTGAATCGAATGTGCAGTACATTGAGGTTATGTATTTTTTGATAATATACGTTGGTGTATATTACATTTAGGGTTAAGTAACCAAACCCTAATTAGGATTATCACGTCAAAATGAAGGAGACGCTTTTATTATTTTCAAATGCATATACACTAGTGTATATTATACATTGGTGTATATTACATAAAGATGATAAGAGACATAACCACTGTGAGGATGAACACGCCAAGTGCCTATACACCAGTGTATAGTATACATTGGTGTATATTACATAAAGAGGATAAGAGACCGAACCTTAAAGGTGATGACGATGAATGAAAACACAAAAAAGAAATTGGTATACACCAACGTATATCTGTGTCGATAATGATGGTAAATGAGGAAAAATACTGATATACACAAATGTATATATGCGTTCACAATGTCGATGATGATGATGAATGAAATAAAAAAAAACTGATAGGGAGATTTTATAGGGATTGAGTATAATAAATGGGTGTTAATAATTATTCAGTTACAAATTTAGACTTAATTACCTACAAATAAGCATATTGAACAAAAATCAATAATACCCTTTGATTAAAATAAACAATTAATTAATGTTTTACTTATTTACAATCATGCCATTAGAGATCAATGGCTATAAAGTTGTTCCTATGGTTCCTAATTATGAACGGTGGTGGAGAATTCAAATGGAAGAACTTTTATTGTAATAAGAAAAAGATGAAATTTAAACTAATAGAAATCTTTCATTTAATAGTTGTATTTAATGTTAAATTAATTTTTAAGTTTTTGTAACTCCCATAAACTAGTAAAATAAATGAAATCATTTTTTTTTTTGAAAGTAAAATAAATGAAATCATAATTCTTTTTCAAATATATATATCTTTAAGCCAAAGATAATTTATAGTGAAGGATAAATTTCGGTATGTATAGGATGAATTTCTGCATGTGTAGGATAAATCTAATGATAATTTTGATATGTGTAGGACAAAAGTATGACAATTTCGATGTGTGTGGGATGAATTTTGATATGTGTAGGACAAGTTTTGATGTGTGTAAGATATAATATTTAAAAGTAATTAATTGAATAATTAATGTGAAATGAGTTAAAATATTTAAATTTTTTTATTTTTTATTTCTATTTAAATAGTACTTTTCATAAAAACAAAATACGAAACTTAAATATTACTTTTAATATTATTTATTCTTTTTCTTCTCAAATTAAAATTCTTCTCAAATGATCCTCCCCCATGAACGATATTGGGATTATGAAGACATATATGTGATTTTTCGTTCTAAAATTAAAAGTTTAAAGTTTTAAAACATGACTATGGGGACGGGACACCACAAGATTTGGTCACGGATACCTCACTACCAGCACTGTAATACCGCCGCCGGTAGTGCTAGTAGGGGTCCTATAAAACTTTTGCTGATTCTATCTAACGAGATCCTTCACGGGAGAGAGAGGAGAGAGTGTGTCAACAACATTTATTATTGAGAGAGAGGGGAGAGAAGGTGGGAAATGGTAATATATTACTATTATTATGTGTGAAAATAATTAATTGTTGGGTAAAAAATCAGTGAAGTGCCGCCTCTAAAAAACTATTTCAGTGAAGTTGAAAAACTACAAGGTAAGCTGACTTATTTAAAGGTAGTTTTTTAATAGTTACATTAAGAGGCTACCAAACAACCCCTAAGAATATCAATTCACAATTGTTGTTGTTTTCTCTATATAGTAATAAAATGAAAATTAGAATAAATATTAACAATTGCTTTAAAAATAAGAAAGTAGATAATATAAAGTTGGTATGTACTCTGTAGAGATCATAGCTTAGCAGAAGATTTCTAATACTCAACCGATATGAACACACAATAATCTATAATTCAAAATTCATGTCAATAGAAGAACAAACCAGGTAATTAGGGGCAAACTAGGAAAAATAATGAATCATAAAATATTCTTTTAATAAAAGTTTTGCCAAAAACATAATAATAGGTTAGAAGTTTAAAAGAAATGATGGAAACTATCAAAAATTATTAGCACTCCATTTATATCTAACGCGTTATTTATGCGTTAGGAAGGATTAAATGAAAAACATGAAACATAATGGGGCCGGAGTGCCCCGGCCTCCTTTTTTTGGCTAAATAGTGTAATTTTGTGATTTCCGTAGTTATTTTTTATATGAATTGAGTCCGGCTCCACCGGTAGGAAAAAAATTAAGTCTCATGATTTTCGGCCGCCACCACTATTTTTTTCAAGCTTCGCCACTAATTAGGGAGTAATATTTTAGCTAGAAATACCAACATTTTTTATAATTAGATTTGTTCGACAGTCATTTAATATGGAATAATGAGAATATCTTATTTATATGGGATATCTGATATAAGAAAAGAAGAACAAAAAGTGTCATGGAGATGCAGGTCTTTGCTTCTTTCATTTTGTGTGTTCTATTTCTTCTTCAGGTATTTTTTTTTTATAAATTAATCCATTAATCAATGGCTGCTGCTCGTTATTAACTGTTCATATATTTGCGATTCATGTTTAATAATATGCTTTTAATTTTATTATTGGATTTCATCATTAAATTATACAAGATCAATTTTTAAAATAAAAAGTATCAAATATTTCATGTGAATACCTAAGAATGAATTGTTATATCTTTTTGTTCAACATTAAACAGTTTTCTCTGCTAAGCCATGCTCGCGAAATTTACGGGGAAACCTTGAGAACCAATCCTGACCATGTTTTCAAGGGCGAAGAACATCACGATGATCCAACTCTAAGTGTCTTCTTTAAAGTCAACGACTTATATCTTGGTAAAAGAATGCCGATATATTTTGCTAGGAATGATGATCCTAACCGAACATATCTACTCTCTCGAGAAGAAGTTGATTCGATACCTTTTTCGTCGTTAAAACTCCCATACCTTCTTGAGTTTTTCTCGATCTCTAACAATTCCCCACAAGCTAAGGCGATGAAAACTACACTCACCCTATGTGAACTCAAGCCTAAAGAGGGTGAATTCAAGTTTTGTGTCACCTCATTGGAGTCCATGCTAGACATGACACGTGGCATTTTTGGTAAGGTCAAACCTAATGTGTTGACCACCAAAATTTTAAGTTCCAATCATACCATTTTCCAATGGTATACATTTGTTAAGGAGCCAGAGGAGATTTATGCCTCTAAATTGGTGGCTTGTCATGCCAAGGCCTACCCTTATTTGGTTTACTATTGTCATGGGCAAAAGGGTAACTTCACTAAGGTTTTTAAGATTGCATTAGGTGGGGAGAATGGTGAGAGAGTGAATGCTATTGCTACTTGCCACATGAACACGTCCATGTGGGATCCTACCCACGTGGCGTTTCAGGTGCTTGGAGGAAGGCCTGGTTCGCCAGTGTGTCACTTTGTTCCGGCTGATAATCTTGTTTGGGTCGCACCTTCTTAGTTACAGGGTTTGTAATTGAACTCACAAACTAAATAAATGAAGAATAATTATATCGGAGTTTATTATTGTCAATGTATGTTTAACTACACCATCGAATAAATGAACGCTCTAAAAATAACAACATACATATTAAAAGGATGAAGAAAGACTAGTAGCATTTGTATCTATTTTTGATGTGGTAATGTCCAAGCTACATACTAGATGCTTTACAATAATACTAAAAATAAAGGTTAAAAAGCAAAATATCACCAATGACGGTTCTTTTATCGTTGCTATTAAATCATGTTTTCATAATGGATCATCATTTTTGTGTCTCATTTTTAACTTATAGGGTTTTTTTTTTTTTTTAACCAAAAACTTCATTAGAAAACACGCAAGCCCCCTCAAGCCGAGGAGGCCGCAAAATATGAACCACACATTTAATTAATTAGAAATGATATTTGTGGTTGTAATTAAATCATATTAAAAAATGTAAAGAGGAAAAATAAACAAATATTATTTAATGATAAAATGGTATTTAAGTAAAAATACCCAACACATATACACACTCTCTCTCCTAAGTTATAATATAACAACACACTTGAATTCATATTACAGGATACATATATATAAATTCGTATTACATTGGTGTAAATAACCATCAACATCTATAAAATTCATACTTCACCAGTGTAACTAATCCAGAAACATATCTAAAAAAATTGTTTTACGCCATTGTAATTAACCATCAACATCTATAAAATTCATATACACCATTGTAAGTAACCCAGAAACATTTATATTTACTAGATGCATGAAGAACCTTACATTTACATCAATGTAAACTCATAACTTAGTTTACACGCATAATTTGTAACATTATATAATTTTACTATATTTTTAATTATTAAAATCCCAGTTTTTTTCATCACATTTATTTTATGACCTTATATTAATTACTTAACATCCCCATATTCAAACATGTCAAAGTTATGAATTTCTTATAAATACAAAACTTTCCGTAATAAAACTATTTTAACCCTCTTTATTTTTATGATAATAAAAATAATATATAATTTTTTAGAAATAATAATATCGTTTTTAGAAATAATAATAATAAATATGTTTTTGTATATAAAGTTTGATTTTATAAATCTTTGAACAAAACACAACAAAAAAACATAAGTTATCAAATCCTAAACCAAACCCCTTTCCATAACCACAATCCAAAACCCACCCTCTTAAGCCCAAAGCTGTAGCCCCAAAACCCCATGCCCAAACACGTGTCTGACCCAGAAAATAAAAAAAAAAAACTCCCGCCCAACTCCTTTTCCCTGCCATTGTTTCGGGCGAGAATAACGGCCACAAATCCGGCTACATATAGAAACCCATCCAAAACGCATTTTGACCTCAATTAAATCCTCCTACGTGTCCCTGACCATTGACCGACACCTTCTGTCTTTGAACCAGGCTTTAATTCACGCTAATCAAACCTTAATCAAGACCTTATAATTCGGGTTTCAAACACCCAAAATCAATCGACTGTGTCGGTCATTATGTATATAAATTGAACTCGTTTTTGTGCTCAAACTTGTCCGAAAACACTTGACCCTCTCTCTAGTTACACTTTCCAACATCCTGTATTGTTTAAATCTGAAGCTTTGACTTTTCTGTTGACTTGCGTTTCTTGAAGATTAACAACCAGTAAGTTCCAATGGATCCCATGTTTGTGTTTATTAGTTAATGCCGAATATTAGCCCTCTGTCATTTCATGGTATTGCTTGGTATTTAAGCGGATTGATGATCTAGGGTTCTAAGGTTTAGTTCGGGGAAGATGGTTCAAGCTGTTATAATATAAAATAATTCGATTGTGTTTAAAACTCCTTTTCGGGGTGTGGCTCAGTGGGCAGCCACGCTTGTGATTGTTACTGAACTGGACACGGGCGAAGGTTCGAGTCCCACCCCATGCATTTTGGATCTTTTTTTTTAAAAAAAAATATTAATTTAACTATCTATAAAAGATATGAACTTTCAAAAATAACTTTTAATTAGTAAACTAAGTCCAAAAGTTCTAAAAAAAATTACGTTATGTTCTTTTAACTCAGTAGATTGTTACCAAACTTTTAATTTCTCAAAAAAAAATTATTTAGATATTTTTATAATTATTTGAAGTTTAATTATTAATAACATAAAAATTCAATAAATACACCCAAACAGTGTTATAAAATTTCATGAAAATTATTTTAAACTTATGAACTGATAACCTTTATAAAAATAAATTTTGTTCTTATAAAAACATTATTTAATTATATTTACGCAATTAAACTTGTTTTAAACATAATAAATTCATAATAAACCCATTTTCCATCATTTTACCACCAAAATTTCACACAAAGTATTTTAAATAATTTAGATTAGAAATATCATTTTTCTTTATATAAATGATAGAATTTTATATTTTAGGTATTATTTACTTATTTGATTTAATATGTTTAAATTGACTATTAAATCTTTAATTGTGAAAATAAATCCTAAAAAAATTATTTTCACACATTATTACCATTTTGCAACATCCTTGAACCAAAGTTTTACAAAAAATCATTTATTTCAATTATTTTATTTATTTATTTATTTTTCCTTTTGTTTCTTAATTAAATAACTATTTACATAAATCACTAAACAAACAACAAACCCCAAACTAGGACCCTATAATGCCTTAGATCAAGACGATATAGACTCAAGTAGGTCCCGAGCTAAATTATCCATTATTTGAATAGGATAATACCTTGGGATCTTGCCTACATTTCATTGCAACATTTTAAGTTTATCGAAGACTAGCAAACAAGGTGAGTTTACATTTTTTGGGAATCAAAATAAACTGTACCAGGAGTTTGACTTACTATTGCAATAGAACATCCATAAAAATAAACTAACATGTGTTAAATGTTGTCCCATGATAAGATAAGGTTCAGGCCATTAATATGTACCAACCAGTAACCTGACTCATGCATTACTAATAGGGAGTTACTTATAGGAACTTAAATCAAAAGGAGACACCAAAGTCATGCCACATAGCTTTTATCCCATCATGTGTTAACATGTGTTATTCCTAACATGTTTATCCCATCTCATATGACCTCCCATGTTTTTTGAGAATCAAAATAAACTGTACCAGGAGTTTGACTTACCATTACAATAGAACATCCATAAAATAAACTAACATGTGTTAAATGTTGTCACACGATTATATTAGTTTCAGACCAAATTTGAATTTCCACTTCATAAGTTTATGAAGAAATAAAGCATACAAACTATTAACACATGTTATTACAAAGTATCATTAAAAACTATTGACCATTTTAACAAACTAAATCTAGTAATTCTATACATTGAGTACTAAAAAGAAAACGTTATTCAAAAGTTTTTCTACATATTTTTCTCGGCTTCCTTGGACTTCATATGTTAACATAACCGGTGGGGATCTTCATTATCAACTACAAAACAATAGATGAGGTGTTAACCGGTGTGACGAACTCATCATCTAAACAAACTAACAGAAATAACACATGTTAACCCAGCCAGGCATTTTCATCAAACACATGGAGTGCATATATTCAAAACATAAAAGACATTACAATTACCTTCCATACATTCACCATTAATTTTAAATGGACATCTATATATCCAAAACACAAGAAACCTGATAACTACCTTCCATACATTCACCATTTCTAACACACTAACAGAAGTAACACATGTTAACTCAGTCAGACATTTCAGCAAACACATGGAGTGCATATATCCAAAACACAAAAGACCTTATAACTACCTTCCATACATTCACTATTAACTTCTAACATACTGACAGAAGTAACACATGTTAACCCAGTCAGGCATTTCATCAAACACATGGAGTGCATATATCCAAAGACAAAAGACATTATAACTACCTTCCATACATTCACCATTAAGTTCTAACATACTAACAGAAGTAACACATGTTAACCCAATCAGGCATTTCATCAAATACATGGAGTGCACATATCCAAAACACAAAAGACATTATACACAACCCTTTTTCTTTAAACAATATAAACCCTTTTTCAGCAAACAACACAACACAAAGTAAGATAAACCCATATGATCCTTTCTGAGACACTATTAACGAGGTTCTACATATTAACAACACTATTAATAGGGTTTTTTTATATATTTTTTCAACAAATCCCTCATTAAAACACTATTAATAGGGTTTTTATATTTTTTTTATAGAAAGTTGTTACCTTTTAGATAATCGCCGGCGTTTACTGGCTAATAACCCTATGAATGTCGATTTCATGCCTGCAAATGCTGGAGAAACAGTGGCGGTTGTGATTGTCACTAGAACCACCATAACCTACCCGTCACTTGCTTCCGTCACCCATAACCACCACCCATTAGATTGGGTTCTTGTTTGGAGAGACAGAGGAAGGTGTTGTGTTGTTTGGAGAGACAGAGGAAGGTTGTGAGATGACACGATTGGGTTCTTGTTTGGAGAGATTGAGGAAGGTGTTGTGTTATGAGAAATGAGAAGAAATGAGAGAGATAAAGAGAGAGAGGATGGTGTTGTAATTTGGGTGGATAAGAGAAAGAGAAAGAGAGTGTGACATGACTATTGATAAATAGAGAGGGAGTGTTATTATAATAATATAATCTTCATAAAGCAACTTTACCTTTCTACCCTTATGTGTACTTTATCAATTATAAAAATATTATTTCAAACAAAAAAGTCTTTAAATTGATCTCATCCATTGATCCAATGAAATGGATGGCTAGGATAGAGTTTTCATAGTTTCCACTCTAAGAGTGGGTTTTCATAATATCCATCACACACACACACACACACACACACACACACACACACACATATATATATATATATAGGGTAGAGTTCATGTACAAAGTGTGTTTTTTGTGAGAAGGGTAAGAAGTGTTTTGGATCATTAGATCTATAGATAGATGGTTGAGATTAACTTGATGGCAAATATGTAATTAGTGTTATAATTAAATTAATTCATTATATGTTTTAAGGGTATAAGAGTAAAATGACTAATTATTTAAAAGTCTCCCCATTATTTCTCATTAATACTAGGAAACTCCTTTTATATCTCCATCTCTCTCACACACATGATAGCTTTCTCTTTCTCTCTCTCTCACTCAATTCACGTGCCTTTTTTATGTCACTTGACTTGCATAATCCACCAATCAAAACATGTTGTAAGTAACAATATTTGGATTAACCCCTTTACAGTGTGGTGTTTTATATTCATATTTATGTGTTTTATCTTCGTATGGTCATATAAGTTAGTTTTATTTTTGTACACTTTAAAAAATTTGTAATTGGTAAAACACCATGTAAGATTAACACACTTTACAAGAATATAATAAAACACTAAACGTTATGTAAAAAATAACTAAAAATATACCTTAAACATAAAGCACTACACGTTGATTGTTAAACACTATGCTTGTTTGTACAGTTTTGTTAACACACTCTAGATGGTTTGAGCATAAAACACATTCTAGATGGTTTGAGTATTCCTGTCGTCTCGCATTTTTTTCTCTATGTTTTCTTTCTTGGTTTTTTTTAAAGAACATTCATTCCTTCTTTTTTTTTTTTGTCCTATTTTGAGTTTCTGTTGTTCAATTGAACAAAGCAAAGAGTTTATTTGGATTCCTAAGTTTCCTTTTGATTTGGGCCCACACATGGAAATAAAATAGAATGAATGCATGTATGTGTATGCGATGATGATCTGTAGAATATTAATGAGTTTTGCTTATTATATATTAGGGATTGATGGATCGCTTTTACCTTGAAGCTGGTTCGAGTTTATCTAATGGATACAGACAATTTAAATAAATATGGGAGAGAGGGAGAATGAATGGTAGTTACCATGATTACAATTTTAATTTTTTTTAATAGTTTGTCAAAATTACTAAATTGCCCAAAGACCTTGTGCCACGTGTCGCAACCAGAAGTCTTCTCACCCTTTTCACACATTTTAGCCTTTGTACAAGAACCCTTATCTCTATATATATATTAATATTTTTATAAGTAGTTGTGAGTGAGGAGAGAGAAAATGTAATGATAAAAGTATGATTATTTTAATTAGGAGAGAGAAGATTTAGGGGTGAAGTAGTGATTTTTAGTGTAATTTGATGGAGGAGATTTGGTGGATGGGTTGTGAATGCTCTAAGACTGCTGGAAGTGGGGGCGGTAAAGGGGCTGGAGGGGGGGGGGGGGGACACCACCGCCAGGGTGACGTGGAGAGGGGCAGGAAGGAGGGGGCGGGGAAGATTGGGTTGGCGGGGGGGGGGGGGGGGGGGGGGCTTGGGTGGCACGTGGAGGGTTTAAGATGACTTCTTTTACACACACAATAATAATAATAATAATAATAATAATAATAATAATAATAATAATAATAATAATAATAATAATATTCCTTTCCCCCTCTTCCCCCTACTCGCCCATTCTCTCTCCCTCTCTCTTCCTCTCTATTGATGATCTGTGTGTTGATAATAATAATAATAATAATAATAATAATAATAATAATAATAATAATAATAAATTTGTCGCTTTCGGTATCTGGACCAAGACCGTGGTTGTCGCTTTTGGTGGATGGGTTGTGAATGCTCTAAGACTGCTGGAAGTGGGGGCGGTAAAGGGGCTGGAGGGGGGGGGGACACCACCGCCAGGGTGACGTGGAGAGGGGCAGGAAGGAGGGGGCGGGGAAGATTGGGTTGGCGGTGGGGGGGGGGGGGGGGGCTTGGGTGGCACGTGGAGGGTTTAAGATGACTTCTTTTACACACACAATAATAATAATAATAATAATAATAATAATAATAATAATAATAATAATAATAATAATAATAATAATAATATTCCTTTCCCCCTCTTTCCCCCACCACTCTGAGTAATCTAAAGTGGGAGTGTTTAAGATGACTTCTTTTACAACTGTTTAATATAATCTATCTATACATATAATAAACCAAAGCCATTTTAATGACATGGCATTCAAAGAGACATTCTCTTCCTTGAGTGTGTCATGTGTCATCCCATGTGGCATTAAGATATTTTAGGAAAAAAAATTAAAAACAAAATTTGATTTTTCTCTCTTATCTCTTATGTTTCCTCCCATAATTTTTAAACGTTAATATCTTTTATATACGAGATTTTTTAAAGAAAAAATTACGCCAAATTAACGAGCATTTTATTATCTTTCCAACGAGTACCATAGCGTTATATAAAAAACAGAGAAAAAAAACGACTATTTTTTTGTAGGGTTCTGTTCATACAGAAAAAAAACACAAAGTGTCAGGTAAATCATTAATCATGTATAGGCAAGTCACTAATTATGTTTCGGTAAATATGAATCTTATTTTCAACATGCGTTAGCATTGGAGTTATACATTGTTTTAGGTTAGATATTAATATTAGAGTTATACATTGTTTAAGGTTATGCGTTAACATTGAAGATACATTTTTAATTGTTTTAGGTTAGGTGCTACCCGAAGCTTTCCTGCATGTAACTGTAAAGCGCATCATTCTATTTTATATGTAAGATTAATATGTTATATTAGATTTCTTAACCCCGGAAAGTTTCCGGGGTATAATCTAGTGTATTGTAATACGATACAATTCAATGAAATATGATGCAATATGATGTAATATTTGGCAATCTAATATAATGTGAGGTAATATCAAGTGATATAGTTTAAGATAACAATATTTTATTTTTAATTTTTAATATTAATTATAGTATGACGAAAAAACTTGGATATTGGTATAATTATAACTAGTTTATACCCCGGGAGCGTCCCGGGTTGAGAAATCTAAGTAAAATGAATAAAATTAGAAGTATCTAAACTATAAAAATGACATCTATATAACAATTACCTGTTGGAGAGCGTCCCGGGTTGAAATATCTAATATGACATAATAAAATATCTAATATGACAACATAATTAATGACTTGCCAATATATGATTAATGAATATTATTATTATTATTATTTTAAACAAATCTCTGCCATAAGTTATCATATTCTACTATAAAAAAAGGTAATTGGGTCGGGTATCACCTAATCCCAGGCCCGATCCAAACCCACAATTTTTTTAAACTAATTCCAAACCTGACACAATATCTGTCGGGTTACAAAAAATAGTCGTTTTTTTTCTCCGTTTTTATATAGCACTATGGTACTCGTTGGAAAGATAATAAAACGCTCGTTAATTTGGTGTAATTTTTTTCTTTAAAAAATCTCGTATATGAAAGATATTAAAGTTTAAAAGTTATGAGAGGAAACATGAGAGAGAAAATAATAAAGTTTTAATATTTAAATTTAGTAGATTAGGTATTTAATAAATTATGTTAAATAATATTTAAACCATATTTATTCCTTTTTTTAATTGGTCTAGAGTTACCACATCACATCCTATGTGGTATCTCTCAAAAGAGAGATTGCATAATATTATGACATGTCATCAAAATAGCTTTGGTTTATTATATGTATAGATTATGTCATCTACCTTTTCTATGTATCCGTAGATAGTGTTGAGTTAAAATAAAAAGAAAAAAAAATGATAGGAAAGTTATTTGGGTTATTGATTTTTAAATTAAATAAATGGTTAAGATTAGTTAGGATGCCAGATCATCTCAAGTTCTCAACTCTTGGAGGGGTATAAAATGAATAGTCATCAATTGTTGACTATTTATACGTCAAATGCTATTTTTTTATATCTTTTATTAAGCATTTGTAATTTTTTTATACATTATTACTAGCTGATTATCCTGGAAAGATCCCGGTGTTTAAAAATTTAATATGACTTAATAAAAAATGATAAAAGAAGAAAACCCAAATCACGGAAAGAGTAAATAACTTAAACATAATCAATCTTAGTTAAAAAAACGTTTATTTAAAAGTTAAAAAAAATAAAAAAACATAAAACCATATTAAACATAATGCGGTATTAAAAGGATAACCTTCAACATATAATCATCTTCACGTAATTTAAAATATGTAACAATTTGACTTTGACTTATATAGATGTAGAATTCATGATCACATTGAAAACAAAAACACTTATTTCAATACAATGACTTTGTACAAAAAAGCATATACGAATTTTCTTTGAATACATGAATTTAGATTAATAAATTTTTTATTAATCTAAACATAAATCACTTTCAATAATCAACGACGAAGAAAAAACTTCAAAGTTTTTTAAAGCATTTTAACACTTACTTCTTGATGAAAAGAAGGAGAATTCAGAAACTTGTTAAGAATGAATGGTTTGATGTTAATTTAATCATATATTTATAAGGGAAAATGACCAAAATAGCCCGTTGACCGAGCGTTTTGCACAAATAGCCCTCTCCACCCTCTTTGGAGAGAGGGGTCACGGTTCCTAACATGCCTGAACCGTCTCCCGAGAGGCTTCCCATTTCAGCCAACGGAGGACCGCCACGTGTCGTTGTTGATCCCGAGACAGACCTTTCTCTCTCCTGAACCCCCTTTCTTTCTCCTGAACCCTCTTTATGTGTACATGGCCGTCGTCTTCACATGGGTAAACCCTCTGAAAATATTTTCAAGGCCTGAGAGAGTTGAGATGAGGCCCATGTGGTTCAGCGAATCAACCGGAACGCCCATGTGGTTCAACGAATCAACCGGAACCAGCGAATCAACCCTAAACCCCCACCCTTTCTTCCCTAATAAACCAACACATCCACCATCACTTCATCCTCAAGAATCCGAGTTAGAGAGAGATCTGCGAGAGAGATGGTGAGACCAGAGAGTAGAGAGAGAAAGACGGACGGACAGAGAGGGAGGAAGACGACGACTAGTCATAGGCTTGCTGAGGGTTTGCCGGAAATAGAAGGGCCGGTCACCGGTCCGATGACCCTGCTGGTGTACTGATTCTTGTTTCTTCGTCTTCTCCGGTGAGTTCTCCGTCTTCTCCGACGAAGTTTACTGTTTTTTTCTTGTTCTTCGTCTTCACCGGAGACGTCACCGGAGGCGTCTCTGAGACGTCACCGGAGACGTCTCAGGTCTGTCTCACGTCTCAGGTCTGTCTCGGGATCAACAACGACACGTGGCGGTCCTCCGTTGGCTGAAATGGGAAGCCTCTCGGGAGACGGTTCAGGCATGTTGGGAACCGTGACCCCTCTCTCCAAAGAGGGTGGAGAGGGCTATTTGTGCAAAACGCCCGGTCAACGGGCTATTTTGGTCATTTTCCCTTATAAATATATGATTAAATTAACATCAAACCATTCATTCTTAACAAGTTTCTGAATTCTCCTTCTTTTCATCAAGAAGTAAGTGTTAAAATGCTTTAAAAAACTTTGAAGTTTTTTCTTCGTCGTTGATTATTGAAGTAAGTGTTAAAATGCATATATGAGTGTTACCATTGTTTACTATATGAAGGTGTATTACATATAATTACTAGGGTCGTAGTCATCCGCGTGTTGCGTCAAGACGCGGTTGGAATTCAATACACATCAAACACCATAACAGCCGCAAGTTCTGGTGCACTCACTATAGCAAACGAAACGAAACAAGAAAAGATGAAAAAATATATATGTCCCAAAGGGTGTCCGGTTTGTTAAAAGCATTTCAAAAGTTGAAAGCAATTTTTCCGTATCGGTATCTGTTCTATCCGTTAAAAAACTAAACTAAAAAAATAACACAAGTTAGCAAAATTTAACCGATACAAGTTAGCAAACCAATCCAATCCGACACACATTAGCATTTACACACTATTTTAACCTCCTATCTTGTTTTACATACACACACACACACACACACATATATATATATATATATATATATATATATATATATATATATATATGGGAAAGTTAATTTGAGAACACCTATATTTCGTGCGAACCGTGAGAACGACATGTAAAACCATTCAAATTAAAATTTTCTTTTTACACTTATCTTTATTACGAAAATACAATCTCAAAAACACAGTTTACGCGTAAAAATTCAAACGTATAGGAAAATAAATTGTTTTTACACACGTGTAAATTTACTGTTTATACATATGTAAACTATTTTATTTACACATGTGTAAAAAGTTAAGTTCGAAAGTGTTTTTGCAAGAAAAGATGAATTATTTGGAAAGAAAATTCATTTATTAATATTGTATTTTGATTATAATGAGGTTTGTATTAAAAAATTTTGATTTTGATTGATTTTTCACTTGTTCTCACGGTTCTCACAATATTTAGCGTTCTCAAGATAACCCTCCCCTATATATATATATATATATATATATATATATATATATATATATATATATATATATATATATATAGGGTGAGGTTCCTGTACAAAGTGCATTTTTCGTACAAAGTGTGAGAAGTCTATATATGCATTGTGTTTTAAATTTTGGGCATGATGTTTTATGTTCCTTTAGCATAATATTATATAGAAAAACACAAAATTAACAATTTAAAATAGTAATTAATGTATTCTCAGCATGCAATCTAAAACACCCTACGAAGATAGTAATTAGTGTGTTTTAAATTTAATGTCTAGAATACATTGATTGTGTTTTAAATTGTAACGTTTGGTGCTTTTCTATATAAATCAATGGAAAAGACATTATAGCCAAACTTTAAAACACAATGACCATATAGACTTCTCACACTTTGTACGAAAAATGTACTTTGTACAGGAACCTATGCCTATATATATATATATATATATATATATATATATATATATATATAGAGAGAGAGAGAGAGAGAGAGAAAGGGTAAAACGAGAACATGCTTAAGTTGGAAGAACTAAGAAACTCACTTTATAACCACATTGGTGTGCTATTGTTTTTACACCAGTGGTAAACCATCGTAAAAAAAATTCATTTTTTACGGTGGAGTTACCCATTTTTACATCGATGTGTAATTTTTTTTTTAAATTCACATTTTACGTCGGTGTTCTCACGGTTCTTCCAACTCAAGCAAGTTTTCATTTAAATCTAATCATATATATATATATATATATATATATAGTCTACAAATATATAAAAATAGTTAATAAAACATCTTCATAAGGCCATGTGTAATGGTTGGTGAAATTTGGTAGGTGAAATGGGCGTTTTTCAACACGTGGCAATGTGGGGCCACTTGGTGGGTGAAAGGAGCTTGAAATGGGCAAGGGTGTAATGGTGGGTGAAATTTTGTGAGTAAAAGGGGGCGAATATATAATGATATTAAATTTAAATTAAAAAAAAAGAAAAAATAATAAAAATGAGGTGTCAGCCATTGATTGGCCCATCAAAAAATTTCCCCCGGTGAAATATTTCACGGGGCATCCTTTAACGCCCTATTAACCAGGGGACGGTGTTCCAAAGTGAAAGGGGGGGTGAAATTCCCCTCTTCACACCCCATTAATCATCCATTACACTTGGGGTATGTTTGGCAAAACTAGCTGGAGGCTGGTAGCTGGAAGCTGCAAGCTGGTAGCTGAAAGCTGTTAGCTGGAAGCTTTTTAAATATATTTTGGTGTTTGGCAGAGTAGCTGGAGCTTTTAATAAAATGTATAAAATGACCAAAATGGTCATAGTTAAAAGCTTGTAAAGAAGATTTTTATTTTATTTTTAAAATAGAATGGGTATTTGTGTCATTTACTAATTAAAAGCTTGTAGCTAGTAGAGCTTTTTCTGAAAAGCTACTACTAGTAGCTTTTCACTGTAGAGCTTTTTCTCTAACCTAAAAGCTTTCAGCCCCTTCAACCAAACAAGAGTTTTTATTAAGTATGAGCTTTTTCTTAAAAGCTTGAAGCTTGAAGCTCCTAAAAGCTCTTAAAAGCTCCTTGCCAAACATACCCTTGGTCTAAATGCCAAAAATTTATTGATGGCTATTTTATATATAATAAAATTTGAATAGTGGAATATCTTTTTAATGTGGTAATTAAATAACTCTTGCTATATATATACCATACTTGAAAGAAAATGTATCAAGTCTCAAGATGGCGTTTGCTTCTTTCATCTTTTGTGCTCTATTGCTTCAGGTAATATATTCTTTCATCTGTGAATCTTCAATTCTCTTTACTTTTAAGAATATCTTACACACAAATCATTTAAATTTTGAAAGAAAAAGTTGTATTGTTTAATAGAAATTAACAAACAATTGATCAAAATCTTACATAAAAAGCGAAACGTTATGGTTCTTTTTCGTCTAGCAAAAGCTTTCAGTGTTCTTTATTTTCAGGGTGTGTGTTTAAATATATGGTGGTGATAAACGTACCTCACCCCTTATCTTTTTGCTTGTTCAACTATTCCTTTTACAACTTGTAATATCAATAATAATAATCCTTTGTTTTCATATTAAAAAGTAAATAAAAAAGAAACCTCATTGATTTAATGTTTTAGAGGTGGTGATGATGAAAATTAAAGGATGGTGTGGTACGTTTACACGGCCCATTAATACATACATACATATACTTAAACTGTCAGTGGGATATCACTGGACGAATGACTGCCCACTGGGCAGCCCAAGTCCACCAATTCGGAGAAAAATCTGCCGCTCAAAGATCCACTGTAGTAAAACCCCTCTGGATCAGATTTGAACTTGTGACCAAATTATACGATATTTAAAATTCTAGATATGAAATAAACAAATAACATGTGAATTTTGTTTTCTTATATTTCAAGTTCTCTCTTGGAAGCAATGCTTTGGAAATCATGGAAAACAATCACAACAATGTTGTCAAATTACACAAAGAAGATCCAGATGATGACCCTTCTATACAAGTCTTCTTCAAACTCACCGATCTATACCTAGGCAAAAAGATGCCAATATATTTTGCTTCAAATGACGATTCTAAACCGACCCGTCTACTCACTAGACCACAAGCTGATTCCATCCCTTTCTCCTCATCAAAACTCCCATACCTCCTTGAATACTTCCAATTCTCAAACACTTCTTCACAAGCCAAAGCCATGTTGACAACACTAAGGCAATGTGAGCGCAAAGCTCTAAGGGATGAGTACAAGTTGTGTGTGACATCATTAGAGTCCATGTTGGATATGACACAAGAGTTTTTCGGTTCAGTTAAACCGAAAGTGTTGACAACCAAGTTTTTGAGTTCTAATCATATAGATTTCCAAAACTATACATTGGTTGAGAAGCCATTAGATGTCAATGCATCTGAAATGATGGCTTGTCATTCCATGGCTTACCCTTATTTGGTTTACTTTTGTCATGGGCATAAGGGTCATATGACTAAGATTTTTAAGCTTGCATTAGGTGGGGAGAAGAATAATGAGAGAATTGAAGCTATTTCTGTTTGCCACTTGGACACGTCGTCATGGGACGCTGACCATGTCGCGTTCCGGTTGCTAGGAGCCCATCCCGGTAGTGGTCCGGTGTGTCATGTTATTCCCATCGATAACGTTGTGTGGGTTGCATAATTGTGTGGTTTGTATTATTAGAAATTAATAAATGAATGAGTTATTGAATAATTGTGGTTGTTTAATGCAATAAAAGTATATGCTTAAATGCATACGGAATGTTGCATTGATTATTTTTTCACATGTTAAAAGATTTAGAGTATGAATGTATCTCACCAACCAATGTCTCCAGCTCAGCTGGTCTGAGGTATGGTGAGTTTCCATTAGGGGTACATATTCTGGGGGTAGGTCACAAGTTCGATTTATGCACACCACAAAAAAATTCCCCGTGACGGTTTAAGCTTATGCAAGGAGGACATCAGTGTGTGGGTAGGGATTCGAACTTGGGACCACTAGGTTAGGATTGTACAAGAATTTCCACTAAACTAAGCCTTTTAAAAAAATGTAGAATCAACATTATTTCCCCATGACGGTTTAATCAACCGCTGACAAATGTAGAATCAACTTAAATTGAAATAATAAATAAATAAATAAATAAATAAATAAATAAATAGGTTGGTTTAAGATTGATATATAGGGGGGACGCTATACAACTAGACCAAGAGGTCATGTGTCACAAAACCGCTAAAACCAGCCAGGACAGATGCGCACATAACCTAGTCGGCTTAGTTGGTGCTTCGACTTAGAATTTTAGTCAAATTTTAAAGTCTTGTGAACAAGGCATTGCAACAAAAAAAAAAGTACGAAATTGCGTGACTAGCAAGATACAACGGATATCAAAATGAAAGAACCTAGGCCTGTCTAAAATCGGTGTTAATATTTTAAAATTTTTAGTTACCAGTTACATATTTCCATCAAACGTGTATATCTTTTTCATTTATAAATAACTAAACTAAAGACGCACCGGTGCACATAATGTTTTTGAAAACATGAAATCCTTTAAACTATTAAAATTATAAGTTTGATTTGACACAACAATTAAATGTGATGATCAATTCTAACTGTAAAGTTTAGGCCCCCCTTTAAAAACTCACAGTACTACACTACTACACACACTATGGGACGAGAATTCTGTGTATATTGAACTTCAAAGAGTTTATAAGAGATGATTTAAAACTAAATGTAAATGTAAGTGTAAGGATGGTGGGTTTGAACGAGGTCTATCACTTATAAGGGATGAACCTCCATATAAGCTTAGTGACGAAGTTTGAAGATTAAATTGGCGGGGCCGTACTCAATTTTTTTGTATCGGTAGGGGCTAGAAGAACAAATCGGTGGGGGCCGGACTCAATCCTTATAATAATTATCTACGAAAATCGCAAACTTCCACCACTGAGCCAGGACACCCCATTGCCCTCACAAAGCTCGCCCCTGCATAAGCTATCATGTCACTATGGGGTTTGCTCATTATTCAAGTGATGGACAAGGGTGTGGGTGATGGGTCTCCTTTTTTATTTTTTCTTAATTAAAACAAAATTAATATGTAAAAGTAAATGGTCCCAACGTTCAAAAAGCCCTATCTGTTTCGTTGGCTCGTGGACAAAAACGACGTGCTGGGCCTGGGGTACGGTGTGGACGAGCCAGGATGGGTCGGTGCCGTCCCCCACACCCACCAGCCTAAACATGTTTATGTAGGAAATATAAACAATAAAATACAACCCACGTCGAGATTTCCATCCATCCGTTGAGATTTCCATGTTTATGGTGCTATTTGTTTTTTCTGCAGTAAAATGTTTGCAGTTTGCGAACCACATTTGTTTTTTGAGAATCGGTCAAATCCTCAAGAATGATCAATTTTTATAAAAGAAAACAAAATAAAATATAACTTAAACTATCTACAATGCATCTTTTTGTGATAATCATGTGCAAGAAGATCATAATAATAATAATAATAATAATAATAATGTTAATTTTTTTTTCACAAACAAATAATAAAACTAAACCCAAGATTTATAACCCAAACCTTACCCTTTATACAATTTTCGGAGCCCAGATCAGTCCCAGCAACAGCCCACCCCGAGCCCAATAGCAGTCCGGCCCACTCCTTCTCTGCTGACTAAATAAAAAGAAGAAGAAAAAAAGAGTTTGTTGGTGACCAGACTCAAACCCGAGTCTGATCCGAGTTGGGAATCAAGGAGCATCAGCTTTACCACTAAGCCACATAGTATTTGTTGGGAAAAACTAGACTTTAATTAAACTTAAGACCTCCTGAATAGTGTAAGACCCTAACCCGTAAACCTGAGATTTGTCATTTAAACTTCCGAGTTTAGGCCTTAACTAAAATCACTCCCAATTAAAACTTTGGTAACTACAAAGAAACATAACTCAATTAATCCCACCAATTTTTGTTTTTATATTTTTATCTACTAAAACTTGTATTACAGTTTGTGCTTTAAATGGGACGGTCTATTGCGGAAGCTTTTTAAGTGTTCGGGTGTGCTCGGTTCTCTCGTGACTTGATCCTTGCTCCGGAACATCCAACGAATGTATACCTAGCACCATTACACAAAGAATGGTCAGTGAGATTGATAATAAACCATTTAGATCAGTTAATATGCTAATATGTGTCAAACGGAACCAATATGGTCAAACGACCAAACAAACAGGTTTAGAAGATGTCCCGCCGTGGGTCACGGCCATCATGTCTCCCTTTCGGGTGTTCAAAGGCTTGTGTCGTTTTTCATCCAAATCTACTCAGAAGGCCTGAACGGCCATTCACTCCAGGTGAACGGTTGTTCACAGGGCCAAAACCCTTTTTGACAATTCTAAAAACATAAGAATTATATTGTCATCCATTGGACACTTATTTAACTGAAAACATAGTCCTGTTTGTCTCATTATGACCCGGTTCTCAGATTTAAATGTTTATGTTGATTTTACCCAAATCGACCCGTTAAGGTCATGGGTTATACAAAATGCTATTTGACCACACAAAAGCATAACGGTCATATTGCCAACTCGTTAGACGCTTGTTTAACTAAAAACATTATCCGGATTGTTTCATTATGACCCGGTTTTTAGTTTTAACCTTTAGTAAATCTTTCAATTTAGCCATCCATGACGACACCACTTGATTCAAATCAATTGTTTTCGACCTAATAACTTATTTGAATGCTTCTAAGCCCTCACGAACTTAGTTTTATTACAAACCCATAATTTAACTATGGCTTTAGCCATACTTGGCGCCAAGACGCGCATTAAGCTTAGCTAGAATAATACTTACCAAATTGGCCTTCACGCCTCATACGGGTTGTTTTTGAATTGAATTCACTTTGCCTGATGGCTTTTATCTACCTACAGACTTACCGGGTGGCGTTGACCCATACCTTGCATTCATTGCGATTACTTAGGCATCGAGTGCCCAATTTCCAAGTATTCTCCCGCATACTTTCTAGATGGACCACATTAGTCTCTCGAGACTCAATGGTGATATATTTACCATTGGACCCGTTAGCCACGAGTTTACTAAAGCTTAGAATACCAGCTTTGAATGTCGGGTTCGATTGATAAGAAAGATCACCATTTGACCCATTAAGGCTCATGGTTTATAACACTTTGACATTCCAACCTTTAGCTATGGGGAAATGGCAATCACACTTGACCCATTTACAGTTTGCATAGTTTCCTTATTCGAGTATTTTTATCAAAAATCTTAAATTTAGACTCTTGCTTACCACTTAGTTTTATTTATTGACCAAATTGATTATTTCTATCAATTGATCAACACACTTTGATTCCTTTATTACCATCAATCCTGTTTTAACAAGAATTCGTATGATCTACCAGTTTAATAGGTTTCACCCCTTGGGGCCATACCTTTGTCTCACATCAAAGTTTAAAGACCAAAGTATACAACACTTAACCCATGCTCATAGTCTAAAAATGTAAGTAAACTTACCTTGTATTTCACCTTCATTTCCTTGCACTTAAGGCTTGTATTCGCTTGACCCGTTTGCTTGTTGATTCATTCTTTCCAAGCTTGCACCTAGCTTGACAATATCAACCTTTTTGTGTAATAAGCTTGGATAATCCGGATTTTAGCTCATGCATCGAAACCCCTTTGATTTGGCTTGGATTTGAGCTTGAATTTGAGTGTTTAGGGTTTTGGTTGTTGGAGGAGATGATCTCCTGATCATCATACGACACACACACACTTTGTGTGTGTTTTTATTGTTTTATTATTATTAATAAAACTCACTTTGTCATTTGGCAACAATGGTCCCTCAAGTTTTGGTCTCGGTTTGCTTTTAGATTATAACATTAACTAGATTAGTATCTTGTAGTGGGTTTTAGTCTCGTTTTTATCCGTTGACTAAAACATCCACCGCTAAATTCGCTTTCGATACTTTATCAATTACGTCTAATGGCGTATTTAGGTGAAACAAGATTTCGGGGTGTTACAAATAGACTTCATGCGACATGCTTCTCCTTCGCTGCACAGGCCCGATCCATCAATTGGGAGTTTAATTTTTGGACGCGTCTTGCGATGAATTTGGAAACCATTATTGATTGATTTTGGACCGACACTATCAAGCATTAATTCAGCTACCATAATTCGCCCTAATCATTCCTTAATTGGATGATTTGAATGCATGTTTAACTAATTCAGGTCAAACAATCACAACCTTCCAACTATACGTTTATATTATAAATTGAATTCTTGTGCTTTATGCTTAAACATAAACGTGGTATACGTGCAATCATTACGAAATCATTAACTCCATACAAGGTGACTTTAACAATGGATAGCGCTATTTGAATTGACAACTCGCCTAGTGGAAAGTACCTATGGTGGTGGGAAGTCCTAGGTCATTGTTAATGTATTAAACTTTGTCACGTAAGAGGTTTGATTTTGACCCGCGTTGTGTACTTATGTGTTTTCCATATTTGCCTTGAATGAATCATGACACATGAATTGTAAATCATTTTCTTTAAACTTATATTATACGTATACAAACAGAATATGCTCACCAACATTATTTATGTCGACAAAATATTTTCGTACATGTTTCAGGTTGATTGTTGAGATATGTCATGTAGGACATGTGGACTTAGTAAAGACTTAATCAAGACAACATGTGGAATAGTATTTGTACTTTATGATATCTATAAATGTAACTTGAAGCATTGAATAAAATATTTACACTTTAGTACCAAGAACTTTTGAACAATCGTCACTACGTGACGCCTCGATGTTTCCGCCATCGGTTGGGGTGTTACATATTGGTATCAGAGCCACTCCTGTGCCGTTCGGGACGGTGGGTGCATACCTCATCAGGGACGATGAGACTCTAACAGGGGGTGAATGTGACACCCCATGAAAATCCCACATCAGGCGTGGCTAGGAGAGATCCTTGGTTCATATGTAATCCAATGCCTCTTAAATCACCAACGCGTTTTGAGGCTTAATGTTAGTGGATGAGAGGAGAACTCCACAGTTAAGCGTGCTCAGGTGGGAGAAATTCCAGGATGGGTGACTGTGACACCCCAGGAAAATCCCACATCGGCCGTGGCCAGGAGAGATCCTTGGTTCATAAGTAATGTCTTGCCTCTTAAATCACCAACGCGTTTTGAGGCTTAATGTTAGTGGATGAGAGGAGAACTCCACAGTTAAGCGTGCTCAGGTGGGAGAAATTTCAGGATGGGTGACCTCCTGGGAAGTCTCCACTTGGGCAACCAAAAACAAATCCGTGAGCTCTGGATGGGCAAAGCGGACAATATTGGTGGTGAGAGAGGCGGGGTGTTACAGATTGGTATCAGAGCCATGGTTATAGGGAATCAGGTTATTAGAAAAATAATCTAGTCTATAACCATAGGATTTAACCAGTACTTGCTTCTTTTACTTGCTATTCTCTATCTCCCTCCTACTTCTTATCCCTACTTTCATCCTTACAAGAAGGTTGCTCTCCATCACTGGATCTACTCTCAGACTTATAGGACAAAATCCTCAGGTTTAACCTGAACCCCCTTAAGATCTCGTCGAAGTTCTAGATTTTAATAACGAACACGTGCAATCTGGAAGGGTGAACGCCTGTATTCTGAGTCTTCTGTCTAGGCTGGCATTGCGCATATATCCCAATCAGACGAGGGACCCGGATGCCTACCTGGGAATTCTCGGGATGAGTGTTCACTTATAGGCTAAAGCATGTCTTCATATGTTATTAGAATTTGGAATCTTTGATAAGTCAACGTTTTCGTTTATGCATTTTAATTAATGAATAAATGATTACATTCCTTATATTACCTCATACACTTCATGTCTCATTAAAAACTTCATTGTGTCCCTTACAGATCATGCCTCCACGTCGCAGCACTCGCCTTATCAATGGTGACAATCAAGATGAAATGAATAGCAACGACCACAACACTAACCACATTAATGGGAGTGATGCCCAACTAGCTACGATGATTTCTCAACAATTGGCACAACAAATCACAACTCTGGTTTCTAACTTGTTGGCTCAAGTCATCCCAATGAATGGGAACGGCAATGGAAATGGAAATGGCGATGGAAATCACATAAAGAACGGAACCTTAGTTCGGAAAAGCAAGAAAATAAGTATTGTGGCCGCGGTAACTACCAAGAATCAGAAACGTAAGACCAGGGATCCTGACGTAAACCTCACTACCCAAGTTTCTAACAAGAAGCCTTATACGAGAAACTTTCCATTGTGTAACACATGCAATCGACATCATCCCACTGTTTCAGCGTGTCGCTTGTGCACCAATTGTGGTAGGTATGGTCATCTGGTCAACCCATGTCGCGAGACCCCAAACCCTAATCAACCCACCAACTCTGCTACTTTGGAGGAAGCAAAGCGGTTGGCTGCCACCTTAACAGATAACCATGTAAAGGCAGGAACCCTGACCCAGAAAGGGGAGAAGAAAACTGTTGCTAAAGATACTCCCCAACCTGCCGTTAAAATCAAAACTGAGGCCTCAACCAACGGAAAGCGCAAGGCCAGGAATTTTGCAAAAGACACCACTACCTCACCCAACAAGAAACAATACCGCGGGAAGCTACCTAAGTGTGACACCTGCCAGTATCACCATCCAACCCAAGTGCCCTGCCGTCAGTGTACCAATTGTCAAAGGTATGGACATCTTGCGGACGCTTGCCGAATTCCTGCTACAAACACCCTTGCTGCTCCAAATAACCCACTTGAGACCCTCCAGCTACTTAACAGCAAACTTTACCATCTGAATGATGTCTATTTTTCTCTTTAATTCCATGTATTGACATTTTATTTTCAAGTAATAAAATTCGAGTATTATTATAACATCTGTGTGCATGCTTGTTTGAATGTGAACTAATTGCTATATCTATGATCATACTTGCTTACTTGTACGACAGTTAGTTGACTACCAAACAACCTACTTAACGATTGGTAGAGGTCATCATGTCTTTCCAACAGTCGGGAGAGGCCCTACCACCTGCTCAACGACTGGTGGAGACTATCAGACCTGCTCAACAATCGATAAGAGTCATAAAAGGACGCAAAACCCTAATGTAAGGTAAATTGGTAATTACGGTCCGGAACGTAATCATGAATTTACAGGTACATTAAGGTAGTGTGAAATTTTATCAAGGTTTTCAGTAGTTGACCAATTGTAGACCTAGTGTTCTCATAACTTCGGGACGAAGTTTTCAAAAGTAGGGGAGACTGTAACATCGCAAAATTATTCCCAAATTCTAAACGTACTTTATATATATATATTTTTATTTTATCGTTCATTATATAACGTGCCTAAGTTTTTCCTACCACACAACTTATATATATATATATATATATAGGTTTCTAATAATAATAATAATAATAATAATAATAATAATAATAATATTAATAATAATAACAAACATGTTGTAGTTGGATGACCACAATTAACCCACATGTGTTTTGGAGCCAAACATTAGCCCAGCCCAACAAACAAGCCCTTAGTACCCGGCCCACTGTCCCCCTCCCTCTGATCAGTTAACAAAAAAAAAAGAAGCAAAATATTTGCCTCAGCCGGGTCTCGAACCGGAGACACGCCACACACAAGCACACGCCCACACCATTGAACCACTCATCGAGTTGTTATTTTAAACCTAACGTTAATACTTTTATACGTTTTTTTTTCATGTTTTCCTCCTCCCCTCTGCTGCTGTTTGATGTGCGCAGCCAAGGACAAAACCTTGGTTGACTTTTTATTAATCAATCAAGGTAAGGATTTAGTAGAATTGCTTTGTAATTACGAATTATTCATTTATTTCGCGTAGTTCACGGACAATTATCATCAATAATCGTTCAAATAATCGCATAAACATTCAATGGTGAGTCAACATTTCCAATTACGATCCGGACAACATCACTATAAATTGAACCTACCCAACCCTTCACAACTCGCCAATATTCTCTTCTCAATCTCCAATTCCTCTTAACAATTCTCTGTTCGTGGTTTTTCTTGTGCGAGTTGACTTTGAAGTTTGACTCGTCGTTCGTGTCTAATTCCGTTTTGTAAGTTCAATTACTGTTATGGGTTTCATTAATCGGAGCTTACACAACATTAACCCCATGATTAATTGGGTTAATGTTGTGTGGTTCAATCGATTGCAAAATCTAGGGCTTGTTCTTATTAATTTGGGGAAAAACACGATTTTTATATGTTATATATATTAATTGAACTAAAACAAAACACAACCACTGGTCTGGACCAAGTGGTTGTGTCTGGTGCCTTGTAACCTGGACCACACAGGTTCAATTCCCACCATATGCATTTTTTTTTGGCTTTTAAATTTGAAGGTTTAAATTACACAATTATTTACTTTAATTATTTAAAATACTTATAAGCCTTCAAAAATTCCCAAAATTTTACATAATGATGTTCATGCCCTGAATATTATTATTCAGATTTTTATATCCAGAAATTTATTTATTTAATATTTATAATAATTAAATCAAGTTTATTCTATTTTATTTATAAAAATCTATAAGAATATCAAAACGACCTTATAAATTTCCACAAAAATTATCCTGAGTTTTTATAACATTAAGCTTTTCAGAAATGATTTTTATTTCTGAAAAATCGTTTATTTAATATTTTTAATCAATTTTTGTTAGTTTTAATCATAATTAAATCATAATAAATCCAATTTTTAATATTTTTGCACCAAAATTTTATACAAATTATTTCTGAATATTTAGAACAGAAATATGATTTTTAAAATAATAATTCTTTAATTTTAGTATTTTTAAATTATTAAAGTTAAAGTTTGACAATTTGTAATAAATAGATTTAATAATCTATTTTAAAGAAAATAATTTTATAAAAATTATTTTTATACTTTAAACACATTCTTGTGACCATCTTAGATTTAAAATTCATAAAAAGATTTTTGGTTAATTATTTACTAATATTCTCTCAATTATCAAACATTTTTAATAATAATCAAACGAGCGTTTATCCCCAATTCGAAGCCCTAGAACTTATACATTTGTAGAATTGATAGACTTAGACATATTTGTTACCTCATTTTAGGGTGATACTTGATACATTTGGTCAACACAATTATCCAAATTTCTCAACAGATATAACATTTTACCAAGGTGAGTTTTACATAGCCCCTTTTCTATTTATCACCATTTTTGGGGTGAAACATGTTACAACATCATTTTATGCAATTCAATCATCAATGTGTCTATGTGTTTTCTATGTTGCATTATGTCTTGAGCATGATTAGAGTAAGCACCATTCTAGCATAATCATTAACTTCGTACAAGCCGGCGGTATACATTGATAGATCTATTGGACTGACAATCCCACCCGGATACGTGCCTCCTACAAAGGTAGCGTGGGTGTTTGTTATCGTATAACATATTCAAGTGGACCATGAGCGTATGGTATGTATCATATTATAACAGTCATCAGGGTTGATTATGCACTCGATTTATTTCTAGTATGTTCTCACATATGGACTAGATTGACATGACACATGAATTGCACATCATTTTTTTATTCAATTATCAAAAACCTATGTAATTCTCACCAACTTTTGTTGACCCAAAACATTTTTCAACTTAACATGTTTCAGGTTCTATTTGCTTGAAGATTTGAATTAATGCTTGAAGATATGTGTATAGTTTTATTCAATTTGATGTACAAATTCTAGAACTATTGTATGTAATTCATTTAAATCATTTAATGGAATCTATTATTCACCATGAGCTACTGAACAATCATCATTACGTGACATCCCGATGTTTCCGCCATCGGTTGGGGTGTTACAGATTCCTCCTGGGAAGTCTCCACTTGGGCAACCAAAAACAAATCCGTGAGCTCTGGATGGGCAAAGCGGACAATATTGGTGGTGAGAGAGGCGGGGTGTTACAGATGGTATCAGAGCCACTCCTGTGCCGTTCGGGATGGTGGGTGCATACCTCATCAGGGACGATGAGACTCTAACCTCATCAGGGACGATGAGACTCTAACGGGGGGTGAATGTGACACCCCAGGAAAATCCCACATCGGCCGTGGCCAGGAGAGATCCTTGGTTCATAAGTAATGTCTTGCCTCTTAAATCACCAACGCGTTTTGAGGCTTAATGTTAGTGGATGAGAGGAGAACTCCACAGTTAAGCGTGCTCAGGTGGGAGAAATTTCAGGATGGGTGACCTCCTGGGAAGTCTCCACTTGGGCAACCAAAAACAAATCCGTGAGCTCTGGATGGGCAAAGCGGACAATATTGGTGGTGAGAGAGGCGGGGTGTTATAGTGACCTCCTAAGAAGTCTCCACCGGGGCAACCAAAAACAAATCCGTGAGCTCTGGATGGGCAACTCATCGGGGCAAAGCGGACAATATTGGTGGTGAGAGGGGCTGGATGTTACATTATGTGTGCGCGAATGTGTATGTACATAATAAATTTTGAAACAAACTATCACTTTATAGGTTTGTTACTTTGTAAAATCATTGGTGTGACCTTGAACTAAGTCGATTACACATAAACAAGGGTCGGGGTTGGGTATTAGGTGTAGGCCGATTGATATAAGAGGTTCACGAGATGTATGATTACATACCAACAAGATGAGAGGATGGCAAGTGGTTTTAGACGATCAAAAGCTTCACTTGTGTCGTGATTCCACAATGTAGCTTTTGGTTCCTCTTGTGGCTTTTCGTGTGTATGTATATTGTAGAAAAGTGGCTCGTGGGATGGGGTATAGGCGTTCGGCCGGTGGGTTCAAGTAGGAAGAGAGTTTGGAGAGTTTGTGTGTGAATTTGGGAGTGTTGTGCAAGGATTCAAGTGTGGATATCATGCCTTTATATAGGCCGATTGTGGGAGTGATTATGGACCAATATGGTAACTTAAAATGGATGAGAATGGGTATGTTAAAGTGGATTTCCTAAACCATGTAATAAGTTGACAAAGAGGTTAGCAAGCTCCCATGCTTAGGCCGATAGTTAGGAAGCTAGTATAGGTTTTTATGGCAAGTCAACTCCTTCCAGATGCGTTCTAGATAGTTATGGTTGCCAAATCCATGATTCCATGTGTTGCCTTGTTGTCATGTGATAGATAGGGACTAGAAATAGAACAAAGATTGTGCACATGGCTTCTAGATTGTTGTGTGTGTATGTAGGTGAGATATGGATGAGTTGGGTGCTTGTCTTCTTGTAGCCGACTCTAGGGGTTAGGAAAACAAGGTGAAAAGGTTGTCATACATTGGAATTTGGATATGATAATGACTTGTGAATGCTCTCTTGTCTTGTGCTTCTTTTCGGCCGAGTATGGATCAAGGAAGAAGGAGATCCATCACATTTTTTTGTAAGAGATCTTATTAGGATAGTTTGTGTCATGAGTCATAGTTTCCAAATGGGTGTATGTTAGTTGTCACACAGTGGGGTGTTGTTATGGGTTTTCAGCTGCCAACTTTAGGAAGGGAATAGGTAGTTAGTTGTTGATTGTTGGTTGGTTATGTTCGATAGGGTAAGTTGACATGCTTTGGGGAGAGTAAGAAAGTTTGGTTGCGTATCCATCTAGTGAAAGTGAGCATGAGTGTCTAGTTACCATATCTATATGTATGTATGTATGTATGCATGTATGTATGCCGAGTGTGTGTATATATATATGTAGTGGTTTTGTTCTTGTTTGATAATACACACATACATGTGTGCCGTATATGTATATATGTATACATGTGTTGGCTTTTGTCTTGATCCACAATATGTATGTATAACCGTTTGTATATACATGAGTGTATAGGTATAGTGCTTTTGGAAAAACCACTAGTTAGCATAGATTATAATCGACTTTCCACACCAAAGCATAACTTAATCTTGTTGATAACATATGTGTTTTGAATACGATATTAACATGTATTATCTTTCATGTGTTATGGGTTCATAAAGATATGTTGTTTGAGGTTTGAAATTCTTGTTAACATATGTTTGTACCATAATTAAGTGTATATTAATGTTCAATGGCTTGAGTGTATAAATCTTATAGAACATCTTGTGAATGGTTTGGATTTTTTAGTGGAATTATGGATTTTCCCACTTGGGGATCGTCACATGTATCACTGATTTTTAGTGGAATTCGATGCCTGGTTGCTCTCTGTTAAGCGTGTGATTGGCTTGACTGTTCAACGCCAATTATCTCGAATAGTACAGGTGTTGTATGTGTAAACATATAATGTATTGAATTTTTGCCCTAGCTAAGGCTTTGTTAGACTAGGGATGGTATAATAAGTGCTAGAAATGTGTAATATGTACATGAAATGACATGGTTAAATAAAATGTGTACAGATCTTGACCTGATTCGTTGACGTGTGTCACACTATGTTTATCACATCAAGAACTTCTCCCTCTACAACCGAAAACACCGAAACCAAATAACCTAAAAAAATCATTTTAATGTTTGTTATTCATTGATTTATGAATTATTAGTCTTATTCTTGCATATTAAGTATTTATAATAATAGTTTACTTATCTTTGAAATAATTTGTCAATTGCCTAAAAAACACCAAAACTTAGCCCAAAAATAATAATAATAAACAATTTTCAAAGTATTATATAAAAACGGTCTTTATAAAAACTTTAAAGAAACATAAAAATAATTTAGAAGATTAAGTTTAACTTAAGTGAACAATATTAATACAAAAGGTTAAATATATCAATATAAATGTAAGCATCCCGACCCTACTTTTTGCATTGCTATTTGTGGGATTTGCTGGATACGGTTGTTGTTGTTGTAAACATCTAAAAAAGATTTTTAAATCTTCGATCACACGTTTAATTTTTAACTTTTACGTAATTATGTTCCAAAATCGAAAAATCAAAACAAACCGTCACTAAAACCGAAAAAACCAAAATAAAACAATTTTAAAAGCCGAAAACCAAACATTTCAATTACAGTTATAAATCTATACATATAATAAACCAAAGCCATTTTAATGACATGACACTTATAGAGGCATTCTCTTCCTTGAGTGTGCCATGTGTCATTTTATGTGGCATTGAGATATTTTAGGAAAAAAAAACAATTTAAAAACAAAATTGGATTTTTCACACTCATGTTTCCTCCTATAATTTTTAAACGTTAATATCTGTAATATACGAGATTTTTTAAAGAAAAAAATTACACCAAATTAACGAACGTTTTATTATCTTTCCAACGAGTACCATAGTGCTATATAAAAAAACGGAGAATTTTTTTTTGTGGGGTTTTGTTCATACAGGAAAAAAAACACAAAGTGTTCAGGTAAATCATTAATCATGTATAGACAAGTCACTAATTATGTTTAAATCAGTAAATATGAATTTTTTTTCTACCAGAGCCGAATAGGTTAATAGAGTTATACGTTGTTTTAAGTTAGGTATCAATATTAGTATGTTAGAGTTGTATATTTGTTTAGTCTTTAGGATAGGTGTTAATATTAGAGTTACATTAAAGTAGCACATCAACCACACATGTACAAAATAACAATACACGTGACAAAGAGGTGTTAGCATTGGAGTTGTACATTGTTAATTTGTTTTAGGTTAGATATTAATATTAGGGTCTGTTTGGTATTGGGTAATGGAATGGACGAGGGAATGGAATGGAGAAGGTAATGTAATGGACAAAGGAATGAAATGGATGATTACCATTCCATAGTCTTGTTTGGTTACACATAAGAATGGAATGAATCATTACTTTGTATTGTTTGGTACGAAGGAAAAGACAAAAGAATAAGATCGACGGTGGTGAGTGGTGGCGATAGCTATTGGCAGTAGGTGCTTGCTACGACGGTTGGTGGTGGCAGAGGTACTGGTGGTCGGTGGGTGGCGGCACTCGGTAGTGGCAGAAGCGCCAACGATGGTGGTGGTTGTTGTCAGTGGCAGTGACAACGATGGGTGGTGGTCGGTGGTTGTGGGTGGCGATGTTTGGTGGTGATAGTAGCAGTGACGGTGGTGGTGGTCGGTGGCGGCAGGTCACAACAGGGAGTGACCGTGATAGTGAGTGGTGGCGGCGGCGGTGGCGGTCGGTGGGTGGCGATGGTCGGTGACGCAAAGTGTTGATGGTGGCGGTCGGTGCTTGGTGGTAGGTGGTGGTGGTCGGTAATGGCGATGGTCAGTGACGGAGGGTAGCGGCGGTGGTTGGTGGGTGGCGACGGTCAGTGGTGGGTGGCGATGGCGGTGGTCGATGGTGGTGGCGATGGGTGGTAGTGGTTGAGGTGGGTGGTGGTCAGTGGTGATGAAGGGTGACAGAGGGAATGGAATGGGAAAAAAACAGGGGGTTGGATGGAATGAATATGGAGGTTTTTAGAGAGAATGGAATGGAGGAGGTAATGGCTGATTTCATTACCTTGACCAACCAAACACCTTTTTTTTCATTCCATCGTAATGCTCCATTCCATTCCGCCTCTCATTCCTGCGTACCAAACGCTACCTTAGAGTTATACATCAGTCTATTTCATATGTAAAATTGATGTATCATATTAAATTTCTTAACCCGAAACACTCCCGGGTATAATCTAGTTTACCATAAAACCAAACTAACCGAACCGTACACACCCACACCTTACCCTTCAAACTTTTACCAACTTAAGGAAAAACCACATGTTAGGCTTTTACACTCTGTTCCAGAGTTTCATTAAAGGATGGAAGAGAAAGGATCTCCCTCGTCTTCCTTTCTCTCCGGTTCCTTCCAAATTGAAAAGATTGAAAATCACCTTAAAAACCTCTTTATTATCCCTCTCATTCCCTCACTTTCCTTCCTACAAAAAACTCTGGAACACATTTTTTCCCCACTTCCTTCCCAATCCTTTCTCTTCCATCCTTTAATGAAACTCTGGAACATAGTGTTAATGGTATCCAAAGCATCCAACTACTACTACTCATTTCAGTTTACCAATCCACCTTCAATCGATCAATCCCACTCTCTCCTCACTGATATTATTCTCCTCTACTCCATCTTCGTGCCTGCCTTATTATCAACACACATATAAACAAACACTTAAACCACATAACCCACCATGAACATTTAACCTCACACCAACCATGGAGCCCTTAACCGAGCTCTGCGATCTAATCGCCCAAAACCCTACCCAATTCCCTGACAAAATCGACTGGATTTGTAATCGATGTCCTCAACCCGACTCTCTCTTATCCGGATCCTTTAAAATCTCTCGCTCTCAGCTCAATGCCGTCCTTATTACAGCTAGATTCCTCTCCAAATCCGGTAATCACAATAATAATATTAATAATATTAATAATATTATTAACCGTCCTTGTTTAATTATTATTGACTTTGTTAAATCAATTGCATCGTCGTTTGACCAAAGTTTCTGGCCGGATTCGTTTAGTAATACTTCGATTGCTACGTTTTATGTTGAGTTGTTTGGATATGTTAGTAAAGCAGCTGAATATTATCCGGATTTGCTTGGGAACGGGTCTGACGTGGCTAGGGTTATGGGAGAGGTTATGTTAAGTGCTGTTAATGATAGGTTTGGGGATTTGGGGGTTTCGAGGGCGTTTTTGAGTGCGGCGGCGGAGAGTTTTCCGCCGGTTGGGTTGTTGGATGCGGATAAGTTGGTTAGTTCGTTGCTTGATGGGATAGAGTTTGCGGTTCCGTTTGGGAGCTCGCCGAAAGGTGTGATAGGGTCGAATTCGTCGAGTCCGGTTAGTGTGGGGAATGTTGCGGGGTCGAGTTCGTCGAGTGGGGGTGTGGATGAGGTGAGTTTGGTGAATTCGAAGGCGATTGTTGTTAATGGGAGTGGTAATGCGTGGGGAGTGATGGGGACGCCGAATGGTGGTGATAGGAGAGGGGTTGGTTACTTTGAAGAGGAGTCGGTGGAGAATTTGGAGAAACAGGAGATTGCTTTTAAGTTGATTTGTCATATAGTTGATAGGTTGAAGATTGACTATAATCTGTTGGAACGGGTGCTTGTTATTACGAAGGATCAACTTAAATCAGTTTCGTCTTTTCTAAAGGTAAGGTTTGCGTAAATGTATTTTAGGTGCCATGTTATGTTTAGAGTGCAACATTTGAAAACTAGTATTTGAGTTTTTATATTTGTTGGGCAGATAAGGAAGCGAGATTGGACGGAGCAGGGGTCGTTATTGAAAGCTAGGATTAATACTAAGCTTTCTGTTTATAAAGCTGCAGTGAAGTTGAAAATTGCAGGTCTTTTATCTCTTGATTCAGATGGAAAATTGTCTAAGAAAGTGTTGACTGGAGCTCTAGCATTGCTGGTAGAAGCTGCTGAAGCTTGTGTATATTCAATATGGCGTAAACTGCGAGTTTGTGAAGATCTTTTCAGTTCGTTGCTTGATGGTATCTCTAAAATTGCTGTTGCCCGTGATGGTTATCTACTACGGGTTCTGTTTATACGGTTTAAACCGCTTGTGCAAGCTACATGTGCTCAAGTATATATCATTTTGTTAATCTTGGTCATATTTGGTATCTTAGTTTACTTTTCTCATGGATTGTTTAATTGAGTTATGAATTCGTTTCGTAGGCTGATACTTGGGCAAGCAGTCAGGGTTCTATGTTTGAAAGTGTATTGAAATCAAGCTGTGAGATTATTCAATATGGATGGACTAAGGACCCTCATGCAGTGGATGCATTTATTAAGGGACTGGCTGCAAATATTCGCAAACATAATGACTATGAGGAAGAGGTTGGTTATAATCTTTCTTAGTCTTCTTATTTGATTTTGATCTTAGATTGTTGAAAATGTGTCTCTTGTTATTACGCTCGGGAGCTTTGATCCATTTAGTTGTAGAAGCCATATATAACATATTTGTTTTCGCTTTGACTTATAATAAAATAGCTGAGCTTTTGTGAAAACTTTTTCTTAATAGCAAGTATATTAGTATATAGTTGAGCTTGTGTAATGATTAATGAATGTAAGCTCAGGGGGTTTCTTGATAGAGAACAAACAGGCCATGTCTATTCACAAAATAATGAATAATCACTTTTACACTAGGGATATGATATTGATATTTCTCATAGCAATACTTTAGGTATTCCCAAGACTAAGAGTAAGGGCCTGATTATTTTGTGTATGGTTAAGCTCTGCCTGGAATCTGGATGAAGTCGTGTTTTGTTGCAGCTTATATCTAGAATAAGTTGTAAGTGAATAGTTTGCCCGGTCTAAAATATGTTAGGAAATGGGTAGTTTGCTGTTTTCTAAGTGTGTTGAATGGACTGTCGCGAATGTCCAAAATTACTATTTTAATTGGTAAATGTTGAATGGGAATTGACTGTTTGATAAGAGTTCTAAATGAAAGTCTAGAGTAAAAGACCATTTTCCATCCAAAAGTTTGAACTGTTTTGATAAAAGACATCCAATAATAGAACAAAACAACATCAATAACTTATAATAAAACTATAAAACAAGATCTGTTGATATACTTAGCATAATACTTCATTTTTTTTTGTTCTTATACTGAACCATTTAAATGTCTAATAGCTTCACGCACCTGATCATGTTCTATCTAGACTCTAGTGCTTCTTCACTTCCATCACTTTGTTCTTCTTCATCAAATTTAGTGTCCTCGTTGCACTCCATGAGTCCATGTTATATCTTATTTTCATAACTTATTTGTTCAAATATTTACATGAACTTACCTTCTAAACATGCAGTATTTTTTACCAAATATTTAAAAATTAAAATTTATAATAAAATTTGTAATAATTCTCTGTTTTGTTATTTTTTCTTCACAAGTTCTGATGCCTTCTAAATTATCAAGCTATAGACACATATCAATTTTATTGAGGTAGATGAACCATAGGAGGGACATAATAGGAAAAGTCTTAGTCTGAATGTGGAAACCATGGTGCTGATGACTTACAGTTACAGATCAAGTCATTGCTTATTGAGTTAGTCCTGAATTATATACGGCTTACCAAATATGTCACTCAGCCCATTTGCTCGATTAAGTTGAAACTAAAGTAAACACCACCTAACTGGCTAACTGGTGGCCACTAGCTTCACTATTTTGGGATCATTTTGTTTTTATTAGAAATTTAAAACTGCCATTATATTGTTGGAAAGTTTAATAATTAACTTTCAAAAGAGGAGCTTGGGCTCGTTTCGTTACATAGAATCTACTTTATGATGGAATGATTTTTTTTTTCTTTTTTCTTTTTATATTTGTGGTAAAATTATGCTTATGATCAATATACATAACTTCAGGATGTCAAAGAGAAGCAGGCAGTTCCTCTCTTGCAGCTCAATATTATCAAGTTGCTTGCAGAGCTAAATGTACAAGTTAAGAAAGCTGAAATTGTTGACATCATATTGCCTCTGTTCATTGAAAGTTTGGAGGAGGGTGATGCTTCAACTCCTGGCTTATTACGTCTCCGAGTATGATACTCATCTTAAATCATGTTTTTAAATGGTTACATGTTCTATATCTTTAAAGTTACTCTATTGATTAAAAGCAACATTTTTGGTCTTAATGATCGAGCCTGTAGTTTCTTTAAACTTCAATGTTTTCTGAATATACCAAGGCATTCTCAAACTCTTTTTGTTGAGATACTGCAGCTTCTTGATGCTGTTTCTTGCATCGCGAGTTTAGGTTTTGAGAAGTCTTATCGTGAAGCTGTTGTGCTTATGATAAGAAGTTACTTAAGTAAGCTTTCTAGCATTGGATCTGCAGAAAGCAAAACCTTGCCACCAGAGGCTAATACAGAACGTGTTGAGGTGTGTATAATATAAATATGCTCACTTCTATATTACATTAGTTGGTTTTGGAACTGTTTTACGTTTAACAATGAGTTTGTTTACATTGATCATGATTGTGAATTTTTGTAAAAAAATAAGTTTACCATAGATGCTCACTGGTTCAATCACATTCAAGACTCTTCCTGCAGGATTTGAATCCATAGCTAGAGGCCTTGCAAATGCAAACCTTAGAGTCGACTTCCGTCATCGTCTTCTATCTTTATGCTCAGATGTGGGTTTGGCTGCTGAGTCCAAAAGTGGAAGGTAATTTTTGTTATTTGTCATGTTTCGTAATAATGTAAAGGAATATTGGATTTAAATACCCTCAACTTTCAGAGTTTGGGCGGCAATACTCCTAACTACGAAAATGTTTATCAGCACTCCCAACTTTTAAGGTATTTTCTACTGGTACTCCCAAACTAACCCAGTTAGTTTGTTCAGTTAGTTTGCTAACGTGGCCATTATTGCTGACGTGGATGACACATAAGATGACACATCATCTTCCACAACATGCCATGTCAGCAATGATGGCCACATTTTGCTAACGTGGCCATTATTGCTGACGTGGATGACACATAAGATGACACATCATCTTCCACAACATGCCATGTCAGCAATGATGGCCACATCAGCATGCCACATCAGCAAACTAACTGAACAAACTAATTGGGTTAGTTTGGGAGTGCCAATGGAAAATACCTTAAAAGTTGGGAGTGTTGACAAACATTTTCGTAGATGGGAGTATTGCCGGCCAAACTCTGAAAGTTGGGAGTATTTAAATCCAATAAACCTAATGTAAAACATTTGTATTTTAATCTATATTGCCTTTCATACATAATAGTCTGGACACTGCTTGCAATCAGGAAGAGTTGGATTACATGATTAAATTATGTGTAATTGATCACAATTCGTTATATAAATGATCCCAAATTTGTTTTATGCATTTACATAATTCAGTTTCTTTCTGTTATGCAGCAGCGGAGCTGATTTTCTTGGACCTTTACTTCCTGCTGTGGCTGAAATATGCTCTGATTTTGATCCAACAGTGTATATTGAACCTTCCCTTCTGAAGTTATTTCGTAACCTATGGTTCTACATTGCTCTGTTTGGCTTGGCCCCACCTGTGCTGAAATCTCCAACCCCGGTGAAGCCAAACTCCACAACATTGAACAATGGAGGAAACACAAGTGCTGTTACCCTTCAAGCTGTGGGTGGACCCTACATGTGGAATCCTCATTGGTCTTCTGCTGTTCAACGCATATCTCAAGGAACTCCACCTCTTGTATGTCTAATTGACTGAAGATTTTTTTTAGTTTGATTGGTTTTCATTTAGTACTAAGTTAGGGTACGAACATGATTTTTTTTGTACTTATTCCCTTCTTTTTTTTTTTAGGTTGTTAGCTCTGTAAAATGGCTAGAAGATGAATTAGAACTTAATGCCCTTCATAATCCTGGAAGCCGTAGAGGAAGCGGAAATGAGAAAGCTGCTGTAAGTCAGAGGACAGCCCTATCTGCTTCATTAGGAGGCCGTGTTGAGGTTGGAGCAATGAGCACAATTTCAGGTATAGAGAATTTGTGTTTTGTGTTTGTTGTCTTGATTCAGATGTTTTGGTTTACTTTTGATTTGTGAAAGTTATCTGATTGTTTTGTTGATAATTTTCAGGGGTGAAGGCAACTTATCTTCTTGCAGTAGCATTTTTGGAAATTATAAGATTCAGCAGCAATGGTGGCATTCTTAATTGTGGTCCCAATTCAACTGCCTCTAGAAGTGCTTTCAGCTGTGTTTTTGAATATCTCAAAAGCCCAAACCTCATGCCAGCTGTCTCGCAATGCTTGATAGCCATTGTTCATCGTGCTTTCGAGACATCATTATCATGGCTGGTAAATTTTCTCATATGCTTCTTGTAAGCAACTATACTATTCTCATTGGGATAATATTCACCCCTTGAATTGTTGTTGTGCCTGAATAATCTTTTAATTTACAGATTTTTTATTTGAATTTTAATTTAATCACATCTTATAACGTGACAGGAGGCTCAAATTTGTGAGACGGGAGATGCCGCTGAGGTCAGAGAGTCAACTCTAGCTGTCCATGCTTGTTTTCTCATAAAGAGTTTATCCGTAAGAGAAGAACATATTCGGGATTTATCAATTAATTTGTTGTCTCGATTGAGAGAAAGATTCCCACAGGTAAATTACATTTGTTAAATTATCATCAAGTGTTTTTTTTTCAATATTACTTTTCATGCAAATTTCCACATTTTTCCTTGCAGATCTTGTGGAAATCATCTTGCCTTGATTGTCTACTCTTTTCTGTCAATAATAACCCGCCTTCAGGTCTTGTCAATGATCCTGCTTTTATATCATCTGTGCGTTCTTTGTACCAAAAAATTGTCCGTGAATGGATTATTATTTCACTATCATATGCTCCATGCACCACCCAAGGTCTTCTTCAGGTTTGTTGTACTGATTCTCTCTACGCATTGTAAATAGTTTAGGCTTGTAATGTGTTAAACTAACTTCGGTTTCTGGTTTATTTTTGCTGTTGTTAACTTTTAGGAGCAACTTTGTAAAGCAAACACATGGCAAAAAGCACAGCCTACAACAGATGTGGTTTCTCTTTTATCTGAGATAAGAATAGGCACCGGTAAAATTGATTGTTGGACTGGAACAAAAACCGCCAACATTCCTGCAGTAATGGCATCTGCAGCTGCCGCGTCTGGTGGAAATCTCAAATTATTAGAAGCATTCAACATCGAAGTTCTTAGTACTGCTATTGTGAGTGCCACAGTCAAGTGTAATCATGCAGGAGAAATTGCTGGCATGACAAGATTATATGAGAATATGGAGAGTGTAGATGATGACTCTGAAGTTGGCACATCAGCACCGGGACCTGGTGGTAGTCTTTCAAGGCTTATCACTGGGTCTTTTCCTCCACCAACCCCACCCAAAAAGCAATCCTTTAGTGAGATATTACTTAACAAGTTTGTCCGTATTCTTCAAAAGTTTGTTTCCACTGCAGAAAAAGGCGGGAATATTGACAAGTCGTCGTTCCGTGAAAGTTGTTCCCAGGCTACTGCACTACTCCTTTCCAATCTGGTAGAACTTAGAAATAAGAAGGGGGTCAATTTGGGTTATGGTTTATCCCAAACGGGTCAAATGAGTTGAATAAAACTTATAGCTAAATGGAAAACCGTCATGGATCAAACGTGTTGAAAGTCACTCAGCTGTAATTATATAGCTTAAAGCTTCGTAGATTTTTTTTTAATGTTAAAATATAACATTATTGATGTAGCAACATAGATTTTCTAATCATATTTAACGCAATAACTGTTCAAAAAAAAATAATAATAATAATAATACAATGCTTTCAGGGCAACCCAACCTGATCTGACCAGCTGCTATCTGTACTAAAAAGACTCATTTCAACCCATTACCTGACCTCACCATTTTGCCACATCTATAATAATCTATTTATTTCTAGTGTTTGTTTAAACTAATTGTTGGATGATACTTTTCAGGCTTCAGATAAAAAACCAACTGCAGAGAGCTTTTCGCAGCTCCTGAGACTTCTATGCTGGTGTCCAGCTTATATTTCTACACCTGATGCAATGGAGACTGGTGTATTCATCTGGACATGGTTAGTTTCTGCTGCACCTCAGCTGGGTTCTGTGGTGCTTGCCGAGCTTGTTGATGCATGGTTATGGACCATTGATACCAAACGTGGGCTGTTTGCATCTGAAGTGAGGTTTTTTGGGCCAGCTGCTAAGTTAAGGCCTCAGCTTGCACCCGGTGAGCCAGAAGCACCACCTGAGAAGGACCCGGTTCAAGAGATTCTAGCACATAGGCTATGGCTTGGGTTTTTCATTGACCGGTTTGAGGTGAGTTTATCTACACAACCTTGATGTACCAACTATGCAGCATTTAACAACCAGTTGCAAGTTATATTTCTTTTGCTTGTCTCACCACTGCTGTGACTACAGGTAGTTAGGCACAATAGTGTGGAACAACTCTTGCTTCTTGGCAGAATGTTGCAAGGGACTACAAAATTTCCATGGAGATTTTCACGCCATCCAGCAGCCACCGGTACATTTTTTACCGTCATGTTGCTAGGGCTTAAGTTATGCTCATGTCAATACCAGGGTAACCTTCACAAGTTTAAGTTAGGACTTCAGCTTCTAGAAGACAGGATTTACCGGTATTATTGTCTACTCTTTTTTTAAAGTTTCATTGTACTAAATGCTGATTATTCTTCTTGCCTTCTATTTCAAGTTTAGTTATATTTGTTACTGTTTGTCGCTTATTGTATCTTGGCTTGGGCTTTCAAAGTTTTCTTTCTTTGTGCATTTACCCCTTGAAAGGTCAAGCAAATTACTGACTCTACCAGATTACCACTATGGCAGTTTCTTTTCTTTTATTGTTTTCTCGACCCGCAGATTGTATCTGACTTCAAAAAAATGTATCATCCTGTTAGCGAACCCCTCTATCTAAGAGTTAATTTGCGACAGTCGTGGTTATATTCGACATATTTGGATGGTTCAGCCATAGATGGGAATTTGAGGATTGGATCTAGATCCTAGAATAACCTCTGTTTTTTTTTTTTTTTTTTTTAAAATTTCTATTATGGATGCGTGGATTCGCTTCAACCTCGTCTTGAACCATTTATTTTATGAAAGTAAAACAAATTAGTAAACTGAAATATAACGACGTCATGAACATGATCTTGTACCATTGCAGGTTTGTTATGACTCCTCTAAAGCCAACCGGCTGCTAATAAGTTTTGGATCAATAAACAATAAGTGTAAATAAAAAACAACACATGAAATCACTGGTCAAATTGATTATATGATTTCTCTAATCAGATTTTGTAATTATAAATATACACAATGATTTCTATATTCAGATTTTGTGTTTAAAAATGTCAAAATTATGACGCCTGACCGAGATTGTATTGTACTTTTCCCCATCTTCTGTCACTGCCCCCATCTTCTACCTAGTACTTTCCCTCTACTTCTGTGGAACCAGTTTTTAATAAGATTTCAGGCTTGCCAACAGAAAACTGAAACTAAATTTCTGACTGCAGGGCCTCATTAGGCTGGTTTTGCCATCAGCCTGAGTGGTATGAGACAAATAACGGGAATTTTGCGCGCAGTGAGGCCCAATCTGTTCATGCTTTTGTCCAATTTCTGTTAAATCAACGGATGGATGTTTCCCAAAATGATTTGAAAGTACAGGGTCAGGAAAACGGGAATGCTTTGCTTAATACGGTAAAACAGTCTTTGCTTCTTTATTTTGGAATTTTTTGTTGGTTTTTCTTAATGTGAGGGTGTTCTGATCATGTGATGTAAAATTGTCAACTTCAGAAGGATTCATATCACCCTGTATGGGGATCACTGGAGACTAATGCCGCTGGCAGAGAGAAAAGGAAGCAATTACTTCTAATGTTATGCCAGCATGAAGCTGAAAGGCTTGATGTTTGGGCACAACCTATTGGCTCTAAGTAAAGTTTAAAACTGCTATTTCTGTCATGTGAACTTTTTTCATTTGCTGTAACTATTAATCCCAGACTTACAACAATTTACTAATTAATCCACAGGGAAAACACTTCTTTTAGGCCCAAGAATAATTCAGATAAATGGATTGAGTATGCAAGAACTGCATTTGCAATTGATCCCAGGATTGCCCTCTGTTTGGGTGCTAGATTTCCTACAAACTCATTACTAAAGGCGGAACTCACTCAGTTGGTTCAGGTGCTATATTCATTTTATGTTCTACAATTTGAAAAAAATGTATAGCTTTTTCAAATATTTCAGTTGACAGTTGCTTATAGATGACAAATGTTAAGAATTGTTTTCTAGTTTTCAGTCTCTTCAATATATTTTTTCTTGTTCTTGCAGACACATATATTGGAGATTCGTATGATACCTGAGGCTTTACCATACTTTGTGACACCAAAGGCTGTGGATGAAGATTCTCCACTTTTGCAGCAGTTAACACATTGGGCTGCTTGTTCAATTACACAGGCATTAGAGTACTTCACTCCAGCATACAAGGGTCACCCTCGTGTTATGGCTTATATTCTAAGGGTACTGGAGTCATATCCTCCATCCAGAGTAACCTTTTTCATGCCGCAGCTAATTCAAGCTTTAAGATATGATGATGAGGTAGGTATTACAAGGATATTGCCCGGTTGGGTGACAATGGGTTCGAATTGAAATGGTCATTTTTAGTACTAGTCAAAACATGCTGGTTCAGGTTAGGTACTTAGCCACTTGGGTTAACTGGCAAACACTTGTTCATATTTCTGATTAATGCTTAATTTGGTTATAAAAAGATGGTTACAGTAATAATCTACATCTATATCTTTGAATAAAACTAATCAACTATTCACTGAATCTGCAGAAATTGGTTGAAGGTTACCTGATTAGAGCTGCTCAAAGGAGTGACGTGTTCTCTCACATTCTTATTTGGCATTTACAGGTCAAAACACTTTGCTTCTGGTTCTCAATTTAATCATCATATGAATATGTTTCAACTTTCATCTAATAACTGCCGTGTTTATTTATGCAGGGCGAGACCTGTGCACCCGAGCAAGGGAAAGAAGCAGTGTCAGCAAAGGTACAGACTTGTATCCATTAATATTCTGTGTTATGTACAGAAAACAAGAATACGCTTGATTAAAACTAATAGGCTACGTACTTGATTGTTTCGTGTTGTATGAGTGCGATTTATGATTTTATTCCAAAATTCTGATAATTTTTCATATTTCAGACACAAGCATTTGTGGCTCTTCTGCCACTTGTTAGACAACACATCATCGATGGCTTTAATCCCAAGGCACGTGACATGTTTCGCAGGGAATTTGACTTTTTTGAAAAAGTGACATCTATTTCAGGTGTTCTTTATCCACTTCCGAAAGAAGAAAGACGAGCTGGTATACGAAGGTATCTTTCTTTATGCTTGCTGCTTACGCCATAGACCATTCATCGGCACATTTTGTGTACTTTATTTAAGCACATTAATAAATAATCATATTATATTATGAATGCTTTGGGTACAGAGAGCTGGAAAAAATACAGTTAGATGGTGACGACCTCTATCTACCAACAGCTCCTAATAAGCTTGTTAGGGGTATTCAGGTTAACAGTGGAATACCTTTACAATCAGCTGCAAAAGTGCCAATTATGATCACGTTTGATGTGGCTGATCGAGACAGAGATCCTAATGACATAAATCCACAAGCTTGTATTTTTAAGGTGAACACTATCACTCTTTCTCTATAGGAGATCCTTAGTTTTATATGGTTTCAAAATCTGTATTATGACATTTGCCAGATAATTATCATATTACATGGCTCAGTTTTTTTTTTTTTTTTTTTTTTTACCTTTTTAGTATTAAATTTAGGTTAATAAATGACTTTGTCTGACCTAATAAATTTTTGCACCTTGCTAAAAAGATCATGTTTTAATTTATTACCTAGCTAAATATACCTTGTTTGTAGGTTGGAGACGACTGCCGACAAGATGTACTTGCTTTACAAGTTATTTCACTTCTGAAGGATATATTTCAAGCAGTGGGTTTGGATCTTTATTTGTATCCTTATGGAGTACTTCCAACCGACCCAGAAAGAGGAATTATTGAGGTAACTTTTGTCATACAATGTTTACTTCAAGTTCCAAAGTTTTATTAAAAAAACAATGTTATTATGCTTCCAATTGTGTAAATTCGATCGTTAGACCAAAAACGAAGCATATGTACTGTTTTTGCAAAAAATAAAAAAAACATTTTTGTGTTTATATGACCCTTTTTTGTCTGCAACTCTATGCAGGTTGTTCCAAATACACGCAGTAGAAGCCAGATGGGTGAGACCACTGATGGCGGTTTATATGAAATATTTCAACAGGACTTTGGGGCAGTTGGGTCACCAAATTTTGAAACTGCCCGTCATAATTTCATCATCAGCAGTGCTGGTTATGCTGTTGCCAGTTTGTTGCTTCAGCCAAAGGATAGACATAATGGAAATCTTTTATTCGATAGGTAGTTATAACTTATAAAACACCGTGACGCATCTATTTAAATACCATTTTTATTGCTCTACTAGTATTTTTTAGCAATGAAGCTATAATTTGTTACTTATTAAGCTGCATGAAAAAAACTAATTACCATATATTAACACGAACTCTTGTGAATACAGTGTTGGTCATCTTGTACATATTGATTTTGGTTTCATCTTAGAGACATCACCTGGTGGAAACATGCGATTTGAAAGTGCTCACTTTAAGCTAAGTCATGAGATGACTCAGTTGCTTGATCCGTCCGGTGCAATGAAAAGTGAAACTTGGTTTTTGTTTGTAAGGTAAGGATAACGGCATTAGTTTTGTAAAGAAATTAAAAATGTGACTTTCAACATGTTTACCCTAGATTTCTTTTGTCCGACTCATATAAAAGAAAACATAATCCGATTCCTGATCTTTTAATGTGTATTCTCAGCTTGTGCGTGAAAGGATACCTTGCTGCCCGCCGCTATATGGACGGGATTATAAACACAGTATTAATGATGGTAGAAAGTGGATTACCATGTTTCAGCAGAGGAGACCCGATTGGTAATCTAAGAAAGAGATTTAATCCCGAGATGAGTGAGAGACAAGCGGCAAACTTCATGATCCGCACATGTGCAGATGCATATGACAAGTGGTCAACTGCAGGTTATGATCTCATACAATATCTGCAACAGGGTATTGAAAAGTGAAAACCTGCTTCTTTGGGGTGGTTGGTCACGCGACTTTACACTTCATATATCAATTTGCATATTCTACATATTGTTTGTATTCTAAGTTATTCAGGAATTTCGACATTTTTTTATCAGGCGCGTTAGGAGGTGAAATCTTAAAATCGAGTTCTTGTCTTGTGAAAATATTTGTAGGAATTATGACTTTTTAGCTGATAAATCATGTTTGTCTACTGGTTGTAAATCTATACGGTCTGAGTTATTGTGAGGGTGTCATCTGCAATTCTGCATGATGAAATATGTGCATTAGACTAAGGGTCTTGCCCAAATGTGCTTCACGAGTGTTAAATAATAATAATAATAATAATAATAATAATAATAATATAATAATAATAATAATAATAATGATCATTAGTTAGTTTAACCATAGAAGTCAACAACTTAACTCAACCATGGTTACTTTCTCCTCATCATCTACCTCTTGACCTTTCTTCCTCCCTCCCACTGTAACACACATTTCTCTTTTTCTCTGCAAATCGAAGACCAAAGACCTTGTACAGTGGAACATCAAGACCACCAAATCCATCCAAGACCCACCCCTTTCCTAACGCAATCGTACATCGTTCAAGAGATCCAAATCGACATAGGGAAGTCAGAACACTGTGTCGTGTTCTCTGTGCCCTCCTTCCTCTCTCTAAAACTCACCGCCACCGCCATCCCTCCTCGGAGCTTCAGTCAGCCGTACATCGCTGCAGGTGACTGCTGTAACCACCTGACACCATCACCCCACCACCACCACGACTGCTGTAACCACCGTCACCCCCACTGCCACTGCTGTAACCACCTCTCACCGTACACCACTCATCTCATGCTCCGCCCGGTCCGTCTTTAGCTTCCAGATATGATGGTGAAGGTGAAGGCAACCGGTGATGGTTGATGATTGTTGACAGCAAATAGAGGAGTGTTATCAGGGAAGACGAGGACTTACCGGAAGAATGGTTGCCGGCGCCGGTCACCGGACCGAGGATCTTTGGTCATAAGCTTTCGACGCACACACAGTAGGTGTGTGTTGTGCGTGTGTTCTGTAGAAACAAAGAAGGTGGGGGAGGGTTTATAAAGGAGGGACAGATTAAGGGATGTTTGGATGCGAGTGTAGGAACTAGCTAGAGGGGTGTTTGGTGACAAGTTTAATAGCAGGAATAAAAGGTGTTTGGCTGCAATAAAATGACAAAACTGCCCCTCAGTTAACCTAACTGAGATTAACTAACGGAGTTAGGCATTTGGACGAAACCAGCAAGAATTTGAAAACTAGTGGATCCAGTTGAGAAAAAATAAACTTTTCGATGAAACTGACAAAAAGTGCCAAACCTCAAGAACGAAAATGACAGTTTACTCTAAAAAAAAAATTAATGTCCCTCGCGAGTCGCGACGTATGCTAATTAACCGACCTGGCCTTCAATCATTGTCCGTGGCGTTGCTCTCTGTTTCGTAACGAATAATTACATCTTTTTGATCATTGTTTAAGTCAAACCACAATTCAATCACAGGCTTCTCTCGTGTCATCTAATGGCGTCGTTATTTGGATCTAATTTTCCCACTGAGGTTTAACTCTTATTCCCAGTTTGTTAGGGTTTATATGCATCATATAGTTTGAATATGTAATTATCTTTTGTTTTTCTGTTATATTTTTCATATACCTAACCAAAATGTTTAATTAACCTTTTAGTATCTTTCTCAAATCATTATATGATTACTCTAATAGCTAGTTTAGGACTAATGAATAATGATTATATGTTTTGTTCGGAGTCTCGTCTTGGACAAATTTTGTTGAGCCATGAGCCAGTTGTGGGTGAGTCGGGTCACCACGCTCTATTCTTCGGGCGGAAGGGAGGGTGATCCTGAGTGTCCGGGCTTTTGCTGTTAAAAAAAGGATTTCCATAAATTAGGAGAGCAGTAAAGGGACTGCTGGCCGGTCCCTAATTATTTCTTGCTTTGCAAGATTAGTGAGGGTTAAACCATGATTAGTTTTTTTTGAAGACTAGTTTCTTTAATCTTGTCGTCTTTGGGACTTGAACCCAAAACTTCCAAACTTGGGTTTTTGCCGAGGGACAACCAAGGCACCAACCCCATTGGTTGAACACTAGTTAGTTAGCCTATAATATATATCTTGTACTAGTAAATTATTATCGATAAATTAAAGAAAACCATAGTTGTCCCCGTGGATGTAGGTTGCACACCGCGACCGAACCAAGTTAATTCTCTCGTGTTCACTATGGTTTTTCTGTTTTATTGTTCGTGTGTTGCTTGTTTGATCCTAACATGTTTGTCATGGTGTTATCGACTTACCGGTGCACTTTTTTTTTGGGAGACTGAGAACTTGTAATCTCACCTTTTGATATTTCATTCCAGATATAATTTAGCTCTTGCTCCTTGAGTAATTTGTAACATGTAATAGAAATCTAAATATATATTTTGTTCAGTTTTTTGTCTATGTTTCAATATTAAATTTATAGGTTTGCATATTAGGAGACCAAAAACACTTTGTGTTGGATTGTAGGTTTCAATAAAATTAATATCAAGATGTAGAAAAAAAACACTAAACAAACCTGTGCATTTAGATTTTTTACTAATTATTAAACATTGCAAATTATTATATGAAAACTAAATTATATGTTAAATAAAAAAAGGTTTTGTGAGAGAGAGCCTGGATTTTAGCACCTGTTACCATATTCTTAAAAACGAAAAAAATATGTTGTTTGAATTTTTTTTATTCATCTCTACAATATTTTTTAATTTTGTCTTTTATGCCTTGATGAACTGTACAATGGTCAACACCTAACGTGTTCAGGTCAACAACTGAGTATGATGTATAAAGATCAGAAAAGTTTACTAAACTCAGGGCATTGTCTATTGTAGGAAGGGTCTCATACGTGCAGCATGACTGTGCTGATGCACACTGTTATTGACATGTTACAAAACTACTCTGTTTTATACATTCGTCTAAGCTGATTTAGAATTTGTCCCTCTTATGCAGGTTGGTTTGAAGTTACTTCTTGTCCCCCTTGATTCCAACATTGTAATCCGAACAGCATGGTAAGCTTTGAAATGAGGCTGTTTGACAATTCTCCAGTGGTATATTTGTTTTGTTATCTGGATAAGCTGTATCATTGCTCATCACAATTGTAAATAGAACAAGAAACCACTTCTTTCATCCTTAAGTAGCTCTAGACTTGTTATCCGACAGAATACAAACTTAAAAAAAAAAATTACAAGAGAACATTGTGGATGTTGTTGGCATTAAAATATACAAGTTTGGTTTTTTTCTAGTATGACATATCATATTGTTCTGCAGCTGTTCTGTGGGAATTGCTTTACCTGTTTACTCCACATTCAAAGCGATAGAGACGAAAGATCAAAATGAGCAACAAAAGTGGCTCTTATATTGGGCAGGTAATCAACGCTATGAACACTGTTTATATATGTGTGTGTGTGCGCACACACACACCACACATTATTCACGGTGAACTACCTGTTTTAGTTACTCACATAAGATTATTCGCTAATACCTTCGATTTGTATGTACGATTTGCATTAATTTCTACTGTTTCTCTTCATTTATACTGTGAAAATAATCTTTAAATGAAGCATGACACTGTGAATGGATCATTTAGTGTTGTAGAAGTCTCTCTCTCTCATAATGATATTAATTGGTTGCAGTGTATGGATCATTTAGTGTTGTAGAAGTGTTTGCTGACAAACTTATATCCTGGTATAATCTGCTGCACAAATATTTTTCCCGGATTAACTTATCCGCACTGTCAATTTGTCATCTACATTTTGAATCTCAAAGGGACTCATTGTGTACTTTTTCAGGTCCCCACTTTACTATCACATGAAGCTTGCATTTCTTATTTGGCTTCAGCTTCCGACCACCAATGTAATCACTCTTTCTGAAACTTGGTAAATTTAGCAATCTTGGATCAAGTCCAAAACCCGTCATAACTGAATGACTGAATCTGATTAGTCAAGATTGGATGTACCGACAATCAAATCACAATATGGATTTTAATTAATGGTAGCTAACATTTACATTTTTTCCTGAAACGCCTTTTGTTCAGAAGACCTTTTTTACATAGTTAAGTGTGATAACACAAATTATGTTATTTGAATGACAATATAAGTATTCAAGTGAAATGGTTTATAAGGTTTTATGCACTTAAAGTCTTATACTCTTAAAGTACACTTTGGTGACTTTCAACCTGTTTTCTTTAAAGCTATCTGTTTTTTTTTTTTTTTTGGGTTCTACGGGTCTGACCTGCTAGAGATATAACCTAACTCGAGTCGACCTATACATAAGTAAGTGGGGTGACATTTCTACCTCTACGTTTTGATAGTATCCCCTTTTCACCTACACTTTTAGCCTCACTCCATTATGTTCCTTAGTTTGTGCTAAATGCTATGATTCTCTACAGGGGGCTAAGCAATTATACACAAATCATCTACGTCCTTTCTTTTTGAGGCATCAAGCTAGGCTTGATCAGATTACAGGGTGGTTCTACAGCGAGGCGGTAAATCCTCTTCCTGTTTGTTTTGGTAGCCTATTGAATTTGTTTAGGGACTGTTTGGTAAGCCTCTTAATGAGGCTCTGAACCATTCAACGCTGAATGATTCAGCATTCAGCGCGTTTGTTTCAGCTTCTAAAGGGAATGGTTAAGGCTGAACCATTAAGATTTGGGATGTTGTTGAACCATTAAGCACTGAACTATTAAGCACTGAACTAGGCTGAACCTTAATGAGACTCTCTTACCAATGTGGGACAAAAAAATTAACCATTAAGAGGTCAAACTTAATGATTCAGCACTTAACCATTCAGACCTCTTAACCATTCAGACATCTTAATGATTCAACACTTATTCAACCAAACAGCCCCTTAGTGTGGTTATCAAAACGGCGCTAAAGTTAATTTGCTATAAGCTTGGAACTTTGTGGTTGCTGAAACTCAAATCATTAGAAAAGTGTTATTTTCTGTTGAATAGATCTTAAAAAATTAAAGATCTACTTTATGTTACTTTTTAGTTTCCAAATATCCGTTTTCATATTTCTTCATCGTATGAACTTGGCATGGCCACAAGTTAACAAGGAAGCATTTTCAGGGTAAGTTCATTAGTGCTCACCAAACTGAATTCCAATTTATGAAGACGGTTGTGATGAAGATTCTGACGTCAGGTATAGCGTGATTTTGCTTATTTGTTACAAAAGTGAAACTTTTAGAAGTTTCGCACGTTGTTTTAAAGATTTATAACCAGTCATTGATCATTTGAAAATACAAATGTGCAATATGGTTGGCAAAAATTTACAAAGCCAAGCATGAGAAGTGTAGGAAAAAAAGGAGGGTCTGACCGGTTGAGTAACCGGTAACGGGTCATTTATAGTACCGGTCAAAACTGGTCCGATCGAGTTGGGCTGACCCACAGCCATTTTTAGTAATTTATTCGTATTCAGCTTCTTCAATATGGTTACAAAAACTTTTATCGGCACAATGAAAATATAATAAAAACCGAAATCGATCTGTTTGTATGCAACTTATTTGAAGTTACTACCTTCAAATTAAGAAGCCAACAACTCTTCATTGATTTCTTTCTGTCTGCTTTTCATCAGTGAAGCAATTGGTCAACGGTAGCGATCAGCCTGCCACAACTCAAGAGAGGAGAGCAATTACTGGCCCGAGAGATCAAGTGGAGAGCTCTGATTCTGTGGACGCCACTCATGGTTCTGCTGCTGCTGCTAATGCTGATGACGACGATGATGATGAATATGTTTCTGTCTCGCCATCTTCTTAATCTTGGAGTACCTTAAAATTATTATGTGAATTAGTTTTATGAAGTCACTCAGACGCTAGATCATATGTATAACATATTGTGAAAGACAATTAGCAGTCGTAATGAAGATTTAAAAACATGTATTTAAATGGCTAAAAACTCGAGGACTGGACCGAGTGGGTTTGGATCCAGAGTTTGATCACACTGGTTGGAACCAGTCTTGACTGGATATGCCTGGTAAATGGTAGAACCTGAGGTTGGATGTTACTAGTTTTTTTATTGGGTCATCAGTCATGGCATTTTTAATGCTTAAATCTTTCTTACATAACAAGTACCTAAAAACTATTTAGAAAATTTTGGATGTGTATACACTCTAGGGATGATTAAAACGGTGCCGCATATTGCCGCATATTACCGATACTGAAACGTACTGTACATGTTTGGTCGGTACTAGTATGGTACGGTACCGTTAAGAGTTCTGAACCGGTACCGTACCATATGGTACCGAAATTTAGCTAAACATCTTTGGAAAAACAAGAAGAGTTCGCGCATATGTTTTTTAATGAAACGTCTTTGTAAAAACATACAGCCTGCAGATGACAATTTTTGCGCGCGGTTTGCACAGCGCAGATAAAAGAGCATGCACAGACCTGTTTTAGAAAAACAAACACCGCCTAAGCTTTAGAGACAAGAGGTGTTCAGTTAGGGTTGTGCAAAGAGTCAAAACCGACTGGACCCAACCCGGACCCACCAGAACCGTATACCATTTTATTTTATTGTTGAAATTAGGAATCACGAACCTGAACCTTAAAATGTTATGTGGTTCCAGGTCTAAAAGTTCTTATGGGTCGGGTAAAGGGTCTGACCCTCAAGCGTTTTATTATCTTTCCAACGAGTACCAAAGTGCTAAAAAAACCTGACTTTTTTATGTGGTGATTTATGAAATAGATACTTAAATTATATATGAGTAGAAAAAATAGTCTAAAGACATGAAAAGTTACTATCCTACAATCTTTTTAGTCGATAACAGTTAGATTATGTTTATTTATCTTTAAAATTGATCTTCACTGCTTACCTATTGATTGCTTTATTCAGTAAAAATTGAATAGGTATGTCAATCATTAACATATGCTCACTTTACATATCAAAATCACCTACCATTGTCATCATCATCATCATCACATACCATTTGATGCCAATTTGGGTTTTTTTTCAGGTCCACATTGCAATTTTAGAGTGTATTGAGAAAGTTACAATTGTATAGAGACGACTGTTGATCATTTACAAAATAAAAAAAAATGGCTTATTCCTTTTATAGTATCAGGGCCATCTCTGAGAATTTTGGTGCCCAGGCCGAGTCATGAAAAAATGTGCCCCTTAGCTTTAGGCGATAACGAAATAAATAAACGTAAACTAATTTTTAGTTTTGAAAATAATAGGGCGACTGACAATGACAATGACAATGACACATATTTTACCCACATAGACTTTTTTCAAGTACCTATAAAGTCACTTTAAAAAAAAAAACCCTCATAAATTCGTAACTTTACTAATATATCCCCATCATCTTTGAGTATTTACGCATTTACCATCGTCTTCCTCACTAAATCCTTACCCTATAATTTTTTTGTTAGATCTGTAAATTTGCACAAATAAGATATTAACCATTTACAACCGGTTCAATAAGGTTATTGCCGACCCTCCAATACATGTAAATCCGTCATTGTGACCAGCCGGATGTGCCCCACTAGAAATTGTGCCCGGGCCGGGAGTCCTCCTTGCACCCCACCATGGTTGGCCTTGTATAGTACACACATTTTGTCACTTTATATTAAATTTGTGTATCCCGGGACACTTCAGGGGGATAAACTAGTTATATAATAGCTTATTTTAAAAATTTTATGAAAGTAAATCCAATAATATATCTCTAAGTTATAAAATTCAATCATCCATTATGTATTTTGTTAAAACGGCAATGAAACTATATGGCATTCCTTATGCTCAAAGGTTTGAAAAGCTTTAGAAAAGTAATATAAAATTAATAAATCAAAACCTAGATGGAGCAATATTCCCATTAAATGATTTTTTTGCGGTTATGTGTTAATAAAAATGGTATTTTGGTTGTGAAAAAAAAAATCAAATGAAAAGTAAAAACCCAAATAATATTATTTGTTTTGTGTCAGTAAATTTGACTTTTTATGAGGATATATGTAAATTACCTACAGACCCTATCTATAATAAAACAATAATCTAATAAGGTTCATCTACTTTATTAAATTTGTTAAATTGTTGCTTCTTCTTCATTGCAATAAAACCTGCAATTTCATACCTTACTCGGCTATCATACCATCCACCACAAGAAGTTCTCATATGCTTTTTTTTTTACACTTTTATTTTCTCATTTCTCCTTTTAAACTAGAAATGGCTTAAAGGATCAACTACTAAAATGATGTTGGCTCAGAAATCCATAACAAAAATTTCGACTAGCCAGAATACTAGTCTGAGCTTCTAGGTGGACAGTGGGCACATGCCCACCATACCATAACTATGTATCTGCCAGTGCATCTATACATATATGTCAAGCCGAAAAATATTTCACGACAAATACATTGTTATTATTATAAATAATATTTTTTAATATTTTATTAACATCACGTGAAATCGATTACAATAGCACGTAAAAAAGAATAGTGAAAAGACTAATGAGGAGTACTGTTTTACTTTTTGCGTTAACAATACATATATATTGGATCATTTTTATAAATTGTAGTGTTTTATAAATTATCAATATATTAATAAGTCATGTTCTAATTAAAATACAAACGGTTTTTATAAATCTTATATTAGAAATGTGGGTTTGGAACCGACGCGACCCGGAACCGTTAATTTAATTTAGAATCGGAGACCGACTCATATATTTAAAAAAGTTCAGGTCCAAGATTTTTTAGATCCGAACCACGAAATACACACCCTATTAAGGGTGGACTGAACCGATGAAAATTGCAATTAACACACTTAAGTCTATCCTGATCATGTGGCCTAGTGGTAAAAGGGTCGGTTCTTTCTTTGGGGGAGCCGGGTTCGATTCCCACGGGAGGCATGTGATGGATACCCCCACCCTTGTGGTGGGGTAGGTGGTTGGGAAGTGATGGAGAGACCCTTGACCCTTGTGGTCATGGGTTCGACTCCTGATCCCTCCAGGTTTTACCGGTTCACTACCGTCGTGCCTTCGGGCGGGTTTGTGGGTCGGGTTTTCCCTAGAACAGGAGATGGGTGGGCCGAAGGGCTCTGTCCGTACGGACTAGAGGCCGTCTGGGGCCTCTTTCGACCATTGGGGACCGCGTACAAAGTACCCGGCAATACTTTAGTTGAGTTTTCAAAAAAAAAAAAAACACACTTAAGTCTAATATTTGAGGTTTATATGATACAAGAAGCACAACTTGGGGAACAAGCGATGTTACAATAAGTTACAACTTAAAACCATCTCACCGGAGACGACGATTAAATCCGTTTGCCTTCATCGATCCACAAACCCTAACACATTCTCTCTCTATATCTGTCTCCTCTGTCATGGCTATGGATATCGACTTCGTTGAGTACCGATTACGTTGCCAGCTTCAAGGTCATGAAGATGACGTACGTATCTTCTCTCCACTACTTTTTTTTTTTTTTTTTTTTGTAATTTGTGATTTCGAGGCTTATTTAGTGGCGAATTAGTTGCTAGTGAGTTCAGTAGTTTAGTTATTGATCGAGTTTTTGCTATGATTAGGATAATTGAACGGTTTCGTGGTGAATTAGGGGTTAGATAACTTGGATTGGCTTGGTTATTTGATTATTTGAGATGTTGTTGTAGTTTAGGGCGATGCAGGAAGAACACTGTCTGAATTTCGTTGATAAAAGTTACGGAAGTCTGGCTTCGTTATGTGGTTGGTGCTACATTGATTTTGTTTGCTAGGATTATTATGTTTAGTATTCATTTTATTCTAGTCTCGAATATTATACGGCTAATCGGTAATTTACACTCCCTTGGTTATGAAATTAGAGATGCATATTGAAGACATTCTTTTTTTGAAAATAAATATAGATTTGTTTTGCTCTTATATGTTTACAGAGGCTTTTATTACTAATTGTTTGTAGTTAATTACACCTTATCAGCTTTAGCATCGAGGATTTCACAAGCTGAACTTAGTGTCCAAAAGTCTAATTCTTTGGTCTCATTTGTCGTTGTTGTAGTATTACGGCCCTAGCCCCTAGGAGTTATTAGCAAAAGTAGTAGAGCAAATATACTTTGTTAAAGTTAATAGGGATTGGGGACAAGGTCTTGTTCACACTGTTTTGTGATGAATGTCAATGGTTTTTATTTGTTTATTTTTTAGGTTCGTGGTATATGTGTGTGTGACAATGATGAAATAGCAACTTCATCAAGAGACCGAACCATTAGGGTCTGGTCTTTGGATCAAACTAACAACGCTGCTTACACTTCCTCAAAGATACTACTGGGGCATACTAGCTTTGTTGGACCACTGGCTTGGGTTCCCCCGAGTGAACAGTTTCCAAAAGGTGCCTTAATATCTGGTGGAATGGACACACTTGTTTTGGTATGGGATCTAGCGACCGGAGAAAAAGTTCAGACACTCAGAGGTCATAAAATGCAAGTCACAGGTGTCACTTCGGATGGATCAGATATTGTATCATCTTCTATGGATTGGTTAGTTAACTGGTTTGATGACTATGTGTGATGTTAGTTATTTGTCACAGGATTATCATGCAATGTGTTTTAAGTTTTTAAGTATTATGTTGTAAGCATGTAAAGGAAAAATTTCATCTTTTTAATGATGTGACTTTTGAGACATGCCAATCAATCTGATGGAAGTTGAGTACTTTTGAAATCACAATGTTCCTATAGTAGGAATGGTGGATTTTAACTTAGTAGTGCTGGAGTACTAGCATTTTTCGATACTGAGGCAAATATACCTTTGGAACTATTGGTACATGGTTATACAAGATTCATTTGCTAGCTTACTGGCATATGGTTATTGTTTGTGGTTTGTGGATCCATAGTAACTCATGCCACATAAGTACTAAGTTTGCCTAGATTTCTCGGTAAGGAATTTAGATTAAGAAAACTGTACAAAAATCATGAAAAATAAATATAAGTTTTTAAGAAAAGCATGTGTAAATTACAAAATTTGTTTCTTAAATGCTTTACTAGTAAGTTTTGAAAATAAATGCAAGTTTCTAAGAAATTTGCTTTAGTGGTTTGAAAGTTAAAGGGGGACAATGCAAGTTTCTAGGTAGGGTTGCTCAAAAGAGTTTTGGATGAAACAAACAAGTAAAGGTTGTCAAATGGCTTATGTTGTACATATTGTCTAAAAGTAGCATTCTTGTTATAATTCGACCGAGTGTTAGCTCATGTAGGAAGCTTTGCTGCATTGACATATATTCGATCGTTTTTTTTTTCATCATAGTGCCTGATATATGTTTTCCATTTTTTACTCCTTTATGAAAGTACACTAAGACGATGGAAAGGAGAGCATCAAAGTGAGGTTTGGGAAGCTCACAAGGCACCGATCCAAGTAGTTAGGAGCTTACATACCGGTGAACTCATCACAGGTTTAAATGCATCTAATTTATTAAATTTCATTTTTGGATTTGTTTTTTCATGTTTTATTAATCTTCCCTTTCTTTACAATCTATTTTGTTTTCTATTGTTTTTTGTTTTTCCGTTCCATTATCCCTTCACATTCAGGCCCAGTTCATTGCCTTTTGTCGCTTCTTTATTCTCAATAATATGCAGTGGACCATGTTTGTGAATGAAAGTTTCTATGACCAAGCTGGCTACACTTATGAATGTTGTTTATTTGATATAATTGTCATCCAGGTTCAAGCGACAGCACAATAAAGCTTTGGAAGGGAAGCACATGCAAACATACTTTTACTGGTCATACAGGTATGCCCTTGCCTCTGTTTACTTACAACACGAGCAGAAAATATTAATGCATATGAAATGCATGGTTGGTATTTTCTGATTAAAGTGTTTATTTTTTCTTTCTTTGTGATATCATCGTGCTCTATATGTACATGCATCATCTATGAGCTTGTATGAGTTGAACAAATAGCCCGTATGTTGATAACTTTTTATCTTTGAAAATGGATTTATTTAATTTGAATGTGGTTATTCTCTCTGGGAACTCTGCAGATACAGTGAGAGGTTTGGCAATAATGCCTGATTTGGGCATACTTTCTGCGTCACATGATGCGTAAGTTTTCTGGTTCTGAAGTACTTCTATGTTTACTGTTTAGGCATATATTCCTGAATTTCACATGTAGACAAGCAAACTTTATGCTCAAGCATATATATTAGCTTTTCTATTTTAGCATGTTCACCTTGGTTAGGATAAAAGCCGTTAACCCGTGCTATAGACATGATCAGTAGTGCATGCATTTTGGACCTTATATCGAATAGCTCATATATTCTTCTTTTCAAGCAAATAAAAAAACTTTTTGTGCCGTACCTTTTGTGTCTTGAATTCTTGATATAACTTATATGTCTTATCACGAGTTTCATTATGGTGAATTTTCTCTCTTAACGCGAGTCTTCATATATGGTATGACTCACGAGCCTCAACTCTACCTCTAAAACACACTGCATTCGTTTTGTCAGTACTTTTAGATACTTATTTAAGACGTATGCAATAACGTGGTACTTGATAGTTGATGTATGCATAGTTGCATACTTCATCATCTCTTTAAAATGTAACCACAACCTTCCCTTGATTTCTCTTATTTTCTATGTACAATCACAACTAAGTTCTAATAGTTTTATGCCTAAAACTGACTGGTATTTAATGACAGTTCTATCAGGTTATGGGCGCTTACTGGTGAGGTTTTACTAGAGATGGTTGGTCACACAGCCATTGTGTATTCTGTTGATGCACACAAATCTGGGCTTGTTGTCAGTGGTAGTGAGGATGGATCAGCAAAGATATGGAAAGGTGACATATCCTGTTCTTTGCATAAGTGATATTAATACTAAATTTTAGTATACTAACTGACATAATGCTGGTGTATTTCTGGTACTGCATGAAGTTGAGACACCAATAATGAATGTGCTGTCAGTTAGTAATAATTATCATTGAAGTTGAAATCAGCCACTAATAGTCTAATTTAGAAGAATTCTACTTTAGTCGGAACTGTATTTAGGATTCAAACTTAAATTGAAATAACATATACTTCTAGTTATCGAAAATCTCTAGCAGATATACAATCGAGGACCGTGTATAAGACTATAGGAGTCTTCTTTGTCCTTATTGGTGACATTTGTGTCCAACTGCCTGTATATATGTAGAATTTTACATATTTGCTTGTGTGTACTTTGCGACAAAGCATGAGAATCTTGCTAGGACTGTGTGTAGCCCGTTTTGGATTTGTAGAATCTATTTCGTGACCTGGGTAGCTATGCAGATTGTTTACATGGAGAAACATCATAATATTATTTTGAATAGCATGTTGCATACCTATTGTTTCAAGATTAGTAGGTTCGACAAAAAAAATTATGTATAGTGAGTGGTTGATTTTTGCACGTGTATGCTAGAAATACTACATACTTTCAAGTTTCATATATCTATTATCTAGTATTCTAGCAAGATACATTAGTTACTTGGTTTATATCTTTATGGCTGAGTCCCTTAAATGAGAGTGTACTTGATGCATTAGGTGCTCATCACACGTCCTATTGATGTATCTTTCTGGGTATTGTAAGGCTACTCTAATATAGTCTACAAAAGATTTGGTATACATGCTTCTTTGTTTTTTTTAATTACTTTGATATTAACCATTGAGAGTATGTGTTTGGCTTCTAGATGGAGTTTGTGTCCAAAGCATAGAGCATCCTGGTTGTGTTTGGGATGTCAAATTCTTGGAAAATGGTGATATCGTAACTGCGTGTTCTGATGGTGTGGCACGTGTCTGGACTGTACACCAGGATAAGATAGCTGAGGCTCCTGAACTTGAGGCATATGCCTCATTACTTTCCCATTACAAGGGAAGCAGGTATCGATCATTTCCTTATACAAAGCATTTTTTTCTTTGGAATGAGCAACAACCTTGGAATCTTGGATAGACATTAATTTGATGGCTGCCTAATTTTTCAAGCAATTCTAGCTGCATTTATTTTTCAATTTAATGTCTTCTATGGTTCGTCTATACCGAATCGTTGATTTGGGTGGGGGTATAAATCTGGATTATGGTGCACCAACCTATATAGAAAACTATATATAATTGTTCTATAAGAACATAATTGGAAAATCTGTTTGTTGCCTAGATTTCATATGATTGGGTTGGATTGTAGTTTACATTGTACAAGCATGTTATAAGATGTTCTACATTGACCATGTAATGGCAATTTGTAAACACATACGTTTGATTGATTGGCATTTTGAAATTTGAATAAGGTTGAAGCTGGGTAGAACACTAGAAGGTTTATTAGAAGAAATTGAAAGGCATGGCTTATACATTACTAAGTAGTGTTGTATTTTGCTTATTCTTGTAGAAGGAACTTTTAATGTAATAAGCAATTTTACCAACTCAGCAACTTCTTGAAAGTTGAAATTGTGATGTTTGCCTTTCTAATTTGCACATGCTATTTCTTATTCCTTTTGCCTATACACTGTTTGGCATATGACCAATAGCAATTGTCTGGTTTTCGCATTGTGGTTAGTCTTCCAGCGAAGCTACTATACACACACACTTGAAACAGAAAATTATGCATAAATGGTTAAAGCAAAACTAGTATAGATACTCCAGAATCCAGATATATAGAGGAAGTTAAGCACATATTTTTTACCATTATTATAGTTCAGACGTGGATGAGTAATTGTTAACTTACAAAGTAATTCATGAGCTACATAAAATAGTACATTCGGACAACTGTGTTAGGTATCATATATTGTATAATTTTTTAAATCCTTTTTTTGTGTTTGTTAGGAAGAGGGTTGGAGGCTTGAAATTGGAGGAATTACCTGGTCTAGAGGCTTTGCAGCTTCCAGGTACTATCAGATTCTTGTTCTGGTACAAGTTTAGGACTGCATGAGATTTGTTTTTTTGAGCACTATATTATTGTTATTGTTATTGTTATTGTTATTGTTATTGTTAATTTGTTATCGTTATCGTCGTCGTCACCGTCACCCTCACCGTCACCATCACCAGTTGGTTAGCAACTGGCCAACTGTTGCAATTGACTAATAATCATCAACAATTAGAAGGTTCAGGGTTATTTGGTAAAGTTTGTAGAACTATTCTATCAATTTACATATAGGTCTTTTGATGTTCATTGGTGTTTGTCAACCGTTACCATTTTTGGAAAACCAATTAGGTTTACAGAGTTTTCTGAATAGCAGTTATGATTGTGTAATAGATTTTGATGTATTCATGGTTTGCTAAAAAAACATATATCAATTTTTTGGCTATAGTGAGGTTGAGGTTTGGAATAAAACACATTCTCTATGAAAGAAATAAATTAGCCTGTAATTTAAATCTCTTTGATTTTGGGACGACCAGGAACCAAAGATGGGCAGACAATGGTTGTACGAGAAGGTGACAATGGTGTTGCATATGCATGGAATATGAAAGAACAAAAGTGGGATAAGGTATGACTCTGTAAACTGTAAAGATTTGTGCTTACCTCATGGCTAGGTTCTTAAATCCAACCTTGTATTACTAATGTTTATTGATATTTTTACATATATGATACATGCCTGTGACAAACGTGGTATTTGAAGGTTCATTTTCAAACATGCTTACGCTACATCAGAAAGTTGGTAGTTAAATTTTTATTCATCCACACCCCTCACAAATACCAGTAGTCGATACGAAATAGAAATTGTATGATTTTCTTTACTTCCAAGACATTTTCTCATTAACCAACCTTTATGCTGTAGGATACTTTATGATCTAACGTTGTCTGGATTACTTTTCAGTCATGCCTTATTTTCATCTTATTTTTTTTAATAGTGTTAGTGTGAGGGTATAGCCGTATAGGTCACTTATTTTTATTTGATTTTATTTAATATCATGATTCATGTATGATATCTTAATGTCGTTGGCTTATGATTCAGGATGTGTGTTGTATCTTTATGTAGGTAGACACTAAAATCTTACACGAACCAAGCTGTATAATACATGTTATCGATATTAGTTCTATTGACTATTCCTATATTTTGTACCTTATTTCCTGATCCATATTGTTTGCATCCATTTTCATTGTTACTTTTGGGAGTTATGAGATCATAATATAAAGTCAGCCATAACAAGTCAAGTTAATCTGTGGCTAGAGTTTTCTATTAGATGCTTTATGCAGTTAAATGATTAGGTTCTCAAGTTATGACGTTATGTTGATATCATACTTAACATTTTTATACATATTTCAGATCGGGGAAGTAATTGATGGGCCTGATGATGGCATGAAACGCCCTGTTCTTAATGGAGTACAATATGATTATGGTTAGCCTTTTGAGAATATGCTTTGGTTTTAATGTCTTTGTTTTTTTTTTCTTCTTTTTTCTCATCTACCCTAACCACAAAAACTGTGTTTACCAGTGTTCGATGTCGATATTGGAGATGGCGAACCTATTCGAAAATTGCCATATAATAGATCAGGTACTTTTTTTTTATTTCAAGATATGCCAGTAACATAATGGATATTATTAAAAATATATATATATATATATATATATATATATATATATATATATATTTGTTGATGATGGTTGTTTTGTGTGTGCCATTTACAGATAATGCTTATGACACAGCTGATAAGTGGCTTCTCAATGAAAATCTGCCACTTTCATACCGTCAGCAAGTTGTAGAATTTATATTACAAAACTCAGGACAAAAAGATTTCATTCTTGATTCATCATTCCGTGATCCTTACACTGGTGGTAAGTACATCATCTGATCATCATATGGTGTGATCCAGTAATCATTTTTTCATATATTTATTCATTATAAATTTTATGTTACTGATATTGTGTCTTGTGTCTTTTAGCCAGTGCTTATGTACCTGGGCAGCCTTCAAAGTCTGGTATGTGGTTATTGTTGGATGGAATTTCATTTTGTTTTCATGTCTATTTAAAGTACTCCCCCCCCCCCCCCCCCCCCCCCCTCTCTCTCTCTCTCTCTCTCTCTCTCTCTCCTTAAATGTTATTTGCATTTGAAACAGCTGTATCAAGCAAACCAACATTCAAACATATACCCAAGGTATGTTTTATGTCTCAGAGTTGACTTATAGAACATGCACATATTCACTAGGTGCTGCATTTTTACATCCCTTTTAGTTGTCACCTGTGAATGTTTTGCACTGTTAAGTTTGAACTCGATTGCATCCCTTTTAGCTGTCTTGAACCGTAAATTAGTACCCTTATGTGTATCAATGTATGATCTTTTTTCTATAATTGGTAGATGTTATATCAAACTCATACTTGGTGAACTGTAACATTTTCTTAAGTTTTTTTTTTTGTGATTGAGTAAAGCTAATTTGGAAACTCTGACAAGTGATTTGAACCAATTCTATTATTTTGGTGGATAAAAGTGAAAGGATTTTTTTTTTTATTTCAAGTCCTTGGTCTTTCTTCAATTTCTAGAAGAGCACGCATCTTCAACTACGTATATCTGTGAGCCGATTGAGTTGTTCCAACTTCCAACTCCAATGTGGATAACTTGAAATGTTGCTGATATGTCTACACACAAATTGATGTTACATTAAGTTAGCCATTTTAGCTCGTTTGTTAACATTGCTCTATAAAGTTCTTCAAACATGAGCAAAGAGCTTCTATTTGTATCTTTCTTATTTCACAAATTAGATTTAATAGTTTCTCCATATTTGATCCATAACTTACAAGTACCCTTTTTTTTTTCCAGAAAGGAATGCTTGTTTTTGATGCCGCTCAGTTTGAAGGGATCCTTAAAAAGATTTCAGAGTTCAATAACGCTTTGCGGTCTGACCCAGTAAGTTTTATGCCTGTATTTTTATCGTCAGTTTTGATTTGTTTAATGTTTTGATTTGATTTGCCTTTCTATATCTGCTAATATAATTATTTCTTTTTGGTATTTCAGGACCAGCAGAGCTTGTCAATCAGTGATACTGAGACAGCTAGATTAAGTGCCATAGCCAAGATATTGAAGGACACATCACATTATCATAGTAGTAGATTTTCAGACGAGGACATCAGTTTATTGTTAAAATTGCTAAAATCATGGCCCGTTTCAATGATGTTTCCAGGTGAGCATCTTTTGAGTTGAATATACTATGATTGTCATGGGAATGAAAATGCATGGTTTGACAAATGTATTATTGATGTCCTCTCATACTGATTGACTTGTACCACAATGTGAACATATGATTATATGTGATAGTTTACCACACATCAGTTGTTTTTTATCTCTTGTTATCTTAGTTGTATACTTGTATGGCGACCATATGCTATATCTTCCAAAATATGGTCATCATAATCACATCTGGACTATTGCCATACTAAAGTAATCAGATATTGTTTCTATTTTCAGTTATTGACGTGCTAAGGATGGTCATTCTGCATCCGGATGGGTCAACTCATCTCAAGCGTGCTGATGATGAAAATGGTATCTATACTAATTTCTCACAAACAGATAACAACCTGTGGGTTTCTAGAATATGCTTTGTAATTTTAGATTATTAATTGTTATGCTTTCTCCATAATGTGATATCTATGGTTTTTAAGATGCCTTCAAGTAAATTTTCTGTGTTAAGGCTATTCGAAAAAGAAAAAGATCCAGCTGGCTGGTTGGCTACTTGGTACATGTTTATTGATTTTGAAACTTTTTATGAATCTGTCTTTTCTTCTTCAGATACGTTCATGGAGTTGATCAGAAAGGTTACTGGTAGTCCTCTTCCCCCAAACCTTCTAACCAGTATCCGGGTGGTTGTAAATCTTTTTAAAAACTCAGGATATCATCTCTGGTTGCAAAAGCATCGTGTTGAGGTAAGTCACAAGTGCTAGACTTTGTATACTAATAGGTTTGTTAGAATGTTAAGTGAAAATAGTAGTTTTTGCTTGTTTGTGTTGGCAAATGCCCTTTAAATGACTACAATAAAAACAGTATTTTTTTTTTAATTTTTTTTTTTTTTTTTTTTTTTTTTTTTTGTAGTAACTCAATATGACTCTTTTCTTTGTACTATTATTAAACAGAAAATCACACATTAACCCTACTATTCTGTTTTTACGAACCATAATTTGGAGGAAAAGCTATGTATAAAACAATTAAAGTATTCTAAATAAAGCGTAGATTAATCCATACTTCAAACATTCCTTATTTTAAAACCTTCTAGGTTTATTTTTGATCTCCTCTCCAAGTTTACATTCGAACAGTTTGCTCTAGAAGAGTGCGAACATAGACTTGGACCCACTTTGTTTGGTAATGATCAAAGTATGCTTCTAGTTGTAGTATGATAGTATCAATCAGTTTCAAGGATCCTAAGCTGGTTAGGGGCTCTGTATATATAGTGTAATATTGCACATGGATATCTTCTAGCTTATGATAATTACCTAGCTAGTCTAGTATACCAATAAAAACTAGTTCTTATGTTGACCATGAAACTTATTAGGAGGGTTATTAGTATGTGATGTTGATTTAACTGATTTAACATTTCATGCAATCCTTGTTAAGCTATTAGTGTTTCCATGTGTTTTAGATTGTAGTCTTAGAAAATCATATGCAATATTTCACATAAGAAAAACAAGCTTCTTTTTTTTTCTCTTAATTTTTATCAACATAATTAGCCTCTGTTTTTTAAGCAATGCATACTGAATTCTATTTTCCTAACATTGTAGATTTTTGATGCATTTGCAAGTTGTTACTCATCTTCAAATAAGAATGTCCAAGTATCTTACTCTACATTGGTGCTCAAGTAAGTATTCATGAATTTTACGTTCAACGTCACTGTAATAGTTACCTTCGTTTTAGTGGAAGTTACAAAGGCAGTAAAACATTTATCTGAATTTCATACATATTTTAAGCATCTCTGTTGTTCTACCGTTGGTTGCAATCATAAGTTTTTAAGTTAATAATAATTTCATGAACTTTTGATGTTTATAGTTATGCTGTGTTGTTGATTGAAAAGAAGGATGAAGAAGGTCAAGCTCATGTTCTTTCAGCAGCTCTAGAGGTACATAGACCTTTCCCTTAACAGGCAATTTGGTGGATGGCGGGGTGTGGTGGGGTTATAAATGGGTCAAAATAGGTTCAGATCCAAAAGGGTAAGGTTTTGGTACATGTCGAAAGTGGATTGGGTACACTGGTTTATCTGAAATAACTCCAACAATATTATCTCTAAAACAAAATTTATTGTTATTAATATTATTTTTTATAAGTTGGTTTTGGGAGGTTTGTTGCGTTAAAAAACACTTTGGCATACTTCTAGCCGCCAAACCCATGAGACCTGTTTCCTTTTAAGCTGTTTTGTTTCTTTTTTTACTTGATTTGAGATAGTAAAAGTAGACCGTCAATCCCCTGTCTGTGAGTGATTTCAAGTAGTCAAATTAACCAACCCATGCGTGAAAGTTTTCCTTGCATTCTACTACTATGTGTATGGCGTGCAATAATCATGGTTTTTATTGCTTTCATGTACAGATCGCGGAAGGAGAAACTTTGGAAGTTGATGCGAAATACCGTGCTTTAGTTGCTATTGGATCATTGGTATGTCCTAACTTGTCATTTGTTATCGGTAATCACGGTTTTTGTTCACTAAAGCATTCGATCGTCAACTTATTTAGTCAACCCATTTGAGTAAAATAAGTTAGTTAAACGTGTCATGTTTGGTTTGCACAATTTAAAAGTGTGTTCTATCTTTGACATGAAAAATACGAGTTGTGTTCGGGTTTATGATTCAACTCGCTAGCCCTACATGATTGACACGCCTACAACACATGATATCAAACATTTTGACCCACATTATAGCCGATAATTGAAGCCTAGACTCATCTAATTTATCACAGATGCTGGAGGGTCTCGTAAAGAAGATAGCAGTGGACCTTGAAGTTGGCAGTGTCGCCAAATTAGCAAAAGCGTCAAAGGATTCTAAAGTAGCTGAAGTTGCAGCAGACATTGAAACTTTGATCAAGCAAACCTGATTAGCGTCATCATGGTAATCCTATTATCTTGTTTCATTCATAATCATGGCTGCCAGTGGAGATAAAAGTGATAGCCTTACTTTTTTTCTTCACTAGCAACTTTAAAAACATACAAGTGGTTAGGTTAACGGGTCAAACGGGTCGGAGTGGGTTGACCCACGCATTTTCTTTTCATTATTTAAATATCTAATGTATTAATTGCGAGTATAAAACCAATATCATGACAATAATAATCTGTATCCTTAACATTTAAAATAGACTTTGAGCGACTTTTAAGTTTTAACTTGTGTGGTGTCAACTTGTTGATCCAACTCATTTAAACCCGTTTGGGACTACACACCAAATCGACAAGCCCTTAAGTAAATGGTTGATCCACTCTTTTTGCAGAAATGATAGGATGGTATCGATGTGTAGTCAAGAACACCGGTACAAGAATTGGCTTATGAAATTGTCAAGGTTTTATGTGGGACAAAGTTTATGTATTGATTTGTACTTCAATTTTAATCAGATATTAAATCCAAGCTTTTGGGGGCTAATGGTGATCACATTTTTACAAGTTTGTTTGTCCTAGCCTTACCAGATTGATGATGGTAAAAGTAACTGGTGCAACAGTCTTAAAACTATCTTATGGTACTACATACTTGTTTTAGTGGGTGTAATGCTATAGGGTGTGGAGACATCAAAAATGTTATGTCTCAGTGCCACGTAGGATGCCACCTCAACATGTTGATGTCTCAAGCATCTTGAGACATGAGTGGGGTGTGGAGACACCAACACTCCATGTCAAGCATTCAAAAAAATAAATAAATAAATAAATAAATAAAAGAAAAACACCCTATTGGTTCATATTAAAAAAAAAAAACATGATTGGTGTGTCTCCGATGTCCTCAGAGAGACGGGAGGGACGGGGGGTTAGGGGGCGGTGTTGGTGTTCAAGACATGGCAAAAATAGAACGGGAGTGGTGCCCCGTCTTCACACCTTATAGCCTAATGGTTGTGTGCCAATCTTTTACTATATTTTTCAATTTTTATTTAAAACCAATTCTTTTTAAATGTTACTTTATAAAACTGAGTTGTGTACTTTTATGACATAACATGATATTAATAAAATAAAAAATAACTTGTGTTTATTTAACTTTACTTTTTTTAACGGCTAGTGTAGCACTGTAGCTAGCTTCAAAGACGTCTGCTACCTCCTTCAGGGAGAGCAATGACTCTTAAATCCTGCCCCGAATTCGAATTCTTCCCAATGGTGCTTACTCCCATTATGTGCAGTTTGCACTTAGTAGGGATTGAACCGGGAATCTCCCTAGAAGGGAACCTTTATGCGGAAACCCCTTGACCACCCCCACCAAAGTGGTGATCGCATTTAATACCTTTGCAACGAGTTGAGCTTGAACTTGTATAGGCTGGAGCTTGACTCGTTTATTTTTTAGAGAGCTTGGGCCCGGTTTGTTTAGGGTGTTATTTTTAAAGCTCTAGAATGGCTCATGAGTAGATTTTTATGCTTGGGATCGACTTGTTTTTCTTTATTATTCTATTTAATTATTTGATTATATACTTGGGTAAAAACTAGGAAGTTGATTTCCTCTAGTAAGTGTAGGAAGTCATCGTAGACTGTGATGTGTCCAAGAAGAGAATAAGTGAGAAATGTAATTTTGTTTAAGTGAAAAAATTAAGCACATTCTTCTCACATGCCAAGAAAAATATACATGCAAGTCACATGTTATTTCACCTTTCTTTTGCATTAACTTTTTATACGCTAATTCTTTTTAAATTATACTATAAAATCAAACATCTTTTTATCTTTAATATGAGTACTCTATTGTTATAATTTTGGAAAACTTTTCCTAACACCTAGTTGCTTAAAACACAATGGCCAACGTAACACACAATGAGTGTCAAACCAAAACTACACACTTTTGTAAACTCATTGATAGGTTGCCACTAGTTGGGGCTATCACACACGTGTCGGATTACTCTTTAACTGAAGACGCAACCTAAGGTGAGTTCACGACCCCACTTTTATCAGTTTTGTTTTCGGGGGAGAAACATGCTTACACATTTTAAACACATGATTTCAAGTTATATTATGGCTATCATTATATTACTATACGGCTCATCTAAATCCCATAGAAACCACTAATACGGGTATGTAGCGGGGAAATGTGGATAGCGCTATTGGGCCTGACAAACCCCACTCGACGGCTGGAGGCCAGGCAGGTGCATATTGTCTTAATCACACGAGGCCTACCGGAGATGACGGTAGTCCGTAAAGGGTATCACATTATAAATCACAGTAGCAATGGTTTCAACCGTAGTAGTAATTATCTTAATGCCTAGCTAGCGTTCACCCAGCATAGTAGTAACGGTAACGGTTTTCAAAGGATTAGCGAAACGCTTATTATAAAACTTGTGAACTCACCAGCATTATATGTTGACCTTTTTAGAATGTTTTCTCATGTCGCTAAGGTAGCAGCAGTCGGGCTAGGCGCACGGAGTCGCACTCGCGTCTAGGATCATACTTTTGGGATGTCAAACTTTAGACTCATGTTTTACTTTGTTTGGATTTTGTAAACTTAAATATGCTTCCGCTATACTTTAAATCATGGTTTTGATTATTGCATGGAATGTCTTACGTATTTTCTTACATATACTTGTCGTTTAATGTGACCGTTGACTTGAATCCTGGTGTGTCACGCGCCTCGCAGTAAAACTCCGCATGTGAAAATTTGAGGGTGCGACATTTCACCCAGAAGTGAAGGGAAACTTAACCAATCATGGTTTTGGATGGACAAGCTTCAATCCGTTCACAAACATGTCACTTGTTGGTGTGAACCCCGACAGCCAAAAGCTGTTGTCTTCGTCCTCCGTTCTCTGCGAACAAAAACTCTCCCGAGTGACCTCTGAAAAGTCTTCAAACAATATCTTTTTAGTTTTCTTTTAATTCCCAAATGGTTGATTTCTCAATTACAATAATTAATGTCTCATAACACTAATTCAAACCATTTTAATTCATTCTTTTTTTTTTTGGAAAAAAGCTTTCATTCAACAAACGCCAAAACCGGTCCTCAAAACAAGGGCCGACGGCTCAAACCACTATAACATGTACAAAGGATATCGACTCCAATCTTTCCACACTATCCTATTACAATTCGTTCTATTCTTAACCCAAAGAAATGTCATCGATTTCACCGTAGCAACTACTCGTTCCACACAAGGAACTTTTCCATTAAATACCGTCTCGTTCCTTGCCTTCCAAATCGCCCATAAAGTAACAATGACAATTCCATGTACTATATTTTTCTTCATCTTACAACCCGGGACTGTTTTGTATAACTGCAATAAGTCTTTTATCTCGAACGCGAATATAGGGGGAATTCTGCACCACAAACTGATCCTGTCCCAAATACTCGCTGCTATCAAACAATCAACCAAAATGTGCATCTCTGTCTCATCACTATCTCTACACCACGGGCATAACGGATCTTGGACAACAATGTTTCGTTGTACTAATGCTAACCTCGATGGTATACGGTTCTGTTCCGCTCTCCACGCCATAATCCAACACTTCAAAGGAACCCAAGAAACCCATTTCATAACAAAATTTGACCCGTAATCGTGACGCTGCAAAAGTAAATCCACCGTCCCCTTAACTGTGCATTCAGATTGACCTTCTGCGAACCACGCCCAACTGTCTTGGCCCATTGATACATCAACCTTGTTTATAGCCGCGCACATCTCTAACCACTGCAAAAACTCATCTTCAGTCCGTATCTTGTTTATCCATTCCGCATCCAGCAGCAGCTTATTGTAAGATGACTTCGTTCTTTCCGCCAATACACAACTAGTGAGATACCCGTCCGTTGGGACGGGTTTTCGAACGGGGATTAAAAAGCGTGAAAGTATATTTGGGTTGATGTTATCATTTTGAGTAAGCAAATGTCGATAACTAATCCCTATATAATCTTAAAGTATATCAATTTTACTTACTATTGTTTCGTGTCTTCTGTATTTGATACGTCAAAATCTTACTATGTATATTCTAATATTAAAAAAAAAACATCTCTCTAACATATTGTGAGCCGAGGGTCTCTCTGGAAGCAGCCTCTTTGCCGCCTATGGTAGAGGTAAGGTTTGCCTACATCCCACACTCCCCAAACCCTACCAATAGCTATGCTATTTAGTGAAATTTACTGGGCTTGGTTGTTGTTGTTGTATCTTTCTAACATATAATATTTAAGTGGTACATTTCAATGCAAATAAATGCACTCTTTACAATACGAAATAAGTTAACAAAGAGTAACATGTTTAGCAATTAACGAAACTACAAACTTACGAAAATACCAAAAATATAGGGAGAATCACCTAATTTTGGGACAAGCCCCCAAATATTAGTTAATCTCCACGTATATAAGAAATAGGTACTATAGGAACTCGTCCCGGCCCATTTAGTTTATTTCTAAAGACCATATAAAATGACCAATACATTCTATATCTCACATTTATATTGCCACATCCAAAAACACTGTAATATTCCATGCCATTTCTTGAAGTCTTCGACTCACCCAAAGAATACCTATTTTATTATTTTGACTTTTCATCCTTTGATAGTAAAACCACCCATGTGAGACAGGCCCAATTGTAATCTATGATAATGATTTAATCACATGTTATTTCCTCATGGCCCAAGCTCTTAATTGAATGATCGCACATTGTCAACTACCCTTAAAAAGGTGGTAGTGTTTACGTTGTTTGTTTGACCAAAATTTAGATCATGGCTGAATTAAAGTAAAAATAAGTTAAAAGATAATTTTATAAACCAGGACTTCTTTAGTTTACATAGCTATATAATTAAGTCTAAACTAAACACCTTCATCCAAAAATGAGAACAAAATATGAAACCAAATGAGGGAAACCAAATTTGGGGCTGAATCAGACTAAATGTTGATAAAAAGCACCAACAAAGATATTATTCATCAAAAAAGGCAGATAATATTCTCCCACAGATCCTGGAGGCATAAACTTCATGGAATTGGGCAAGCATGAAATAAATAAGAGAAATAACAGGATGCAAAATCCAATAACCATTAATAATTCAGACTTTACATAGAAAATAGTTACGAAAATTATAGAAGCATAAATATAAAAATATAAATTGTTGCAAATAAACGCCATAAGAGAAATCATCAACGGATATATTATAGTTTAGGTGGATCGGATTCTTTCGATGGATCTTTAAACCTAACCACAACCTCTTTTTTTTCAAAAATGAAAAACCAACTAATGGTTATTAAAAGCGCCGGTGGTCAATGGCGGTTGATCTTAAATTGCCACTCTAATTAAGAGTCCAAATGGGATTCAAATGCTTATCGTAAATTGTAACCAGCTTTAAAAGACGGATGCTAGAGAGAACACACACCATAAATGCAAATGAAGAAAAAGGTAGAATGCAAACCTGACCTTGGATTAACCCATCGTCTTGGTTGAGTACTTGGAGAGACAAAGTTCCCTGAACATCAAAGTTGCTAACACCACCATCTTTCTTAAGTGACACATTAAGCTTTTCTTCATAAGCCAGAAAAAACGAAGAAACAATTACTAAAGCTCAAGAATGCATCAGGGTAAGAGAAGAATAAAATTGGACATTTATAATTTTTTTTAATAAACCAGAGAAGTGATGAATATGCACCTGTAGCCAGCGTTGTGTCTTAATGTTCTCCCTTGACCTGACAGCAGCAACCATTCCCCCTGCAAGTGGAGCAAAAGTTACCTTTCCATAAATTGCAGGACTGTTTTGAATGAATATTGAATACTATTTAAGTTAGTAGTGGAACCTGCTGCTGGCATTGGCACAATCATCATTGCTTGATTCACCAGGCCATTCTGATGACCATTACAGTGTGATTTCCATTTTGAGATTCCTCACTTGTACCAATAACATGGTTATAGCAATTGCATTAATTACGCAAGACCAATGTTAAGAAAAAACTAATAGCACCAAACCTTCCATAGAAACCGACTAACCTTTATGTGTGTCAATCTTTGTGTAAATGGAGCATTCAAGTGTCTTCAAACCCATCAAAACCTTCCATAGTTATTCGGTATGAAATGCAATGCAATGTAATCGACACCGCTGCACTATGGACAGAAACTAAATGCATAAGCCTTATCTTTGCAATATTAGAAAGAACTAAAAATATAAGCATATATAGTAACTACATTCAAAGGAATATATGGTATGAAATGCAATGTAATCGATTACGCGACTGCACTAGACAGTAAATATATGCACACACACAATATCTATGCAGTATGAGATATAACTAAAACAGTTTGCGAATGAAATGTCGAATCTGAAACAAAAACATCATCAATAAACAGGTGTCATGCCTCATATAAAATCTTTTAACAATCGATACGTGTAACGGATTTGTACAAAAAAAAATGAACATTAAAAAATGAATGTGGTAGATCAGGGATCAGATCACTCACATAGATCAGAAAATCATCTTCAAACTCATTCTTAAGTTCCTTATCAAACAAAACCAAGTAGGTATAAACTATTTTTGCTCAAAAAAAAAAAAAAAAAAACTTTTAACATCAACCCTAGCTAGACAATTTGACGAAGAAAAAAAGGAACAGAAAGACGACTGATACCCGGAAGAATCGATGGATTAGCCAGACATCCTTAGGTCATCAGACGTCTTTACCACCACGTTTTCAGCGATGGTAGTCTTTGCTCCGGTAATCTTCATCGTCATCATCATAAGCCTCCACAACATCTTGTTGCAACCGTTACCTGGTACAAGCTCGTTTGAACCCTAAATCGATTGAACGATGAAAGCCCTAAAAAATGATAACAGTTACCCACTTCAGATTTACATTCAAGATCTTCATTAAGGGGATTTTGTAGAGAGAGAGAGAGAGAGAGAGAGAGAGAGAGAGAGAGAGGTGGTGACTTTCACGATCTTCAGACGATGAAGTTTGAAGGCGCCATAAAATCGATTGAAGGTTTGAAGGGTGAGTGCAGGTGTGCTAGTGGTTATAATGGTTGAGGAGCAGTGAGACCTAGAATTAAGGGAGTGGAAACGTGGAGTTGCTATTTTACAGGAGGGTAAATAACCGCCACATTCAAGAAGTAACTACTAAATTTGGAGAATAACTGCCTATTTACAAGGGCTGAGATTTAATCTCATAATTAACCACCTCCAATGAACGGTTCAGATCAATTGCAAAAATAGTTATTATTGTAATGAGAGGTGAAAATTTTCATAGAGCATAAATCATTTAATATCAATTATTTATTTATTTTTATTCAATAAAAAATGAAATCTGATTGGCCCTAACACTTTTTCACGCCGTGGTTTTTTCACCTTGCCCTAAAAAGCGCCTAAATTCCTTTAGGGGGGGGGGGGGGGGGGGGGGGGGTGTTGTGCAAATCCATGGGGTTGCCCCAAATCACATACAATTTAATAGATGAGGAACGATTCAAGTATAATTATACATGAAGTAGATTGATCGAATCATTCTTGAAACACAAATACGTCTAAAGAAAGAAACTAATTTAAATATCATGATGAGTAGGAGGGGAGACACGTGGGATGTGGGGGCGTGAGGTATGCATTCATGGTTGTGTCATAAGTTTTAGTGGTTGTACCCACATATTTAATGTATTTGACCTGTTAGAGATTAATAACAATCCGCATCATCATTCATCACTAATTTTTATATTTAATATACAAAACAAATTACGTACATATTATATGTACTTACTTTTGCAGAATAATTAATTACAATTAAATTTAACAAACATGTTCACCAAATAAACTTACAAGCTTACAAATTAATAACAATTAAATTTAACAATCCAGCTATCAAATTATACCTCATTGTTCCATGTTGCTGGAATATTACACCAAACTAAGATATTTCACCAAAAAGATTGTGATAACACACTTCAGCAATAAGTGATATACATCTTCCTGCACACTACCACAAGATGCGCACACTAAATCATTGGAATTTACACCTCGATCTATATAGGCAATGCCACCTACGTAGGAATCTCATTTATCGATGCCCGCTAAACAAAGTAGCTCGAATCGCTCAGTACCCATCTGTTCTATACAAATCAGTTGCTTGTAAAACTTTCAAACGCACCCGCCCATTTGTCACTGGAAAAAAAAACACATGTAACCTCATTTTGCCACACCCATTTGTCAATGTATTGCGACAAGCTGACTTCGCTAAATAGCTCATCTAACTGTTGTCATTCCTCCTTTTCTTCTCTTGTTGATGGAGTTCTTTTCCACCTACAAATCAATTAAATTGAGTTGTTGTGTTATTGACCTTTACCCCTTTATTAGTCACCAATCTGAAAATGTTTGGAAACATTTCACAAAGGTCCATTTTTTTCAAGCACATGAAATTGACATGGGTACATAATATGCACAATCTAATGAGTATAACTACACAATGGAGACTTTGTCGTTGAAGACTGAAAACCACAAGTCATCAATAAAAGATAAGAGAGTTATGAATGGTGACAAATCAATATAACATTAGTTTAATACCAAATTCAAAATCAATATTACCTTTTCATCAGCACAATTAAAATGACAAGGCTTCACCTTCCCCTGCAAGTTCTTTGCAGCCTTCTTCCATTCAGGGGCAAGCTGTTGGAATTAATCAGTTGTTTCAACTCCAGTTGATGCATATGAACTTTCCAACTAATGTATAAAGAGTTCTTTTTATTAAAAAGCCGCTGAAAAAATTATAAGGCTGTTGATTGTATTCAAGGTAATAGGTAAAAGACTGTTGTAGAAATTTACCTTTGCTGCCACTGCTTCTTGAATGACATCAGTTACAAATTGAATATCGGATGGCTTGTCGACCCCAAAGGGACTACAAGATTACAATATAACATTTTGTTTCTCTTTTGTTCCTGCAACTTGTAGACAATAGAATGGGGCTTCACACTAAATATTCAAGATCAAGGATATCAAGTTTTACCCCACTATTGTGTTAAAAAATCCACATATTTCGTTCCTTAAGTTGCTATAATATGTATATCTGAATTCCGGTTAAGATCACCTTTCCCTTCCTCAATGTCTTCTTGCCACCTTGTGCAACTTTGTTAACTAAATTTATGTTTAGTGCAATAAAATCTTAAATCTGAAGCTTTAAAAGCTGGCCTTCAATTTTAACCCATCAATATTATATGTAAGTCAACAGTTCCACAATTTTGCAATCATATCAAAAATTAGTTTTGAATGAATTGTGGGCTAAGCAAAACAAACAACTTGTGGCATGAAAGTAAACCAAAAGTTTAGCTACCTAAACCTATTTTGAGAATAGTTCATGGAAGTAATTATCCCGACCCATATTTCGTTTTAGCTTATCCCGACCCATATTTCGTTTTAGTTTATCCTAATAAACTACATCAGCCTGCTTTGATTAATTAGTCTAGATTCATTTAATGAATTGCTCAATAGAATTACCTATGAAACCGCAATCCAATTCACATCAACTTAATTAAATATCATATCTGATGTGTTTGAAACTCACATAATCAACATCAGCTTGATTATGGATTAATGAAGGACGGGAAGTCACATCCACAAAAAGCAATTAAACAATAGGAATTAATATATGACTGGCACACAAAGAAGTCAACAGAAAAGTAAAACAACAACATGCAGGCTGAATAAAACAGAGCATAAACTCCCTAATCAAGCGAAAGCCAAAACAAATTCACAATAGCGCACCTAAATCAAAATAATAATAATAATAATAAAGATAACAAATAAAACAGAATAACAGTCTACGAAAGTGGGAGATGAAAGAGGAAAATGAATCAGAACATGAATAAGTCACTGGAGCGAACCTGATTAATAAGCCTACGAACACCCACCAGACGATTCCATGACTCGGAATTCATACACTGTGGCGATAGCGCTAACACAACCCAACATGGAATGCTAATCGGCTTTAATTTCATTTCGTGAAGGATTACATCAACAAAGTGATTGATGTAAAATGTTGCAGGGAATGAAGATGATTAGTGTATTTTAGGGCCATATTCAGCTTGCTAATTTTAAGGAGTAGTGGGGGAGAGTAGTGGAGGAGAGGAGTAGTGGGGAGGGTGTGAAAAAAACTGCCAACATAATATTGTAACCGCCAAATTTTTAAGCTAACCGCCCTCAAGATTTCTTTTTAAGAAAAACTGAATCGATCCAACGGTGGTGATTAATCTGAAAGCAGTTTTTTTGTGTTAAAATGGTGGTTAATATGGTGGGGAACAATATAGTAATAATACACAAAACAAGTTGATCATTAATTGCTATTAACAATCCTAATTTGATTTTGATTTTATATTATATTTTATATTGAATTCATTGATTTAAACTAACTTCTTTCATAACCCACAAAATATAAAAATCAATCAAAGTAATATGTTTTGCTCTTTACATCGATGCATTTTTATTCTAAATACTATACAATAGAGTGTACCAAAAATGCACCGATCAGTAATCATCTCTATATATTTTGAATGATCAATACTCAAAGCCCCAAAGGGATTATACAATATTATATGCTATCACTCTTGGCTACAATTGATAGCGCGGTCCTTTGTTCATGGTGTTATTGGTTTTTGTTTATTGTTTCAAATGGAAAATGAGGATAACAATGGATACAAGATAGTGCTTTGTTTATTGTTGCAAACCAGATCTCATCTTCTTATTCACCCATAAATCCATCAAATAATTATAAATGCGATAGTGCTATGTTTCACCTTATACACCTTTCTTGTTAATGGTCAATTGGTGGAGATGGTACGATAGGAACTATGTAGGGGGGTGGTGATGGTGGTCAGCGGCAGGTGGTTGTGGTCCGATTTGTTTCGTATTGGGGTCAGGGTTTGGTTTGATGGAATGGAAGGGGTGGTGGTGTTGGTGGTCGGGCAGGTGGTGGTGGTTGGCGGCAGGTTGTGGTCGTGGGTTGTGGTCGTGACAGATATTAAGAGACAGGGAGGGGGGTTATATTAAATTTAAATTTTACTTTTTCTTCAAAACTTTAACTTAATTACACAAATAGGCTCTAGAATATTAAAAAGAGGAATTTACCCTTGCATTAATGTTAAAATCTAACTGGGTTAATGTCAAAGTATGTAACGTGCAAAATTTTGGAACATAAAGTACAAAACTCATCAATTTTAAACGTAAAGGACATTCTTTAAAATCTGGTATAAACGTAAAGAACAAAACTTATAATTCAGTCTAACGTTTATAAAGCACATCATGTTTTTTTTTCCTTAGGCAAAGTATGAGCAACATGCTACTTCAATCAACAAGTTTTTAATATGTCCAAGATTGATTTAACGTTAGAAATTCAGGTCAGATGCGGCTCGTGGCCTGTCTAATAAACAAATTTACAAATCAAACACCAAGTTCAAATCAGGCATTGACACCGAATTTCAAAAACACCGTGACATATTGTGTATTATTGATAATAATATATCTCATATCTTCTTTATTATCCCCACCCTTCCCGTCAAACAGAAACATCTTTTACATTTAAGTATCATCTAACATTACGCTTATAACAATTTGAACTCACACAACTTTTATGAGGTAAAAATCATACCACTAGATTATTAGGTGCCAATGATGTTGTAGCCTAGTGGTTGCAAAGGAGGTGGGAAGGTTTACCCACTTTGTGGTGTTCCTGCCGTGGGAGGTCACAGGTTCGAATCCCACTCAGAGTAGGGTTATTCTGAAATGATGGGTTGGACCTTAGGGGGGGCCCGGGGACCGGACCTGAGGGTGCGGGGCTTCGTTATGGGTGATACCGTTGACCGTTCAAAAAAAAAAAAAAAACTAGACCATTAGGTGTTGTCGAATGTAATTGTAGGCTATAATCGATGGTAGCTAATTGCAGACGGCCGAACCCCATTCATCCTCTTGATGGTATTGTAGGCTAGCTACATACCGAAATCAATTGGACCTTGTGGTTTATTCATTCCTCCTTATGGGTAACTAGTTTTTATCCCGGGAGCGTCCCGGATTGAAATATCTAATATGACATAATAAAATATCTAATATGACAACATAATTAATGACTTGCCAATATATGATTAATGAATATTATTATTATTATCATTATTATTTTTATTAAACAAATCTCTGCCATAAGTTATCATATTCAAATATAAAAAAAAAAAAAAACAAACCTCTGTGCCGGGGTACAAATCTAGTGCCATTACAAAATATTATATAATGTCAAATAAATTCGGAAGTTTGTAATCGACCATTCTAAAAAGAACTAACATGAAATAAGGAAAAAAAAGTTATTTATTGAAATATCGAACACATTAGTCTAATGATTATGTGACGCGTTAAAAAATTCATGGGTATATGATCGGGTATATAGTTCGGGTATTTGGGTATGTGGTTTCGGGTAATTGGATTTGGTATCACCAAATCCTAGGCCCGACCCAAACCCACAATTTTTTTTTAAATTAATCCCAAACCTGACACAATGCCTGTCGGGTTACAAAAAATAGTCGTTTTTTTTCTCCGTTTTTTTATATAGCATTATGATACTCGTTGGAAAGATAATAAAACGCTCGTTAATTTGGTGTAATTTTTTTCTTTAAAAAATCTCGTATATAAAAGATATTAACGTTTAAAAGTTATGGGAGGATACATGAGAGAAAAAATAATAAATGTTTAATATTTATATTTAGTAGATTAGGTATTTAATAGATTAGGTTAAATCATATTTATTCCTTTTTTTTAATTGGTCTAGAGTTGTCACATCACATCCTATGTGACATCTCTTAAAGGAGAGATTGCATAAGAGTATGACATGTAGGATTAATCCCTTTGCAATATATATATATATATATATATATATAGATATAGATTATTTACCAAGGGCCATAAGTATTTCTATACGTGTCTTCACTCCAAAGTTATAACTATATAAAAAAAAAAAAAAAAAGTTAAGTTAGACTATCATTATAAGTTATTACACGGTTTTTTTCAATATGTTATGTTACGATTATAATACATATTTATTATAATCTACGTCATTGGTTTTAAATTATACATAAACGTAACATATTTGGCCCTTGATGTAACAGGTTGGTCCACGACTTCACGCGCAGGCAGGGAGACCAACCATATTATGTTTATGCATAACTTTAGACCAACCATGTTACTTTATGCATAATTTCAGACCAATAGTGTAGTTTCCAATAAGGCTGCTCGGAGTGGGGCGGGAATGGGGGTAACACCGCCGCAAGGTGGCGTGGGAGGGGCGGGAGTTAAGGGGGCGGGGGGCACTTGGCTAGCGTGGGGCTTGGGGTGGGGACACTTGGCATCTTCTGATTGGTCAGGGTTTTTTTTTTTTTTAAGTTTAAATATAATATTATTTTCTTCCCCCCGTTTCACTCCCCACAATCCCCCCCCCCCCCCACCCCCACATGGGTCCAACAAGTGCCATATGACGCTTCATCCCCCTCTTTCCCCCTCACCACTCCGAGTAGTCTAAATATGTATCAGTGTGCAATACAAACACATCACACTGACTAACCAACCGTGTAATTAATTCTTAAAATTTGCAAATTAAATTAAAAAAATAAAAGTCAAGAAACGTCTTCTGTACGAGTATAGGCCCACTCCATTTCGCCACCATATTTATACCTCTCATGTTACTCTCTGTGTCTATGATTTAATACTTTATAGTTAATTTCTTTAATCCAATTTAATAGAGCTGAATCCCTGCTCCATCTGGTACGATTATGCTTCTTCAACTTATTTTTCTGTAGAAATTTGAATAATAATATTATTACTTTTACTACAAATCCATGTTCATAACTGTTACCTTTTTTATGTTCTTATGCTTGTTTACTAAAATAGGTATCCAATGAATTATTCAAACACCTCATCAGCTATGGATACAGATGGTGAATGCAAGCATAATAATATTGCAGTTTTTGAATGCAATATCTGTTTTGATTTAGCTCAAGATCCTGTTGTCACACTTTGTGGCCACCTTTTCTGTTGGCCATGTTTGTACAAATGGCTGCAGTTCCATTCACACTCCCACGAATGCCCGGTTTGCAAAGCGCGTGTAGATGATGATAACTTAGTGCCTATTTATGGAAGGGGAGCATCCGGGTCAGACCTCATGGCTCACCCTGCATCCAAAGATGACATTCCTAGTCGCCCTGCTAGTCATCGGCCCCAAACGGCTCCAGCACCTGAGTTAACGCATTTTCGCCAAGATAGGACTGCTACTCTTTTTGGTGCCATTTCGTCTGTTTTGAATTTTCGGGTGGTTGATTTTTATGACATGAGTGATTATGGAGCAACTATTGGAGGTTATTATATGGTGTCATCTTATGCACATGGAGGTTATGCTCATGGTCATGGCTTTCATCAATATGCGAGTCATGTACAAGGAACTAAATTGGTTTTGTTGATGATATGTTTCTTGTTTCTCGGTCTTGTTGTTGTTCTTATGACTATTTCGACATGGTTGTTTTGGTCTTGAATCTTGTTTTTGTTGTTAGTATGTGTGCTATGTATGAGTTAAAGAGTCAAAACATCATTGTGTTTTAACTTCCTTAAAGAAAATGAAAGGAAAAAGCTTTAGTTGTTGGAACCAATTTTTTCAGAACCGGAACTTGACTGACCGTTATATCACTTGTTAGTCCTGTTGACATAGTCGAACACTCGGACCGGCTTAGCAACATATACTACTATAAGACTAAACGGAGTGGAATCGGTAAATTGAGTCGGGGAGCTGAGGTGGCTTCGGCCCCGATGCATAACACCGCCCCCCTCCTTTATTTTTCGGGGAAATCGGGGGAATCTCACCCTTGGTACCGAGCTCTTTGATTGGTGCATGCCTTTTTAATTCTTTAAATAAATGAAATAAAACTAATTAAAAAAGGAAGGGGGAATGGGGGAATTGGGGGAAACCATTTCCAAACTTTGGAGTAGAAAATGGGAGAAATGATGTGGCGCTGATGTGGCACTTGGGGGGAGTTGGGGGGAAATGGTAACCACACCAAATAGGCTAATTAACTTAATCTAAAAGATATACAAGAATGTGAAAATGAAACAAAATTAAGAAACATAGTGATTTTCTACTAATTTAGGCTAAACTAATATGAAAAACATGATATAATAATCAATACTTTTTAAGTAGTTTTATGTTGTTTATCTTTTGAGACTATATATTTAAATTCCTTCAAATTCTCATATCCACTCTGCTAATAGTAGAGTCCTTTGAATTCTTAAAATTAGGAAACATAATCAAGATTTGTGGAGCTGAAAACCGAATTTACAATTCGGATGCAATTAGGAACCAAACCGAAAACCATATTCACAATTCACTTTGCTTTTTTTCGGGTAACGGGTACGTTTTCAGGTTTTGCTTGTTTCCCACACCCATATAACCCGTTACTTGCCATTTGCATAATTGCATTTAGTAGCTATCAGATGTGTCTTAGTAGGTAAGGTAGGTTTTGATGTGAATGATAATCAACATAATGGTAAGTTAGATGGGTTAATAGTCAATTAGTTAGTTGGGTTCAGTGCTAATGCTACCCGGTATAGGGTAGCACCATCTCCCTTAGCCTTTTAACAACCAATAGCGCCCCCCATCTATTTCCCAGACACCATTAGAGGGCGCTATTGAAGACCTGCCAGCAAAAATGCATAATAACGAGTTAAACGACTTGATCAAGTGGGCCCCTTTGTAACAACCAACCATTTTTTATTTTATTTTTTGTTTTTCTCTTTTTTTTTCCTTTTTTAATTAAATGGACATTATTCCATTGCATGGGTGTTATTGAATAGAGCTCATGTCTACGTGGCACTAATCTAGGGTTTTTTTTTGTTGGTTGGGAGTGATTTTTGCACACCTGTAACGGCCATTTTTCATATTAGAAGGGCGTGTTTCAAAACCGATACTAAAGCGATTGGTTTTGAATAATCATAAACACAAACCATTGAACATGAAAGGACATGGTGCTGCAAGATGCAATATTATTTGACTCTCTTGTTAGGTATATATCCCTTAATAATCTATGCAAGTTGCAGGGCTTCTTCACTTTTGATCTCAAATACCCTCAGTAGAGCATCTTCCACAACCTGCACATATCCATCCATGTTCAACACATGAAAATCAACCACAAAAACAAACTTGAACCGTTCAAAGCGTAAATATTAATGCATGCAACTTCATTTATCATTTTATTCATAAACTTATATTACTATTGTAGTGATATAGTTTTATTAGTCATATTTAACACGTTAATTATCTATTAAAAACGGAAATTTGTCTTCGAGCCAACACAACCCGACCTAATCCAACCCATTTGACCCAAAGTCCCAAACCCTATAATCCAACCAGCCCGATAAACCCATTTAAGCTTTTACTAAACTGGCATTTTACATATATTTTCCAGTGACGAGATTTACCTTATCAGGGGTAGACGCACCAGATGTGACACCAATTGTGACTGGACCCTTCGGTAGCCAGTTTTCTTTTTCAACCAATTCACCGTGCTGTTACAATGACATGTTTAAACATAATTAAGTAAAAAAGAATTAACAGAGTGATTAACACCGAAAACTAGTGTGTGGGGTGAAAGTATTACCATCAATTTATAAGTTATTAGGTTTCCAGGACCGATTCTTTGTTCACTGTCAATCCAATAAGATGGAATCCTGCGCTCCTCTGCAATCTCTTGTAAATGTGAGGTGTTGCTTGAGTTCCACCCGCCGACTACTAATATAAGATCTAATTTTTCATCTACCAACTTATACATCGCATCTTGTCTCTCCTACATGGATAGATTACATTAGATTACATTAACATATTAATGTAAGATGACGATGAAGCATGTTGTGATATAAGAAAAGAGAACTAACTGTGAGAACTTGCCTGAGTAGCATCACAGATGGTGTTAAAACTTATGAAATGATTGTTGATGTTTTCTACTCCAAACTTTTGCATCATAGTCCTCTCTACTAATTTCCCTGTAAATAAGGAAACACAGAGTAATGTGATGAATTGGTTGACGCGAATTCAACGAAGAAGTGGCAATTTCAACCTATTTAATACTAAATGGGTTGATTCAGTTTATGTTTTACAACAGGTCTAAAGGAGTCGAAGAGGTTGAAATGTTCAATGTGGATCTTAAAAACACATCCTAAAGCATTTTATTTTATAAACCAAAATATTATACAGGAAAATGCAACCTTTGTAATTACGTCTACAAAGTGTTTCAGTTCAACTCGACCTGTTTTGACCGACCAGAAATTACCCATTTTAACTTTTTACCTAACGTGTCGCACCTACCCATTTTACCACCACTACTAGTAACATACCTATCTCCTCAGTTTCCCCTTTTAGCATTGTAGTTTGGTTCGCAACACCAGCCTTGACAAGATCTCTGTCCGGATCAAAACCCTTAGAAACTGCAAATTTGAATTTCTGCAAGCATGCCGCAGTTTAAAGCTATTAAAAAATAAAATAAAATAAAATAAAAACTGAAAGGGAAAAAAGAAAGATGTGGTTTAACAAATGTAAGAGATTAATATTAAACTGATTATAAAGAATACAACACCTCCATAAAAGCTTCTTTGGTTGAGCTAGATCCATTAAGCTTACCACCAAGAACGTAATCACACACATACGTTGCCTGAATAAAGTAAGAAACCACTTAACACAGGTATATGGTTGGGAATAAGTGTTCTTTGCTACCATAAAAAACACATTAAGCTTACCTCATCCATGTTCTTTACAATTATATACTTTCCAGCGAAAGAAGCTGTTGCTACTGTCTCCTCATGAGAATATTTACCATGAATTATTGACGTGTAGTCCCCCTTCTTGTGCTTCTCGACAGAATTCCACACCTTCGACACCCAAGGGCATGTCGTATCAACTATTTGTACTTGTTTGTTACTCAGAGTCAGCATCTCGTTTACTGCAGCTCCAAACGCAGGAAGAATCACAACATCGCCCTTGTCGACAACATCAAACTGTTTCTCGCCATCCTCAATGGGTATATCCTTAACTTCCATCTCTTCTAGCCTCTAACAATACAGAATTTAATTTGTTTATTATTTCTGTTCAAATAGATAAATACAGACAGTGGCGCAGCTCTTAAGGGGCGGGGTGGGGCGGCCTACCCCACCCTCCGAATTTTCGCTCAGAAGTTCCGATTATATAGTATTTGTATAGAAATTTTTTGGTATATACGGTTTCGACCCCCCGAAACTAGTGACTTCCAACCCCCTAAAGTTTCGGGTCAAGCTTCGCCACTGAATACAGATTATAGCAAATGCAAGAAACAATAAATATAAAAAAAATGTAAAGATAGAACAAGTCTACCACAAAAAGAACACAAAACCAAGTAGAAATAACAGTTCGGTTGTGAGTCATAAGCTACAGGTAATCATGAACTTTAATTCAGAAACACAAAACCAATACCTTATTAACAGTTGGATTGTGGATAATTTCGTTGGTGATCCATATCTTCTCATCAGGGAACTGTTTCCTGGCTTCATAAGCAATCTGAACGGCACGCTCAACACCCCAGCAAAAGCCATAAGCTTCTGCAAGTTTGACAGTAACATTTCCCCACGTATATTCATAGTTATTTTCCTTCAAAGTCTTTATGATATCGCCTGTTTATAATAACATACAACATTACCACACCAAAAAATTGTATTGACCCACAATATTGTATATTAACTTAAACAAAGTAACAAACATGTTCAACCATTTAACAATTTAATCAAGCAAACTAATATCAATCGCTTTATAGTTTATACCAGGCTTCAACACATTTCTTACACAATTAACAGGATCATTCAACAAAGTATCACACAAATCCATCAATTAGCATGAACTGATACAATAACGAAATGCAAATTTCAACATCATATAACAGCATGAAATTAACTAGAACAATTTTTCACGATTCATTAAAAGAACTAACACCTTGGTTTTAAAAAGCGCAAAGTGCACAAAAGCGACGAGGTCTAAAACCAAGGCGCAAAGCGCAAAAGCAGTGGGCTTTTCGTACGCGAGGCGCAAGACGAATATATATTTTTTTATATATGTTATAGGTTTTTAGCATCACTTACCCAAAATATAGATACAAATAAGGTTTATATGTGATTTAACTTAAATGTACAACATTTTTAGCTACATGTATAACAATTTTTAGCACAAAAACACCCCGTGTACAAAAAGCGCGCTTTTATTGCGGGCTTTTTTGGCCAAAAAAGCGCACTTTTCCTGCGATGCTCGCCTAGTGTTACATAAGGCGCACAGATTGGCGTCTAGATGCGCTTCGCGCGAGGCGCGCTTTTTAAAACCAAGACTAACACATAAAGGAAATGTAAATTCCGCATGAAATTAACCAGACGTAACAAACTCTCGCGATTCATCAAACCAACTAATACAATAACCAAATCTAAATTCCAACAACATCATAACAATAACATCACGAAATCAACATCATAAAATTCTAACAATAATATCATAAAATTAACCAGACCTAACAAACATTCACAATTCAACAAAAGAACTAATACATTAACACAATGTAAATTCCAACAATAACATAATCAACTTAACAAGACCTAACAAACTATCACAATTCAATAACCACAAACAAATTCATGATACAATTACAGAAACTAGTAAAAATAAGCATTAATTAACATAATATCTTACTGGTATACTCTTGATTCATGAGTTCAAGCGTCTCCTTCTTATGTCCAAACCCTTTGCGGTTATAATTATCGCTTCTGGTCAAATTGTGCCGGAAAACCTTGGCGTCGAAATCAGCGGCGGAGCATCGGACGGACACAGGTTTCCGGCGACATCGGTAATGTCCGATGCCGGGAAGAGAGACATCTGTGCGATTGGAGAGAGGCGTTGTTAGTTGAAGAGAAGCCATTAATGGAATTGTGTGTGTGAAACGGTGTGTGTGTGTGTATTTGAAGGAGGACTCAGACAGTGAACCTATTTATTGTTTATCTCGTGATCCATGTTTTATTGTCATGTCATGTGTCTTGTATTTCTATTATTATTATTATTATTTTTTATTTTGTTTAGGTGAATAGTCAACATGTGTGTATATATCTTCCAGTGAGATAAACGTTTTGTTGAATACTAGATTAGGTTGAAAAAGACGAGAGATATTATACGAATTGTAGGTTTGAAATGTATGTAAACGTGCTTCACGACGAGGCTATAGGTGAATACTAGCGACGATGTAAACGTCAGTAAATACAAGCAAGCAACCTAGTTAAGTAAACATGTCTAGAGTTAAAAGTTGGTTTTAACTTAATGGGTTGAATAAAGAAGGGAATTAAATTTGTTTCATAGTGGTAACCTTAAACAAAATAATATCACCATCTGTGCTGTTTGTTGTACCTTCGACTCAATTTTGAACATTGAAACGTAATGACACAAAAGCACGCAATAATTTAAACAAATCATGATCATACAACCGGTATTAACTGCGCGGAAAAAAGAAATCCACCCTAAAATGCCAATGAAGATAAGCACGTAACTAAATACGTGTCATAACATGATGAGGGTTTTAACATTAAAAATAATATACATGTAAAATAAAACAATAATAAAATGTTAATATAAAAACAAAATATTAACCAATCAAATGATTTCTCTAAGTTAATGATGTACAACTAATATTTTATTTTTCTAAATATAAAGTTAGAAATTATCATAAAAAGTTACTAAGATATTATATATATATATATATATGGGGAAAGTTAATTTGAGAACACTTATATTTCGTGCGAACCGCGAGAACGGCATTTAAAACCATTCAAATTAAAAATTTCTTTTTACACTAATCTTTATTACTAAAATACAATCCCAAAAACACAATTTACGCGTAAAAATTCAAACGTATACGAAAATAAATTGTTTTTACACATGTGTAAATTTACTGTTTATACATGTGTAAACTGTTTCATTTACACATGTGTAAAAAGTCAATTTGAAAGTGTTTTTGCAAGAAAAGATGAATTATTTGGAAAGAAAATTCATTTATTAATGTTGTATTTTGATTATAATGAGGTTTGTATTAAAAAAATTTGATTTTGATTGATTTTTTTACTTGTTCTCACGGTTCTCACAATATTTAGCGTTCTCAAGATAACCCTCCCCTATATATATATATATATATATATATAGGTTTAGGATCATGTACAAAGTACATTTTTCGTGAGAAGTGTGAGAAGGACTAAGAATTGACATGTAGACATCATGTTTTGGATTTAGGAATGATTTTTTAGGTTGTTTTAACTTGAAAAACACCAAACACAACAATCTAAAACACAATACAATGTATTAAATTTAAAAAACAGCTAAAACACACTACTTAACGCTTAAAACACACTGCTAATGTTCTTAGCATGGTGTTTTATGTTTTAAGCTTAAAATACATTGTTTTCGGGTTTTATTTGTTATGTTTGGTGTTTTTATAGGAAAACAATCCAAAACATCACGACTATATTCAAAAAATGATGTCTAAGTATCAATTTATAATCCTTCTCACACTTCTCACAAAAAAACCACTTTGTACACGATCTCGACCCTATATATATATATATATATATATATATTGAACAACGCCTCACTTATGGTGTGCGCACCGCATATAATGTATATATGTGTGGCCCTTGGGGGGGCAAAAATAAAGTTGCACTAGTTTTAACGTTATTTTACTAATTTTGAGAAAATAACGTTAAAAACAACGGATGGTTAATCATGCATCATGTGGTGGCGTGGATAGCCAAAAGACAAAGGGGTACATGCATCGATCGGGTTTGTCCCGATTGCTAAGTGTTCTGTGCCTTATGTCCAAGGCTTGATACCAAACCACATCGAGCCGGGAGTCTCACTGGAAGCAGTCTCTCTACTCTTAGGGATAGGGGTAAGACTGTCTACATCTTACCCTCCTCAGACCCTACCTTAGCTTTGCTATAGGTGGGATTAACTGAGTATGATGATGATGATGATATATTTTTTTGAACAGCAAATTTTATACCACCTTATTTCCACCTAACCTTGCATTTGTAATGATTTAAACTCACAAACTCACATTTGTAAAGAAGGACACCATACAACTAGACCAAGAGGTCATGGGGTATGATCATATGACATGTCTCAGTTTTTCTTGGCTAACAGCAATTAATAAAACGTCAAAACAAGCGTGCTAAAATACACACTAAAGTCACCATAATAAAACGTCAAAACAAGCGTGCTAAAATACATTAACTTCTATAAAATTGATTAAAAAAATCCACAAATTTACGGATGAATAGTAACATTTTCTTACTTATTCACTCCTAAGAGCATTCACAACCCGGGAACTAAATTATGTGAGGGCTTCCCTCAAATTATATGGGTGGGTGTGAGTGGTTGTGAGTGGAGGAGGGAGAAAATATTTAGGGAAACCACTATTCACCCATATATATATATATATATATATATATATATATATATATATATATATATATAAAGGTATTGTTCACTCATATATATATTTTAATATTTTTGTAAGTGGTTGTGAGTGAAGAGAGAGAAAATATAATGATAAAAGTATGAAAAAGTATTGTTATTTTAATTAGGAGAGAGAAGATTTAGAGGTGGCGTAGTGATTTTTAATATAATTTGATGGAGGGGATGTGAATGCTCTAACTACTCTATATAATATGAAGAACTCACTCACATATATATTTGGAGATCCTACTATTAGAGCATTCACAGTAAGTTCTGCATATTTTTGTGAGTGAAATCTCCATATTTTGATATGTGGTAGTAAATGGTTGTTAGTGGATGAGAGAAAAGTTATTGTTCATCTCTATATTTCACTTTCTATAATTTTTTAATGCTTTTTGAAAGTGGTTGTGAGTGAATGAGAGATGAAAAGTAATGATAAAAGTATAAAAAATATTATTTAATGGAAAATGAGAGAGAATTGATATGATTTTTAGTGTAATATGTGGTTATGAGTGATTATAAGTGAATGGAGAGGAGAACCTGGTGTGAATGCTCTTAGAGTACTGCCATTTGATCACCTATAATTCTATGAAAGAAAACCCTATAATTTTTTATAAGGTTAAAAGTGGTTGTGAGTGAAAAAAAATGAGGAATCTACTGTTTATCGGTATATTTGGGGTTATTTGGGAATCTTTTGAGGAAAACTGTATTTATTTTTTAATATTTGTTGAAAGTGATTGTGAGTGTAGGAGAGAGAAACTATAATGATTTTTAATGTAATATGTGGTTGTGTTTGGTTGTGAGTGAATGGTGGATGAGGAAGGTACCGTGAATGCTAGTCTTAGACTTCCATAAAACTAATGAAAGGATAAACTGTTAACTATGGATTTGAAAGAAAAAAAAACCAGACAAATCGCCGACGGGTTTTCATAGTTTTAAGGTTTAATTGATCGGTTTTGGGACTGCGTTTTAGACAACAAAAAAAAATCCAAAAACATAACATTGTTTAAGTAAAACCACTTTTGGCCGGTTATATAAAAATCCGCTAAAGTTAACCCTCGTAGCAGATATGAACTAAAAGATGAACAACCGTATAGACCAAACCCCTAGAACTTGATTCAACACAAAGCACCATGAGAACCAAAAGATGTTAAATAAATAACCCAAAAAGTTTATATAATATTAAGGTAGTTTTCAAAAGAGACCAATTCATAAAATAGAGTCGCTCCTATGTCAGAGCTATACATTTTTTTATAACTAGAGTAACGAGCAACTCTTTCACCACCTCAGTTTCTATCAATCACATCGGCAGGCAAATTGAGGTCAAACATACTGTCTCCAAACCCGTCGTCTTTTCTCGCCCTCTTCAATGAAGAGAACCCTATTTCATCTGAGCTGCCAGAACCAGAAGGCCGGTCAGATTCCGACGTGCCACCTGTAACATAATGTTGACAAATTCTTCGTTGATTCACATTCAGGTTGGGCTTTATATTCGATTTGTCACACGTGTTGTAAGGAAAAGTGTATTTTTAATATTAACTGTTGCAATCATGGTTTAAAAAAACGGGTGAGGCGTACGCCTCGAGGCACGCCTCAAGGCGAAACTCTAAGAAAACGAGTCTGAGGCGCGCCTCATGAGGTTTAGATTGTACATACGCCTCTAAGGGCTGAGGCGCTAAAAAAATGTGCGCCTCGGGTGGTTTAGGGTGTTTTTGATGTGTGTGTGTGTGTGTGTGTGTTTTTTTTTTTTTTTGGTGTTTTAGACTTTTTGGGTCAATTATTTTATTTTTGATGTGTGTTTTTGATGTTTTAGACTTTTCTAGGTCTGAGTATTTTATTTTTTTTAGACACATAATTTTTATATTTATTTTTTGACTGCGCCTCGAGCTTACGCCTCGGTTCGCCTCGAGGCTTACACCTCATGAGGCGAAGAGAAAACGCATCGAGGCTCGTTTCCGTTCTTTTAAACTTTGGTTGCAATCATATTTAACAGACTAAAGGAAGAAGAGTAAACGATACTTTACCATTAGTCGGGTCTTCCAGCTTATGACGTTTTTCAGCGTTGCATGACTTAGCAGCCCAACTGATGGGTAGCTCGGTAGCCTTCTCAATCCCTTTTGAATGATACGGAGCTATGTTATGGATGCCAAATTGCAGGGAGCCTAACAAATCCGTCTCAATACATTCGTACCTACAAATGTATAACCGATTAAATACATTGCTCATACTTTAAAAAGTACATATTAACATCCAACATACATTTTCCTGCACAAGGTGTCGGTGATCACAGATAGATTAATAACTTGCATCCGAATTTCCATGATTCGGTCCTCGGAGTAGTTATCAAACGGTTCCTCGATAAACTTTGATAACTTCTCAACATTAGTTTCAAGCTGCTGCTGTTGATCCTCAAATAAATGCTGTTTTATTTCTAAATCTTCTTTTGTCATCTCATCGTTGAAAAGCTCTCCACCAAACATATAATATGCAAATGGGTAAGAATACGAAAGTGCCCGCCTTGATCGGAATAACCGATACAGCCCATTTGTAACCCAACTAAAATCTCTTAACTGTGAATCTCTTCCCTCCAAAACCGCCACCTTGTCACGTATGGTCTCCTTCAGCCTAGATTCCTGCTTAAACGAATCTGTATGAGCTTTGTAACGGTTGTGATAATGCATGTACCGATAAAGGTCCCGCTTTGCACGCTCAGATTTTTTCTCGCGGTCTTCCTTGTACCGACCGCAACTATGACCGGCGATATTTGACCATGTATGATCCCGACCCGTTGCACCACCGCATAGCCAACTAGTTAACACATAATCAAAGAAATAAAATTGAGCATTGACAAACAACGGCTGCAGTGCCACATATTATTTGGATAACTAAACCAGGCCATTGAACAAATTAGTATTTCCCAATAATCGCTTAAAATAGACAAACAACATAATTTGACTAAACACATATATAGAACTTTTTCCCCAGGACTAAAGCGGGTGGTGATTCGATGCGATTTGACCCCAAAAGCCGAAACGTAATGCGCAAAGCACAGCATCATGTGTCGAGGTGTTCGTTATTTAAAAAATACTAAAAACTATTTATAGAAAATATTCTAACTAGTTAACTTTTCAGCACTAAAATAAAAAGATAAGTCTCATAATCTCTAGTCAGATATGTTCAATCGATGGTCTGATTTGTTCATATACTCAAACCCATTGCTTAAATGATGGTCTGATTTGTTCAGACCACATCATGTGATGCGCGCATTTTAAAACCAAGGTCAGGTTGGGTTGACCCCAAAACGCTGCTTAGTTCGTTTTTAATATAATAGATTCTACGATTAAATGTGATTACAGAAACAGCATTGTTACAATAATAATCTACATTTTAGAATAAAATGATTTAGGATGTTGGCGCACTGAAGATACACTTCAGGCAAACTTCAACCCGTTCAGCCGATTTCTCTTGTTCATTTTTCGCAAAAAAATAATAATAATTTAACCAGATTGATATTTAAAATCGCACGCGTCAACCTTTATAAGTAAATGGATAAAAATTGCCACCTCTACAAAAGGGATGACTGCATTTGAATAAACGGAACGAACAACAAATAAATGTTCTTACCAAAAGGCTTGTCCACATATACAGCTGACTAGATTGCAGCCACCATTTTTCTCAACAGGTTTATGACACTTAGGACAAGGCTTTGTATGAACTGTAATCCAATTGACCGTTTCTGATTCATCTCGGCATTTCTTAGTCCAAAGTTCCCACATTACACAAGAACAAGGGGAATGAGCTTCACATAAGCAACTGAAACAGAACTGATTACCGCACGAGCATTCAACTTCACAAAACTCATCTTCTTCAACACGGATTGCATTCCCACAATGAGGAGTACTTGGACACCATTTTACCATTTTATTGTCCTCAATATATGACTCGAGAAGAAACCGATCAAATTTCTCGGCCAAATCAGGATGCCTTTTATCCACTAGATCCCGGATTATTGCTTCATCACATATAGCAAAGCATTTATGAGCCATGCATCTGATCCGTCTACTCTGCCCCTCATTTATTTTTACGATAAAATGCTCCGTCCAGCCTATTGAACAAAAAATATATATTATGAGAACCTGATACCCGTCGTTCCAGTAATACAATAAACCAATAGATTGAGGATTAAGGGTCTCTTACAATTATTACAAAAGCAGTGCCCACAATCCATTTTTGTCATTTCATTGGATGGCAAATCCTCCATGCATATATCACACATTGCTGTAGAAGTAGAAACTGATGAGTCTGAATTATGAGACTCGAGAATAGGCACACCAGCCTCTGTGAACAAACGGTCTTTTCCTTTCTCTACAAGTACTGCAAATATCTTCTCAACATCCCAACGATAATGTATAAGTAGAGTCCTTGCATGATGTTCCCTCAGAGACAGTAATTCCATAACTCGACGCATATCTTCCCTCTATAAAAGTTATGTAAACCATTAGCACTCAACAAGTATATAAGGTGCAAGAATGATGATAAAAACAAAAGTTACATTTATAGAGTTCTACCTGTGCAGCCAAAAGAGACTCTTTTGTTATGACCTGTAACAAAAGCAAGAAATATGTAAAAAAAGTTGATAATAATGATATAATCTCAAAGAAAGAATTAACCAACAGTTTGTTCTCTAGCAAAAATACATAACATAATAATGTAAATTTAACGATCCAAGCTTGATTCAGCTAATAATACATTTTACTGTAGTACAGTACTTGCTATACTTTGTTTAGTTATACTGTATAACCACTTGGCTTGACAAAATGAGACATGCGGGTCCTCTCTAACCATCTGCGTCTCCATCTCCATCTCCAGACATACATAAGAAAGGAGCATCTTTCAGGAACATTCCTCCTCCAAATGCATTAAAAGGCTTTTGAGGATATAGTTAATTCGACACGTAAATATACCAATAAGTGCAAGGCATCATGCCCAAGTCAATCAAACAACAGGCCAGCGCTAATGCGCCATTTGATCTTCCCTAAAGATCAAAATTGGATGCTAAAATTCTAAAAACATAAAGTGCCAATAGGCCCACTTTTTCACAATATGTCAAAAAGATAAGCATGGAAGATAGCTTGACGGTATATGATGTCAAGTTGCAATCAATTTAGCAAATAATGTTAAACACATAAAAAATATATATTGAAACAACTGGACAAGATGATGCACAAGAAGAAATCAGAATAATATAACTAATTAAAGTAGTAGGATTTCTAAGCTTCATAGTTCATACCTAGAATACGTAAAACTCTTAACCATCAAGAGAACATAAGTATTACACCTCGCACCTAAGCTTGATTGTTTCAAAGACAAAGCTCTTAATTCTGTCATATATCCAGATCACTCAACCATAAACGCATTAATCTTAAGATTACATCCAGGGGCGAAGGATTGCTTGTAAAACTAGACCAATAATAAAAGACTAACATGTCCGTAATAACTAAAAAGGTATGTTACTTGACTTAACAAATCTATTTCCCAGAATTCAAATATAACTTTCTACAAGAAAGCAATCAAATTTACGCTCCAGCCAACCAACTGATTCTCAATACTACAATTTAAAACCGAAAAAACATGTGGAGCATCATTACAAAAACTTAAAAAGTTGACGTGTCCTGTTGTTCGGTTTTAGCCATTGAATGGAACCGTAAACAAGTAACAGACTTTTGTACATCAATAGAAGAATGTCCATGAAAGCCATTGACAAATAAAAATGTGAAAAAAAAAAAAAAAACAAACAAAAAGAAAACCGTATGAATTGCTTCCGTGAAAAACCGAATACTAAAGCTGATGTCTCGAGCAATTAAAAGAGGAATAACTAAACACCTGAAGTACATTACTAACAACTAAGATGACTTATTTATAAGTTTCGACACCTACATATGTCACGTATGTGGTGAAATTTAAACGAAGCACACGTTAATGATAACGCATAACACGGGACCAAAATTTATTTACTTCATAGGAGAAAAACAAATTCTACCACAGACTAAAACATTAAAAAACAACGAACTAAACAGAGAAAAACATACATACCAGCGAAACATATTTCAAGAAATCACCAAAATCAAAACTTTAACATACTAAAGAACCACTGTGATCAAACAACCGATAAGGCAAACCCGAAATACATTTCTGACATTTCGTCGTAGCAACATCAGTGTATAAATAAAAGAAACCCCTAATCCAGCCACAGTTCAAAACTAAACTATCAAACTCCAATGTCAAACAAAACATAAATCTTAACCCTTTAGCTCATCTAACTTAACCAATTCAATCTTTTAAAAACAATAATAATAATAATTAAAAAAACAACCTTAGATGAAGAGCCTTTAGGTGGGGCCCACTGAGGATCAGATTCTTCATTCTCGAGAGCATCGTCAAGGGAGTCACGATCAGAGCAATAATAATCTTCTTGTTCTTCTTCTCCGCCGCTGCTCATGCAATCCTCCAGGTCCATTGAGGGCAAAGAGCAAAATTCGATTGAATAAAGGTTGTGGGTGACGATCGATGAGCTGGGTTTAGGATGTGGTGAGTTGATTGAGCCCTAATTGGACCGATCGATGTGAATAGAGGCGACCATACTGAAGGCCAAGAGAAATGGGGAAAGGGGGGCTTTAGCTTGCGATGATGATGAGGCAAAGATTTTATTATTGTTATTATTATTATTATTATTATTATTATTATTATTATTATTATTATTATTATTATTATTATTATTATTATTATTATTTGTTATAATTATGGTGTGTGTATCAATAGAGCGACGTACAAGAAAATTATATTGTTTTTTTGATAAAGTTTAGGGTACAAAGTACAGTTTGTTACAAAGTGTAAGAAGTAATAATGTTATGCTACGTGGATGACCGTTTTTTTGGAAACATTCCATTTAATTCTACAGTCAAAGGGTATTATAGACTTTTTACACATTTGTGTAATCATGTTGCAATCGTTTATAAAAAATAACTGCATGATCACTTTCAAATTTCAAATCATAACAAACCGACTGCTATGTTTCAATCATTCGGCGATTTCAAAGTCCATATCACTATTCATCCAACATGTTTGGTAAATAACATTTGCGTTATTGTTCTTCCGTTGACCAGTATCATATTGTTGTTACATTAAACTTAATTATATTTAATTTTGCAGATCTCAACGAAATTCCCGATGTTAACGTCAATGTAGATGAAGATTTTGAAGGTAACATGTTAATTTTATGTATTCGATATGTCGATGTGTTGATATATGATTCACTTTTGTATTGGTTTTAGATATTGTTCCTACGGATCCAAATCATGAAGGCGATTTGAATTTTGTAGATGTAGTATGGTTTTCAACTTGCGTGAATAGGTTTGTATTAGTTTAGATATACTTGTAATTACGTTTTCAACGATTTTGCACATTTGAGTATTATGTATAGGTAACTTGTTATTTTACCTATAGTAGTTGGTATTTTTCTGCGTATTAACGTTATGTAATGACTGTTTTTTTATAAAGAGTAGGTAAATAAGTTAGGTTTTTGTTGCACGAACAATACTCAATATGTTAGTAATAATATTATTCGTATTAAGTATTTTACATGCTACAAAGAGGGACAAAAGTCAGATAAAAGTAATGATTTAGTTGTTCGTGGTGAAAATTCAAGACGAGAAAAAGATCGTCTATTCGTATGGGAAAAAAAACACTCAACAAACAAACAACCTTAGATGAAGAGCCTTCATGTGGGGCCCACTGAGGATCAGATTCTTCATTCTCGAGAGCATCGCCAAGGGAGTCACAATCAGAGCAATAATAATCTTGTTCTTCTTCTTCTCTGCCGCTGCTCATGCAATCCTCCATGTCCATCGAGGGCAAAGAGGCGACCATACTGAAGGCGAAGAGAAATGGGGAAGGGGGCTTTAGCTTGCGATGATAATGAGGCAAAGATTTATTACTATTATTATTATTTGTCATTTGTTATTATAGATTTATAATTTATAATTTATAATATGGTGTGTGTATCAAGAGAGTGAGGTACAAGAAAATTATATCGTTTTTGTACCTTTTTCCTTTTTTTTTTCTTTTTTTTAACCTTGAGACCAATTGTTTAAAGAAAAATTACATTTTTTTTCAATTTTCTAAATTGCGAACTATAGTCTACCAAAAATACAAACCCCTTTCTGCTTAAGGGTAAAACAATATAAGAAGTTGATGATGAGCCGTGTCGATGAAATGGGAATGTAGTGGAAAGCAAGCTTTATGTTGGTAAATTCTAGGGTATGGATTGTCGAACGGTTATGCACACCACACGTGTATACGTTTAAAATTGTTAACTAGATATGTATGGTTTAGCTTGTTTTATCTAAATGTGTTAGACGGTTTGATGGGTGGTAATCAAGTTGTAGTTGTGTTAATCGGATTGGTTGGTTGGTTTGTTGTATAAGGTGGGTTAAACTAGTGAAAATGGGTAAGTGGGTCGACCTCTTTAATTAAATTAGTTAAATAGGTCAACCTGAACACGACATGGTTAATTAAATAGGTTATAATGAACATGGCTCGTTTATTAAACAAGTTTGACATTATAACCCAAACTAGGTTATTTTCATATTTTGTTTGTGTCGTGTTTTCGATCGTATCAGAACTGCAACCAATAGTAAACTTTGAAAACTTCTAGGTCATACGAAGACCTTTCCTCTTACTTTTGAGCATCTACTTCTGGACACCTGAATGATATGCTCAGATTTGATGTGAGTCAACAAAATTTAAAAAACGTGCGTATATATCAAAATGGGATTCTCGTGTACATATTTGATTGTGAAAGATAATAGAAGTTTAAAGGTGATACCACTTATACGCAATATAACACATTAAGTTTTCATGAAATGACTAGAAGAGTCATCTTATATATTGGGGGGAATTATCGACATGAACAAGTCTAAAATAGTTTACTTTAAATAAAATTTATAACACAGACTGAAAAAGTAACTCTAATCAGGATATGGTTTAATATGTTTAATTCAATTTTCAAGGTTTCATTGTTGAGAAACATTTACATATTCATGTGAGCATTTCCACTTAACATGATAATGTCAAATAACTTATAATTTTTATGATTGAGGTATTTATTTCTAACGAATAACAAAATAATATGTAGAGTAAAGTGCAATTTGCACCCTGTGATATAGGGGCGGCATCAGCTCCCCCTTCTCCCTTTTGATTTTTCGTTGCTTGAGCCTCGTTGCTTTATATTCCTTTTCACTCTAAATCCCTCCGTTAGTCTATCGTTCGAATGATCGTTAGCATGTTGGTAATTTGCTTGTTTACTCTTGATTCGTTTATTATTATCCCACCATTTCTCTCTCTCTCTCTCTCTCTCTATCTCTCCCACTCTCTCTCTACCCCACCATCACCACACCCCACCTCGTGATATCCCATATCTTTCAAAAGCCTTCTAACTAGATATATTCTCAATCTCATCCTCATGGAAAAATTAAACATCTCATTCACCGTAGAGTGTACCTTGTACAATGAGCACATGTCCTCATGGGTTCCGTAGATCCCTGGTTGTTCCCTAGCAGTCATGCTTATTGAGTATGTTTTATTGCTTCGTGATTTATTATTATTCGTCTGATTTCGTTATGTACATTTTAGCTCAATTGAAATATGATATGATAAACGCCCCACTTACGGCGTGCGCATATAATGTGTATATGTGTGGCCCTTGGGGGGCAAAAGTAAAGTTGCACTAGTTTTAACGTTATTTTACTAATTTCGTGAAAATAACGTTAAAAACGACGGACGGTTTAATCATGCATCATGTGGTGGCGTGGATAGCCAAAAGACAAAGGGGTACATGCACCGATCGGGTTTGTCCTGATTGCTAAGTGTTCTGTACCTTATGTCCAAGGCTTGATACCAAACCACATCGAGCTGGGGGTCTCACTGGAAGCAGCCTCTCTATTCTTAAGGATATAGGTAAGGCTGTCTACAGCTTACCCTCCTCAGACCCTACCTTAGCTTTGCTATAGGTGGGATTAATTGAGTATGATGATGATGATGATGATGATGATGAAATATGATATGATAGGATATGGTCAATACTGGAAATTTGAGAGTGTAAAGTGGTTGAATTTTGTTGTTATTGATTGGGCGTGTGTTATATCGGTTTATAGGGTTTTGCTCGGAAGACATTACATGCATGATGTTGCTGCTGGTGTTGGATTGGGGATTCTGAATATGGTTTTCATGTTGAACGTATTGAATTGTGAGTTTTTAGTTTATTTTTTCTAGATGAAAATGTTGTGATGATTGTTATTGTTTTGTTTTATGTGGTGATGTCAGTGAGGGAGAAGAAGGTGGTGGTGGTTGTGTGGAGAGGCAGGGGAAACGGTGGTTGTGGAGAGAAGTAGGGGCGATGACGATGGTGGTGGTGGTGGTTGTGATATGATGAACATAATATGATGGTTATAGGGAGAGGTAGGGCGGCAACGACGGCGATGGTGGTTGAGGAGAGAGGTGCGGGGCGACGGTGGTGGTGGTGGTGGTGGTGGTGATATGATGAAGATGACATGGTGGTTGTGGGGAGAGGTAGGAAAGACCGATGCATATGAGATCAAATGATATGGTTAATAATAATAATAATCTATATATCTATATTAAAAAAAAAACTCAATGGATAATATTGTAATTTTGCCACCATTTTAAGATGGCATTTCAAGAGGCACAATATAAATCCCTATATTTTACCCACTTTCTTCCTTTTATGCCTCTGATATAAAACCTCTAATGCTAATTGTACAATTCACTAATGCGAGTCATCATCATAAGTAGTGTTCTTGAAACCCTTCTTCATCTTCACATTTAAGTCACTAATTAATTCACTTCTTCATCAATCGAAACCCACTTACATCTCTTCTGTTTCATGAAACTGTCTGAAATTGATTCTCACATTTATACCTCACTTATTCATCAATAGGCTATAAAAGAATATGGTCATCCATTGGTTGCTTCAATTTTCATTTGAGTGTGTGAATTGCACCCTAAGTGGGAGACTTAGTGAATCAAGTGATAAAATAGGTTGTGGTTTCATTTAAGTTGTTTATTTACATTTAGAATATACTTAGCTTTTTGTTTAATTGGTTTCATGGTATGTCATCAATTTATTTTATGTTATGTCATTCTGCACAATGATTGTTTTCCCTCATCATTTGTCTTAAAGTTTGTACAATATTATTTGTTTAAAACTAGTATTCTGCCCGCGGGCGTTGCCCCGCGAGCTTGTGGCATACGCGTATCAAGTAGAGACGGCAAAAAAAGCACTAAAATTCGGAAACCTAGATTTAGACAACCAAAATTAATTAAGTCTCAACCCCGATTTGGGCTTGAACATGCATGAAAACTAAACAAACAATTAACATCTGTCATAAAAAATTTACAAAATAGAAAGAGCAGTCACTGGTTGAAACAATTTGCTAGTCGAAGTAGCTTTATTTCACTCGTGTATAATCAGATAAGCAGGGTACAAAATCAAATTTCAAACACTATCAAAGCAGCTTATTACGATTATAATTACGATCATACAACTAAAATAAGTACTTTATAACTTTATATAACTCATCAATGGCCTGTTGCCTTTCAACTTTAATGAAATGGATAAGTTCACATACATTAAAAGAAACATTCGATATCACACAGATATGATATTCAATCACCTGATTCAGTAATGGAGTAAAATCGCTAAGTCAATGCAAATTGGACAAAAGAATTACCTTGACTCAGGCGAAAAATTTACTGATCAAATCGCGCAACGGCGGCGGTTCTCCGGCGAGCTCATGCAATGTCATCGTACCGCAAAGCATTTGGTGCAAAACGACACCCAAACACTACATGTCCATCGTGAAATCTGATTCTAGGAGGTTATACATGCAAACCTTGATTATGAGTTACAATTGTTGCCCCCTTCAACAATGGTTGTACATCATAGGTATCTGACGGCTGATAACTCCTTCAAGGATTCTATAAATAGAATCTGAAATGGAATGAAATCTCTACTGAACAAAAATGAGGTTATACATTCATCACAAACCTGTAGCAGACCATAATGAAATAAAGACAACATACCCTTTATCCGAGTTTGACCGGCCTTTACTGAATTCGGTCGCTCATGCCCACTATTCCCTTCATCCTGAAGACCTAATCTGCCCTGTAAACGATTCCAAATCATCACCAGCTCTACAAAATCATCAGCAGTTTAAAAATTTAAAAACACAAAGAATGAACACCATTTAGCTCACAAAACAGATGTATCGATTGGTTCCTAGTCTATTGATGACAAAGTAGAAAATCCATAATTCATTACAATACATCAAAATCAAATAAGTAACACAACAAACCCCTCTTTTATATACGGAGTTATTAAGCATCTATACAAAAAAAAAAGGAAAAAAATTCGTAGATAAGAAGATGATGAAGACCTTTTGTGGAACTTCCCTAACCTGTCGAGGGTAGGCTAAGGGTCACGAATCCACACAGATATTAGACATACAACCCTTGATTGGCTCGTTGTAGGTTGACCATAACCCGCAATACCCATGTAAAACTGAATGAGATCAAATTAGTATGAAATAGGTAAGAATTAAATTAAATAAAAAAACGTTGTGATTTACGGTTCCAAAGAACGTACCCATTTCACCGTCGTCAGAACCCACTGAATCTGTGTTGGTCGGCGTTGTTGCTGCTAGAGTTTAGCACCGCCACCACTAAATATCACAGCGGAACCTTAGCCGCCACCGTGGCTACTTTCATTTGAACCCAAACACCACCACCGACGGGTGGTAACAACCAGCGAATCATCACAACTTCCACTCGTTTCCACTCTCTCTTTCTCTCACACACATCAATTAAGTATGGTAGCGTCACAACAACACAACCCCTTGTGAAAAAAAGCCTAATTTTCAGCCTACCAACAACAGCCCTAACAACAACCAAAGCATAAAACAAACCAACAGTAACACAGTCAAGCAACATACGAACTTAGTAAAAGCAGGGGAAAAAAGGGTTGTACCTTAAAAACAAACGCATAAAACCAAAAACCTAGTTAACAGGAAGCTGTTCGTGGCCCTTCACCATTTATGGTTAGATTCCCTTATGACAACCTCAATCGTTGTTGTTGTTTATTATAAACTTTGATGGAAAACATACCAGCGAAGAAAGAACAGGAAGACTTGCGAAGATAGAGCTGAAGGAAAAGGACAACAAGTTGGATTGTTGTTATTATGTATTTGTTTATTATAAACTTTGAGGAAAGTCACACACAAATAGGAGAAAGGATCTGGAGAAAAGAGGGGTGACTGATGATGGTTGTGTTGTTGTTGACTGATTCTTGAGCGAGAGAGAGGCAAGAAACGTGGCAAAGAAAAATCGTTGGCTGCTTGAAATACTTGTACGTTCGCATCATAGAGTTGTACAATGTGAAGAGCCTAGAAGAGATGCATCCATTGGTTGTACCCTAAAGTACAAAAAATAATGCATAAACCACTTGTTAAATGTATATATATATATATATATAATTTGTAGACTTGGGGGCATATAAAACTAGATGCTTCTTCGTAAGTGGATCTACCCACCACTTCAACTCGGGGGGGGGGGGGGGGGGGGGGGGCTCTACGAAAGCACACAAGACTCAGTTTTCCAATCCTTTACGACTCCTTCGGCTCTTCATCTTCTCGTGTGTTGATGATGCAAAGGTGAGATCACAATTGATAGTATATATGAGATCGGAGGACGTTGTAGGCAAATCAAGTGTCATGGTCGCTAATATCGATGAAGAAGCAAAGATTGCAAGTGAAGTGTGAACGCCCCGAGTCGTCAAACTTTGCTTGGAATATGTAAATCTCTTGTTGCCGGAGGCGTTGCCAGTGGAGTGTTAGTTCATTCTCTTTGTTTTAGTTTAAATAAATCTATTATTATTATTATTGTTATTAATTTATTATTATTATTTACTGCTTTTTTTGTGTTTAACCCTTCGATTATTGATGCATAAACTTGTGATTGAAATTTGTAAACGAATCATTTGTTCGTGTATACGTTAATTTAGTTATTCATCTAATCCTCTTTATATGGATGCTGACATTTTTTGATTATTTTAGGTTCCCTATTGAACCCACTAATATCAATTTCAGTCCAGGTAAACGAGTCTTAGGGATTACAACGAAGAAAGTGAGTTGTGGTAGGGACATAGCCGCCAACTCTGAAAACTAGATCTTTGTCGCATTTTCGTATAGATCTGCAATGACTAGGTGTGTTTTAATACTTTGAACTTTAATCACACTCGTTCTGCTTTTTTTTTTTACAAAAGTTTTTTTTATGTATTAAATTTAATTTAATCTTAATTTATTTCTCTTAGAATGGTCACCACTTGCCAAAGATGGAAAGTCTCACGGTGATGTCTTGCTATTCAATTGTAGGACATACGACGACAATTTGTTACTAGATCTATATTACATTTGTCAAGTTTGTTTGTTTTGTTGTAAAATTGTGTGTTAATGTACTTTAGTTTGAACTTTGAACTATAGTGTTGAATATTAATTTACTAATCACTGTGTTTATGGGTTTTATTTTGTTTTAGTAAAACGTTGTTAATGTTGTTTGGAGTTTTTGTTAAATTTGTTATACCAAGATAAGTTGTTGGTTTAAATGTGGACATTTGATCTTTAGACAATAGATATGGTGGATAGAAATAAAATTTAAATAAAAGGTGGTTTTTGACGTCAGATATTAATATTGTTAAACACTTAGACAAATGGATCAGAGATGGTATGGTTCGCCTACAAATTGTTCAAGCTAAACTTGATTATTGTTCCTTCATAATTCAAACAATCTTTGAAACTTCTAATCTACATGCCTCACAGAGATGTTAGGTACCAAGCTAAGAGATTTAGAAAGGCCCAATGCCCAAATGGCCAAATGTTGAACGTTTGACCAACTCTCTTATGATGCACGAGAGAAACAGTGGAAACAAGTTGATGGTTGTTCGCCTACCAAGCATGCTATGCAGATCATTCATCTTTTAACCGTTGCTAATCCCAATCAAATCATCATTGTATGTCGTGAAAGTGGGACATTTGATAGTATTTTGATTAGCATTGTTCTTTGTTGCTACCGAAATTCACATAACTAGACCTGGACCCCTTTAATAGTGCGAAAATAGAACATGTTTACCCGCGGCAACGCGCGAGTATTCCTACTAGTAATAATAATGGAAAGATTAGAGAAATGCCCTCAAATTTCACGTTTGGGTAAACGACTGTTAATAGAAGGGGTACAAAGAAAAAAGACAGTAAACTACAAGGGCTCAGGCAATGAAAAATTATGAAAAATAGATACAACCTAATGTCGTTCCTAAACCACAAGGGTGCAAAATGCATCTTACTATAATATTTACCAAACAATCAAACAATGAGCGCTTAAATTTATTTTTGAGTGAATGGTCAAAATCGTCCGAGGTTTTCTCATTATTGCTAGATTCTCATCCAAAAAAAAGTTTTTTTCTCACCCGAGCCACTGACATTTCCCATTTATTGCCAAATCTGTCCAAATGACTAACAATGTTATAAACTATGTTAACCTATAGGGACATTTATGTAATTTCCCCTCCTTTTATAACCTAATTGTTCCCCATTAATGTTGTTATGTTGTACTATGTCTAATTCCAGTTAGTAAAAGAACCATACTTTTCATTTGTATGTAACTGTCATAACTCGTAATATTTGTGTTAATCTTTTAAGGAAAATTAGATTTTAACACCCTGAACTATTGACAATTGGCCGCTGACGCACCGAACTATAAAATTGAACAACATCGCACTGTACTTTCAACTTATTGGCCTGTATCACCCTCAGACTAACCATTGTTAATTTTTGCTGACGTGGCATGGTGACGTACAGTGCGGTGTTGTTCAATTTTGTAAATCAGTGCGTCAGCGGCCAATTGGTAGTCTCTTAGGGGGTGTTTGGGATTGATCATTCAAAACAGATTATGCGTTTTGAAAAAGCAGTGGTAGAGCTGCTTATAGATTATTGTGTTTTTGTAGCCTAAAAAACTGATTATCTACGTTTGCAAAACACAATTCCAAACACTAAAAAGTGATTATTTACGTTTTCAAAACCCAATAATCTAAAAATCAGATTCAAAACGCAATCCCAAATACCCTCTTAATGGTTAAGATGTAATCTTAATTATCAATAGTAAAGAGGTAGCATCTTAATGGTTGCCTCTTAACCATTTAGACTTAAGGTTGTCTCTTAATCATTAAGAGGTTATGAACCATTAAGAGGTAGTGACTGAATGATCATTAAGAGGCTACCAAATAACCCTTAAAAGTTTCTTGAATGACACTTTGCTAAATTAAAACCTCTTTCACACATAGGTAAACTACAACGTAATGTGATCTCCAAAGCCTCAAACATTGGCCCATATCTACATAGAGACACATGATCCAGTTTAAGAATCCAAAATTTTATAATCCACCAATTATCAAATATTAGGGCATTCTTTAAATCAATTTTTGCGTTACAATTTTTTATTATTTGGAAAGTGAACTTGATTTAGAATTTAAATATGATTCCAATACTACAACTAGAACTTGGTAGATTCAAATTTTGAGGACAAATAAAGATAACATATATAAGAATTGTGTGTATCATTTTAATATTTGAGTCAAACTTGTTAAAAATCATAAATTGATTTGAAAGATCAAAAACCGAATTTGAATTTCGAATTCAGTTTTGTTAGAACCTAGGTAGCCTTGATTGTTATTTTTTTATTTTCAAACCTAAGTATATAGGATAAATACACCACAACATGCACACTACATAATTTGAGCTTCCAACCTTTTAGTTATGCACACTACACAATTTGAGCTTCCAACCTTTTAGTTATGCACACTACACAATTTGAGCTTCCAACCTTTTAGTTATGAGCACACCACTTAACCACCTTAATATCCTTAAAACATTTGATTGTTAAGTGGCCCATTAGTTTTAACCAATGCCTCTCATCTATTTGGGAATGAGAGCTCATTCTTTCCTTATTGAGCATCATTTATGATTGGAAAAATGAGGATTATAACATGGTGAGCAGATCAAATGGTGGGAGAACCAATGGCCCATTTAGAGCCAACCATGATCGTTGTCAAGAGTCAAGACACATGAATCATAAGTAGCAATGAAGTTCGATATTAGGGTTTACTCAACGGCCGGACTCAAATTCAACAGAGGGCGATAACGCTACGATCAATGGCTAACCTACTCTATCCACCGGGGGCAGCCACCCCTGTAAAAACTATTAGTGTAGTTGTTAGGTAAAAATCCCGATTGCCCCTTTAAAGTTTGATTAAGCCTCTTGATTGCCTGCCAAAAAATAAATCATGGATCTGTTACATACTGTTGGAAAATCAGGCCCCAAACGAAACACAAAGAACACTTTTATTATTGAGGACACAAAATACAAAAACCCTAACCATCTATTTATACTAAACTAAACCCAAACCTAGTACAACTCTAACACCAATTAAATAAATTAATAATACTTATCTAGTCCCAACACTAAACAATAATAGATAAATCAAACTTTATCTTAACCCTTTTGAATTATTTTGAATCAACTTTAACTCCAAATAGGATTAATCCTTCACATACTACTTTTTTTTTTTTTTTTTTTTTTTTTTTTTTTTTTTCAGCAATCTTATCTTGTTTCTCAATGAAATTTCCCCACAGGAAGTCTTAAGGTCAACCATTGTGTGGGGCTCCAAATTTTAAGGCCCCCATTTTTAAGGTTTATATGTTAAATTTGATGGCAATGGAGTATAGTAAAGGTTGCATTGTCAATTGTCATCCTACATTGTATCACAATGAAAAATGTCGATCACCTGCTACAAAGTTGAAAAACATTTCATGATCAGTTATTCAAATCAATTGCTCGATCGGCGACAATGAATCGGTAATCAAGTTTGTTTATCATATAGTTGATTATAGAAGTCGTTCCTTGAATGTAAACGTAACTTGTATATGCTCCTTACTTTATTTTATATGAGGATCTATCAAATTTAAGTTTTATCAATGTGCATTGTGTTTCTTCAGTTGCGTTGTAAACATGCATGCATACATACATACATTTTTGTAAACAAAAACCCACTCAATTCATTTGAGTATGTTTTGGCTTAAGCCTAAATGTATGTGTTTGTCCACTCAATTCATTGCATGCCTTCCACAACGCACCTTTATCATAATGCAGTGTCATAGTGTCATGTAACTGAATATTTGCAACCAAAAAATTTAGGGGCCCAATCAGTTACTTCTATTTCATATGAATTGAGGTAGGCCAAACATCAACCAACTATTTATACCACGTCTAGTGTGGATAAATACATTAAAAAGCAAAAAATAAAAAAGTATATAATTGAGGTTCTAACGGCCTTATAGCCGTTAGAAACATGTAGATCTCGGGAAAAATATACCAGCAACGGTAGTAATAGGTTAATACCCGATATTGGGTATTTTAGTACCAGGGTTTGGGCATGTAACCAGTTACGGGTAATAAGATCCAAATGTATATCTTATGCATACCCTAACGATTGCAGTTTCACTTCCTAAGTACGAGTCCGATTCCAATTTTTTTGTGCACCTCTATTCCAATTATGGAAATCTGGTTTGATTTGGGCCGGATTCCGGAATGTACAAGGTCTTAACAATTTTCAACGGGCCCATGCCCATGCACATTTCAAGCTAAAACATAGAACGTATGTTTTAAAGCAAAAAAAAAAAAAGGTTATAACAGGTAGTTTACCAGTTTTAAATAAATAAATAAATGTAAATTCCACTAGTAAATTCGTCTACACAACCAGTCTAGTTGAGCACTCTTGAACAACCTTCATTTGGACCGAGTTAACTAGTAAAAAGTTCACAGTTGGAAATCCACGTCAAAATAAAAAATAGTGTCCTATATAGTTTCAAACCAATAATTTAAGTATTAATTACGTCATATAGTTTTAAAAATGGCTATGCGGTTACACTCGTAGTGCTTAGTGGGGTGTTCATAAACTGTCGAAACCAATGGCAATCAAACTAGGGGTGTTCATGGTCCGGATTTCGCGGTTTTTTGGTCAAACCATGAACCAAACCGTTAGTAACGGTTTCTTATTTTTGTAAACCATAACCGAACCGTAGAACTCTTAAACCGAACCAAACCAAACCATTAATAACGGTTTGGTTCCGGTTTGGTTTCATGGTTTGAACTTCTTAAGCCTTTATACAAGATGTGTGTGTATATAATTTTTTTGAATAGCCTCTATATATAGTAAAGTTGTGGGATAAAGAAACAAAGGCTATCTTGAACAAGTTTTACAAAAGCACAAAAACAAGTTATCTATATTCTGCGTCAAATTTAGAAAAGAATAACATAATCCATTCACAATCCTCCAAATATCATCATTTCTGTTTTGAGTTTTCAAATATTTAAACAAACAACTGTAAAATGTGAATATGGGCTTAGCACACTTTTGATTTACTTCAATGAACCTAGAGCAATAACAGTATTGATGTTATTATGTCTAACAATATATATTGATAATATGATGTATTTAAAAATTTAATATAATATATTCATACGGTCTGATCCGGTTTAGTACGGTTGGTTTTCGGTATAAACCGTAAATCAAACCGTTCGCTACGGTTTAGAATTATTGAAACCAACCGACCGAAACTTGAGTAAAAAAACCACCGTGAAACCAAACCAATGGTCGGTTTGGACGGTTTCACGGTTTGAAACCGAACCATGAACACCCCTAAATCAAACCACCCAAACTGAAGACAGTCCAGCGGTTTGGTGTTTTGACGGTTCCAAACTTGAGACCCGAAGTTTAATGTAGATTATATATTCATTTTCTCATTATAGGTATATAAAGTTGTGTGTATAATATTTACTAATAATTCTTATCGTGATTTAAATCTAGTACAAAGTTATTGGTTATTATATACCTTGCCTTAAAAAACTTACTTGCTTATCAAAGTATATCTATGTAAAACTGTTTTTTGAACAAAACTATTGTGAAGTTATAAACATTTGCACTACCGATTCCTAACCCGACCTGATACCCCACCTAAAACTGGTTTGACCCATACCAGTTCCAACCGGACCCCAATCCCTAGTTTGTATATAGTTCCCTTCTCTCAAACCAAACCCGTTTTGAACCCAAATACTTTCCTCCACAACTGGTCTATGACCCGAACTAGTTTGGACTCAACCTGGTTTTGACCAAACCTATTCGGTTTACCACCCGAACTGCTATTGAAAAAAAAAAAAAAAAAAAAAAAAAAAAAAGTACACCTTTAATTAAGTGTCTAACCATAGGTAGATATTTGGGCCAAACACAATGGTCGTAGCTGGGCCGGCCTTTTAATAAAATATTTGAACCAGCCCATATGGATTATGCTTCTCTAATCTCAATATAGTTGAACTCAAAAACTTCACATGTGGATACATCCATATAATATAGAAAGATGTACATCTCCCTATGCTATTATGTGAGTGTGTGTTTATTTAGATTAATTATTAATTAATTATATAAAACAAACAGGAATAAAAGATATAACCTTATTTTCTGTGTCATTTCAGCTTAGAAAGTGGAAATGAAGAAGAAGAAGAATAGAATAGATATGAGGAAAGGGTTGTGTTTCCAAGATTATTATTATTATAAAGATTCTAATATTTTATTTTGACTGTGGATTGGTGTTCCCTTTAGTTTCTCCAATGTCTCAAGATTCGATTTTAACTTTTACCAATCAATAAACAAGAAAAATAATATTTGGATTTTATAAATTAATAAATAATTAATGTATGCTAGAGTTTTGTGATTCAACTCAACAAATCAAATAGGAGTGACAATTATGTCGCAGGTTGAATTGATAAACATGTACATTACTCATATAACCTGAAAGGTTTACAGCGCCAGAAGAGGTTAGTGCAAAATTATCGCTGGAAGCATCTATACAGCAGTTTGCTTTTAGTGATGGGGAAGATACTTGGTTGTGGTCCAATGGAGTTAATAAGGTCTTTGAAGTTGCCGTGGTCAAAGAGTGGTTACGTGGGCCGATTCCTAATGTTGATTTCGGCTTTAGGTGGAGTAATTGGGTGCCAAATAAATGTAACATCTTTATGTGGCGCGCGTTCTTGGACCGTCTTCCTACCAAAATGGCTTTAGCGAGAAGAAATATAGTGGTGGGGAGTATTTCTTGTGTGTGGTGCGATTCGTACGATGAATCCATCGAGCATCTCCTCACGAGTTGTATAGTGGCGCATGGGTTATGGGATATGATCGCTAGGTGGTGCAGAATTCCAAGGCCGATTGTATTTCATGTGAAGGATTTGGTTCTTCTACATGAATATAGTAGTCTTACGGGTATTAAGAAGGAAATTTTACACGGCATCATTATTATTGCTTGTTGGCGTATGTGGAGAGCTAGAAATGAGAAGATCTTTAATGGTGTTGATACGAATGTGGTGAAATTGTTGGCGGATATCAAGTCGTGGGGATTTTTATGGTATAAGCACAGGTTCAAGGGCGAGAATGTGGATTGGTGCCATTGGTGTTCTTTCGATGTTAATTAGTATGTAGCGTTTTTTATGTAATGTTTGGATTTCTTCGGTTTTTTGGCTTCTCTCTCTATCTTGGAGAGAGTCGTCGGTTTTTGGGTGTTTTAATGAAGTTCTCTTTAAAAAAAAAAAAAAAAAAAAAAAAAAAAAAAAAAAAAAAAACCTGAAAGGTTTACATGTTTGATTAAACATGTTAAATATATAAACCTGAACATGACCTTATTAATTAACGTGATGATGGAATGTGTTAAAATCAAGAGACAATTAAAGTTGTTGCTATATATACAATGAAAAAGCCTATTTTGACATTCTGCATATGACTCGTATATATGTATACAACTTGTATGTCCGACCGTGTTTGGCAGCTCAAGTATATGGCTCGTAAATGTATTTGTTGTAATGTCTCATACCAGACTCGTATATAGGTATGTGGGTCATATATACATATGCTATCGTATACTTGCGCAACCAAATATACTATGAAATTCTCTTACTTGCATACAACTCGTATACAAGTATTCGGGTCGTACACGTGTGAGAGTGTCAAAATAAGATGTTTGTACTTCTAGTATTTTTTATGCTTCATTCATACACTTAATATTCTTTTGTACATATAAAGATAACTACACATGTATGTAAAAAAATAATTAATAAATAATATACAAACAAAATCTGAGTTAAGCTTGCACTTAAAATCCAACTCAAAATCCGAACTTAAGTTTCGGATATAAAACTTGAAGCGAACTAAGCTTGAGCTTGTTAAGTTAAATAAGAATGACTATTGACATAACATGTGTAACATATCTATACAGTGTGTGCTCACTGATACACTATTCACTGCAACACACTTCACTAACAAAATATAGTTTTAATACGAATCAGGTTAAGTTCTATAGTGAGTTAAAATCTTATATACAAGTTTGTAACTGATATTTTTGCTGTTTAATTTGATTTGATTGTATTGATGAAAAAAAAAACGAACATGCCTGACCTTGTAAAAGAGAGTACAAATATACAATGGACGAAAAGGTCAAATGCAAATGGAATCTTCTTCTAATCCAACACTAAACCCAAAGATTTTAATTAATTTGTCTTCAAGTATGTCTGTCAGTTTCCTCACTAATCAATACCATGTTCACTCCCCAATACCAATAACAATGCCTAAACTTTACCCCTCTATATAAAATTAAGTTAGATTTTATCTTTTATCAAATTAGCAGATATAATTTAATTAAGTTATATAAAAGTAATGCCAAAACATGAATATATATTAGAAAGTGGTGCAATCGATCCTGTATATTTTAAAATTTATATTAATTATTTAAAAAAATATATAAGTGAAGTGTGTATGAACATGCAAATCTATCATGTCACACTCGGTCTCTATTAAGGAGTACAGAATAATGGAATAGAGAGACTAATTTTGAGACTAATTTTAGTAGGTTAGGGTTTGTCGTTCAGAAAGGGTGATGGCGCAGCTTGTTGCCCGCTATCTTGATTTAATTTTTCACGATTATGTGCTAAAAAAAATATTCACATCCAACACTATCGAAACAAAGCTGGTGGAGTGGTAAATCCTCTTGCTTTCCAACAAAGAGGTCACGCGTTCAAGCTTTACATCTCCCGCTTTGTTAATGTGGGGCTAGCAATAGTAGTCATATGTATTGAGTAAAAGAAAACAAGTTTGTTACATACTATTAAACCCATTCAATCTATTATAAAAGTGTCTTAAATGTGACATAATAGATGTAAAATATATGAAAATACAACTCTTATAATGACTAAAGAAAATACATAAAATGAAAAACTTTTTTTTTTTTTTTTTGAACGGCAATGAAAAACTTATTAGTATTTTTATTGCAACTGGAGGAAAAGTATAATACAACTAGTAAATGCCTTTATCATGAGTGATGCCATGTGTTTTGACTTCTTGGTTTGTATAGTTAAAAAAGGAAAAGTGGGTCTACGGCACAATGAGGAATCCAAAGGGGGTTTGTGAAAATAAAGTCAAAGCCTAAACCAGAGAGATGCTACTACGATGCTACTTTTGACTTATTTACATTTAGCCCCTTACTAATCTTCCAACATTGCTCTCATTTTATGATTTGTCCACCTTTATAAATTTACAATTTATCCCAAAACTTATCCTAACGTGTTTTAAGAAGCGTTCTTAAAATACAAAGTGTAAGAAGCAATTATAGCTATTGATTAGGTTTAGAAACAAGATGGCACGATCGTAATTATTCAACGTGTTTTAAGAAAACGGTTAACGATTAAAGAGCAATTCTGACAAACTACACATAAACGAATTTGAATTTTTTATAACTAAACCGCCCAAATTATGTCATTAATTGACAGATTTATACCCTGGGAGCGTCCTGTGGTTGAGAACTCTAATATGACATATCATTTTTACATACGAAATAGACTGATGTGCTTTACAGTTACATGCAGGAAAGCTTCGGGTAGCACCTAACCTGAAACAATTAACAATATATCTCCAATGTTAACGCCTAACCTTAAACAATGTATAACTCTAATATTAAAACCTAACCTAAAACAATGTACAACTCCAATGCTAACACCTATTGTAAATATAATTCATATTTACTGGTTTGAACATAACTAATGAATAACCTAAACACTTTGTGTTTTTTTTCTGTATGAACAAAACCCCACAAAAAAATAGTCATTTTTTTCTCCGTTTTTATATAGCACTATGGTATTCATTGGAAAGATAATAAAACGCTCGTTAATTTGGTGTAATTTTTTCTTTAAAAAAGCTCGTATATAAAATATATTAACGTTTAAAAATTATGGGAGGAAATACAAGAGAGAAAAATCCAATTTTGTTTTTAAATTAGTTTTTTCCTAAAATCACTTAATATCACATGGCACTCTCAAGTGGGAGAATGGCTATATGAGTGTCATGTAGGATTTAGCCATTTGAAATATATATATATATTTGAAAGGCGAATTTCTTGCTCCTTGTGAGACTTGAACTCAAGACCTCACACTTTTAGTGTATTAAAAGGCTTTGCCTTACCACTGGACCACCAACCCCAATGGCATTTGAAATATATATATATAGATACTCTGTAAACAAAAAAATTGAGCATCTATTCAACGAAATCAGTGAATGACGATCAAGCAATAAACAATCGATTATGGCTCCAAAATGCAAAACAAGTAAGAAGATCTTCATATTCATACTTTAATTTTGATCGATCCTTCAAAACACAATACTCTGTACCCAAAAAAAAAAAAAAATAGAGCAACCATTAAAACGAGTTCACTTGGTTGCCTTGCTTTAAAACGAACTTGGTTATTCAAAGCACAAAATATAATATAAAACGTATTCACTTGGTTTTTTTTTTTTAAACGCAATTGGTTTTTTAAACACCATTTAAACTAGTTTTTAAAAAACGCACTTGATTTTTTTATAAAACGCATTTGGTTTTTGTAAAAACACATTTTGTATAAATAAAACTCATTCAAATATTTATAATAGGCAATTTGCAATGTTAACTGTATCATAATCAATCATTCAAATCAATGACATTAAAATCAATAAATAAGATTAAAAATCTTAATAAATAACAAAAAAATCATAATCAATCATTTAAATCAATGACATTAAAATCATCATAAATAACATTAAAACTTTTCATAAATAACATTAAAATCATAATTTAAATTTCAAAATCAATGACATCTTGTGGTGCAGCCTTAGTAACAAACATTATGTGCTGGATTGAACACCATTTGAAAACGCAATATTCGCCAATGGAAGTTTCTTCTGATTGAAACAAATCAGGCCATCCAATCACAGTAAACCTTTACAAAAGAATTATGTATAGAAAATTTAGAATGTGTAACTAATTATAAAATAAGAATTTTGTAAACATAAATGTTGAATATGCAAATAACAAACCTAGCGACTTAAGAAACAATTTTTGCACATAATATTAGTATTAGTATTAGTTAATTTTGGTAATTATTAGTAATTAGTAATATATTCGTAAAAATAGTAATTAGAAAAATTTAATTCCGTCAATAAAATATAAACGAGATTAAAATTAAAAATCGTAATATTCGTTTTAGTATTAGTAATATATTCGTAATTTAATTCGGTCAATAATAAATACATGAGCTTAAAAATCGTAATATATAACATTAAATTCGGTTAATTATTATTAATGTCATTAAAACTCATAATAAATAACATTAAAAATGAATAAATCCTGTTAGTTGCAGCCAAAACCAATAATAATTCATAAAGATAGATTAAACATAATTTCGTAGTAATATTAATATAAATAAATGAGATTAAAAAACTGCAATAAATAACATTCAATCCGGTCAATTATTATTAATGTCAAATAGTATTAGTAATATATTCAGTCAACAATATTATTTTTACGAGTAGTAAAACTAAATTTGTAATAGAAAATTTTAATTCGGTCAATAAATTATAAATGAGATTAAAATTAAAACACGTAATATTAGTTTTAGTATTAGTAATATATTTGTAATTTAATTCGGCCAATAAGAAATAAATGAGATTTAAATTAAAAATCGTAATATTAGTATTAGTATTAGTATTAGTAATATATTCGTAAATTAATTCGATCAACTCGGTCAATAATAAATAAATGAGCTTAAAAATCGTAATATATAACATTAAATTCGGTCAATTATTATTAATGTCATTAAAAGTGATAATAAATATCATTAAAAATGAATAAATCCTATTAATTGCAAGCAAGATTAATAATAATTCGAACGAATAGTAATATAAATAATATTAAACATAATTTTATAAAGATAGATTAATCATAATTTCGTAGTAATATTAATATAAATAAATGAGATTACAAAACGTAATAAATAACATTCAAATCGGTCAATTATTATTAATGTCAATAAATAACATTAATTCAAACATACTAAAAATATATTAAAAATGATTAAATCTTATTAAACATAAATTCGAAAAAAGTAATATAAATAAATGAGATTAAAATTTTTTAAAAATAACATTAAATTCTGTCAATTATTATTAATGTCAATAAATAATATTAAACATCTTATAAATAACACTAAAAATGAATAAATCTTATTAATTGCAATCAAGACTAATCATCCTTCGTAAATATAGTAATATAAATAAATGAGATTATAAGTATTAATAAATAACCTCAAAATCGTAATCAATAATTCAAATAAATTACATTACAAACATAAAAAATCCTAATTTAAATGTGAAAATCAATGACTTCTTGTGGTGAAACCTTAGTAACAAACAACATGTGCTGGATTGAACACCATTTAAAGACACAATATTCGCCAATGAAAATATCTTCTGATTGAAACAAACTAAAATCATAATATTAGCATTAGTATTAGTTAGTATTAGTAATTAGTAATATATTCGTAAAAATAGTAATAGAAAAAAAATAATTGGTCAATAAGATAAAAATGGGATTAAAAAATAAAAATCTTAATATTAGTTTTAGTATTAATAATATATTCATAATTTAATTCGGTCAATAATAAATAAATGAGCTTAAAAATCATAATATATAATATTAAATTCGGTCAATTTATATTAATGTCATTAAAAAATGAATAAATCATATTAATTATAGGCAAGACCAATAATAATTCATAAAGATAGATTAAACATAATTTTCTAGTAATATTAATATAAATAAATGAGATTAAAAAATCGTAATAAATAACATTCAATTTGGTCAATTATTATTAATGTCAATTAGTATTAGTAATATATTCGGCCAACAATACTATTTTTACGAATAATAAAACTAAAATCGTAATACTAGTATTAGTATTAGTAATTATTAGTAATTAGTAATATATTCGTAAAAATAATAATAGAAAATTTTAATTCGGTCAATAAGATATAAATGGGATTAAAATTAAAAATCATAATATTAGTTTTAGTATTAGTAATATATTCGTAATTTAATTCGGTCGATAAGAAATAAATGATATTAAAATTAAAAATCGTAATATTAGTATTAGTATTAATAATATATTCGTAAATTAATTCGGTCAATAATAAATAAATCAGCTTAAAAATCATAATATATAACGTTAAATTCGGTCATTATTATTAATGTCATTAAAACTAATAATAAATATCATTAAAAATGAATAAATGTTATTAATTGCAGACAAGAACAACAATAATTTGAACAAATAGTAATATAAATAATATTAAACATAATTTCATAAAGATAGATTAAACATTATTTCGTAGTAATATTAGTATAAATAAATGAGATTAAAAAATTGTAATAAATAACATTAATTCTAACATACTAAAAATACATTAAAAATGATTAAATCTTATTAAACAAAAATTCAAAAAAGTATATAATAAAATGAGATTAAAAATTCTAATAAATAATATTAAATTCGGTCATTTATTATTAATGTCGATAAATAATATTAAACATCTTAATAAATAACATTAAAAATGAATAAATCTTATTAATTGCAATCAAGACTAATCATAATTCGTATGTGGCAACTGTAACGTCATTGTATATGATATTTTTAGATAACAGAAATTTGTTCATGGCCTTCGGCACAATCTATAAAGACACGTATAAAAAAATTAAAAAAAAATCATTTTATAAAATGAAATAGTCATTTTTACACAAAAAAAAAAAAAACGGTTGACGAATGGCCATGCAAAACCATGAAGAATTAAGAACCTTTGTGATAAGACATAATAACGTTGGTGTGTTCGGATGAGATCCTGTTTTTTAAAATAAGTAAAACATAGAATGATTAAATCAGTTTATAAGGTAAATCTGATTTATTGTATATCTATCAATACCAATTAAAAAAATCGGTATTTCTAAAGAATAATCACAAATGAATAAATCGAATTGATAAAGTTTTTGAAACGATCAAATGTTAATTATCCATGTTCCTAAATCATCTAGATCGCATTTTATAAAAAAAACCGATTAAATCTTCATTGCAAAATTTGATTAAATAGTCAAAGATTAAAAAACCCAATTAAGTCAAACCATTTGATTAAACAAAGGATACGAGTAATTTATTCATAAGATTAATTTATTGATAAATGGAATATTATTTTTAAGTTTAGAATATCAACTGAAAAATCGTATACATAGGTTTCATCAAGATGATTAATAGTAAAGAATCGAGTTTGTTAACAAAAATAAGTAAAACACAATAATATTAAGCAATGTTAGAAGAATAGGGATCGATGATTACCTTGAATCATTCGATATTTGTAAATGTTAACACACAAAATGAATAAATCCGTTTGTTTGAATGTTGATTCCGATTGAATATGTATGTAACATAATCGATAGAATCATTAAAATACAGACAGATTTAGACAAATGAATGAATACGTTTAAATATCAAATGAGCGAAACATTCAAATGAATACAAATCAATAAATCCGTTTCAATAACTGAATAAATCCGTTTAAAAAATATATAAAAGAATTTTCAGAAATCGTTCTTATTTGTATACCTTATACTCATCATGAATTGATTGTTAAGGTTGAAAGAATGTTAAATCCGTTTGATTTCTTCGTAATAATGTTAAGAATAAAAAATAAGTCACAATAATAATAATAAGAATCAACATTAGAAGAGTGGGATGAATGATTACCTTGAATCGGTTGTGGAGAATCAACAAATGATGCAAGATGAAGAAGAAAGATTGAAAGATTTGTTAGGAAGAAAAGAAGAGTTATGTTGTGTAAAATGAAAAAAAAATAAATAAAAGAAAACGGTTTTTATAGATAGATTTTCGGAGCTTCATATAGGGAGTTGGATCCTAGAGGCCCTCTTTAAGGGCTCTATTTGACCCGATGTTACTATCTATATAATAAACCAAAGCCATTTTAATGACATGACACTCAAAGAGGCATTTTCCCCCCTGAGTGTGTCATGTGTCATCCCATGTATGATTGAGATATTTTAGGAAAAAAGAATTAAAAAAAAAATTGGATTTTTCTATCTCATGCTTCTTCCCATAATTTTTAAACGTTAATATCTTTTATATACGAGATTGTTTAAAGAAAAAAATTACACCAAATTAACGAGCGTTTTATTATCTTTCCAACGAGTATCATAGTGCTATATAAAAAACGGAGAAAAAAAACGACTATTTTTTGTGGGGTTTTGTTCATACATGAAAAAACGCAAAGTGTTCAGGTAAATCATTAATCATGTATAGTTAAGTCACTAATTATGTTCAAATCAGTAAATATGAATTATATTTTCAACATGCGTTAGCATTGGAGTTATACATTGTTTTAGGTTAGATATTAATATTAGAGTTATACATTGTTTAAGGTTAGACGTTAAAATTAGAGATACATTTTTTTAATTGTTTTAGGTTAGGTGCTACCCGAAGCTTTCCTGCATGTAACTGTAAACTGCATCATTCTATTTTATATGTAAAATTAATATGTCATATTAGATTTCCCAACCCAGGTGGTTCCTAGGGTATAATCTAGTTTATTATATAGATAGAATAGATGGCTAGAGACGTGTTGAATTTTGAATTTTTGGTTAGAAAGATATCGTTGTTACTTATAATTGAAATTTAAAAATAAATCATTAATTAAATTAAATATAAATATCACAAAATGCAAAAAATAAAATAAAATGATGTTACATGAAAAGCTGGTAAAGAAAATCTTGGGGAATATTTCTTTGAACTTAAAGTAGAAGAGATGTCGTGTTAATACAGTGATATATATTTTTGGAAGTTGAATCATGAATGCTAAAGTAGAGAATAATCTTTTCTTATCTCACGTATTTGTTTGTAAAATGTAACTTTTCCAACCAATGTAACCTTTTCTCTTGCAAATAAAACAGACACAATAATCATGATTATTTAAATTGCATGGATATTTTTTCTTAGAAATTACATTTATTAATATTTTTTAATTAATATATCTTGAGCAGCTGCAATTCAACATATATGACCCTTACAGACGAGTACGTCGTACTCGCGAATGAGGGCTCGTGGAAGGAGGTGTGGATAGGTGGAGTGAAGATTTCCATCGGCGTGGGGCAAAATGTGAGAGTGAGGTGAATAGTTATGGTTTGTTGTTAAATTATGGATAAATGTGATTAGTTGTTTGATTAAAAAAAAATCTCTCTACGTCACTACCACCCCGTGGTTTTTAGAGGTTGGAGGGGAATTAACATGCATGTCGCATGTCACTCCCTGTCTCCTTCACCTCACGACCACACCGTGCAGTCTAAACTCACATACAAGTTTGTAGGTCCCCTTTGGCTAATTACTTTTTTCCTTGAAAAAAAATAAATAAATAATAAACTTGGTAATAAATGTAAAATATAACGAATAATATATATCTTATAAAAATAGATGATTCGCTAGTTTATTTATGTCAAAATCATTGAATGTACATTGTCTATAATCACATTTTCTCTTAAGTAATCAATTCTTTTTTACTATAGAATTAAAACTAATCAAAAGCTATAATGAAATAGCATAATAACATTTTTCCAAATGGTACATTTCTTTCCAAACCTTTTGTTTTTTGCTTTGCACTTTCACCTTTAACCCCTTTTAATAAAAACAACCTCAATTTTTTTCTTAAACCAATTTTTCTCCATTTATTCCTAAACCCTTTTTAAAACAATAATATTATCAAACACACTTTACACACACCTCATCCTTTTACTTCCTAAGACTAGAAGGTGTGGGGTGCGGCAAAGGGCCGGCCTTGCCATGCCGCCCCGGGCTACACCGCCCCCCAGGGCAGGCATCGGCAAAGGCGGCAACAGCTTGCCGTTCAAGCCGGGCCACTTATTTGTTTTTTAATTGATTTTTTTATTATTTTTAATAATTTTGACCAATGAGGAGGCCCGTCCTCATGGTGCACACCACCCCCTTGGAGGCCCATCATCAAGATGCCTCTCCTCCCACTCCTACGTGGCGGCCCATCATCAAAATGCCTCTCCTCTCCACACCCAATGGTCTAATAAAACATAAAACTTACAAAGATGAGTAATATTTAAGCATTGAATCCCATTTCATCAAATAACTTCTTTTGATGCAAAAAGTCACACTTTGCAAAAAGCTACCACACATAAAGGTAGTAGTATCACCATCACTTTCTATAACAAGTGACTAGTCAACACACACACTCATTTCACTCACCAAACACACACACAACGATTCCAGTCAATTCAGTCCAAGATTTTGATGGGTTTTGTTCATTACTGAATCATAATAAAACCCTTTAAATTTAAGCTTTAATCGGTCAGTTTTTCGTACGAAATTCTCTGTTCACCAACAACATGTACCCTGTTTTTCATTGGTGGAGACATTAATAGAATCTTGTTGATGCTGCTGTATTTCGTGTCGTGATCTCTGCAAGTTGGTGTTTGTTGGATGATTTTGATATTTAATGTGTTTCTGTTGGTAGTTTTGTCGGACTATGTATGTTTTTTTTTTTTGTCGTTGTTGACGGTGTTTAGTTAAGGTCTCCTCCAACAATAATAATAATATTATTATTATTGTTATTATTATTAATTTTTGTTATTAAACGATCTTTGAGCTTCTTCATACTGGTTGCGAAAATGGGATTTATTGGTTCAAGTCACAAAAGAAAGAAGAGGTACCCCCCCCCCCCCCACTTTCTAAATTTAGTAATGTTAAATATGGGAATGATTTATTATAATTTTTATTATTATTGATGATTTTGTTTAAATTGATAGTGATCTTGGTAATAGAAGAATCCATAATAATAAGGATGATATTCTTAGTGCATCTAAACCAAAAATGGTGAGATTTTTATTTACTTATTTATTTATTTTTAATAATATTAGCATTTGTTAAAATATTTGATAGTTTATTTGTAGAATTAATAATTTGTGACTTTGTGTTGATTGGCTATGGCGCAGGAGAGGAGATTTGAAAGCATTGAAGCTAAAAAGTCTCTAAAAGAAGAGGTTTTCTCTTTTTTCCTTGACGAATTGGATTTTAATAATCCAAACTATGATTTGTTGGTCAATAATAATTATAGATTTACACTCGATTTCGCCCATAATCATCCATGTGAGCGTTATGAGCGAAATCAAGTAGGAATCGAGTTATAAAAATAAGATGATTATGTGAGTGGGATTGCCCTTGGCAACGAAGTTAGAAGTGTCATTGGTCAAATTTTCAGTATGGATTATTATCGGCCAATGAGTCATAGTTTGGATTAATTTTGCGTTTTCCTTTTAGAATTTAGCTTATAAATATATTTTTGTAAAATGTGTATAAATATGTATGTAGATTGAACAACTACAGAAGCAGCTTGAGGACCAACTTATAATTCGAAGCGAACTAGAGAAGGCGACGACCAGTCAACCTTTCTTTCAAGATCCTGTCGACGAAGCCTCGCTTACAAAGGTTAGGAATTATGAATTTAGGATATGTCATTTGTAAACATGATTTTGGTTGTAATATGTTTCCATTGTGTGTTTGAGTTCAGTCTTCTAAGGATCTAATTAAGGAGATATCGATACTTGAATTTGAAGTTAAGCATTTGGAGAAATACCTTCTCTCGTTGTACCGTAAAACTTTTCAGAAGAAGGAACAACCTGTATCTGCCACCGATACCAAATCAAGATTAAACTCTGCTTTAAAGGAACAACAGTTGTTGGCTGGAAACTCAGCCAATTTTATGCCAGCTCGGACATCGGTTGATAATCCACCAAAAGAGTGTTTTCCCATTTTGGAATCACAACCAATGGAAGATTCTAATGTTAATCGAAGCCACTCATCGCTTTCGTACAGAACTCCACCTCTTTACATGGCTGTTAATCAAGCTGTTGAATCATACCATTCCTTACCGTTAGGAATGCTCGAGGTAAGCCGTTAAATCTTGTCATTAAGCATTTAATCGATTAGGCTTATGATCTTGGTCGTAAAGTGCACGCATCAGTAGCGCATAATGCGCCGATGAGGCGATGATGTGAATATCTTTTATGTTAGTGTAATAGTGTTTAAAAGTTAACAATTTATAATGTTATCGATAAATAATTATTTAGTACTTTTTTCATAAAGATATACGTGATGTGCGCACATAAAGCATTGGCTTCTGGATCAGAACATGTCAGACCAGTGGCGGATCTTGAACGAAAAAGCTGCTAGGGCCGGGCTCACTTTGTTAGGGCCGGACTCAATACATGTAAATTTTTTTTGAAATTTTCGGTATAATTTACACTATGAAACGAAAAAACTGGGTGGGCCGAGGCCCGGCCTGACCCTAGTGAAGAACAGCCCTGCATCAGACGCCACACGTTTTTTTTTTTTTTTTTTTTTTTTTTTTTAACCAAGAGTTGTATGACTTAAGTAGTTTGATTTACCAGTTTGCTAAGGATGATCATTCAAGTGTTAGTTTGGCTGAGCATCTTGGAGGATGCGTAACTGATAACGTTAGAATGTCAGCGAATAGTCTTTCTGAGGAAATGATCAAGTGCATCGCGGGCATTTATGGTCAAATCGCTGATCCACCTTTGTTCAATCATGAGTTCCCTTCATCTCCAATATCATTTCCTTCACCACCTAGTGATTCTTCCCCAATAGACCAGTTTAGCATGTGGAGCCCACATTGTGAAGGATCAATGGAGTACAGTGGACCCTACTTTACTACACTTGAAGTTCAAGGTTTATGCAAAAGTACTCAGAGGCTAAGTAATGTTGAACACAAGCAACAAAATTTCAGGCAAGTGTACTGAATACTTTAGCCTTTTGACCCGAACCCGTATTTCTTTATCAAGTATTTTGACCTTTCATTGCAAGAAAATCACTGTTTTTAAGTGTAAACTGTAAAGTCAGCCGTTTCGTTCTGCTTTTTCAGTCAATCTTTCTTTAATGCATATGGTTGGGATTATTGTGCTTTAAAAAATATAAAATCCCTAAAAATGATCATTTTACAGGTCTCTTATTGTAAAGTTAGAACACGTTGATCCTAGAAAATTGAAACACGAAGAGAAGCTGGCGTTTTGGATCAACATACACAATGCACTAGTGATGCATGTAAAGTTTCCTTTACTTTTACATCAACTATTAACAAACTGCATTTAGTTATTCGACAATTAAATTTGTGTTAAATGTTGTAAAATTTTATTTTCTCAAATACAAGTTTGACTTTCTAGTTAAACGAGCATATTTGTTCCCGCTCCTATTGTTAAGTGATCGAGGTGGCTTAATATGAATCTTATAACATTATCATGATTGGTTACAGGCCTACTTGGTCCATGGAACTCCTCGTGGCGCTCTCAAGAGGATATCATTAGTCCAAAAGGTTAATTTAGACATTTGCTGTTTTTCGTTTTAATGAATATGACATGTTTTTAATTATTGTAATGTGAAGTGTATTTTTTTTTTTGCATGATACAGGCTGCTTATAATATCGGTGGTCATAATCTTAGTGTTGGAGATATACAAAGTACAATACTTGGATGCAGGCTGCCTCACCCGGGACAAGTATGTCGTTTTCTTCAAATTGTTGTTATAATCTTAAGTTTTGGGTTGTATTATCTTAACCCGTTTATAAATGGGCAGTGTTCGGATTGACCTGTTTGACCCATTTAAATAAAGGTCGACCCACCAATCTGTTTACAACCCATTTTTTACAATCCACCAACATGTTTAACATTTTTATAACTTGATTACAACCCGTTGTTTGTTTAGATCAATGAGTTAAAAGAGCCGTATTCGGGTCAGGGTTGATATTTTTGACTATATGGGTCATTTTAGGTTCAATCATTCAACCCGTCAACCTGACACAATTGACATCCTTAGTTTGAAGTGCCTGATTTGTTTTCAAGTACTGAAGGAAAAAAAAAAAAAAAAAAAAACATTTTCAAGAATTATCGATTTTGTAAAAAGAACGTCGTATATGCTGGTATTTTCGTACCTACATTTTTTCAATAATTTTCCAAAATCGTTCATTCTTGTAAAACTATGACATCTTTTGGCAGCACTCTGCTTTTATTTTTCGCAGTTACATTTAAAATTTTTGGAGATTATAAGGTCATACGCAAACAAGTAGCATAAGTTGCAAACTTTCTTGTAAGCTTTTTGCGGTCTTAGTTAATTACAATAGTTGGATACTAATAATCCTTCTTCTGCTTCTAGTGGTTTCAATCTTTGTTATTCCCAAGTCCGAAGTACAAGTCGAGAGACGCAAGAAAAGCATACGCAATGAAGCGCCCACAACCTCTTGCATACTTCGCTCTTTGTTCAGGAAGCCATTCTGACCCCATGGTACACTAATTTTTAACCTTTATAAGTTCAAAGTGTTAAATGTTCAAAGTAACATTTTGCATACTTCGGTTTTGTGATTCAGGTGCGCGTATATACACCAAAGAGCGTTTTCCAGGAGCTTGAGATCGCCAAAGAAGAGTACGTCCATAATAACTTCAATATACAAAAAGCGCAAAAGATTTTTCTCCCAAAGCTTGTTGACCTTTATGCAAAAGAATCGGGTTTATGTCATTCTGGTTTAATGGACATGATTGAATACTCGGTGCCTGACTGTTACCAAGATAGCTTCAAGTCGATTAAGAAAGGTAAATCGTTGAAGAAATTTGAGTGGGTCCCACACGATTTCACTTTTCGCTATCTACTTTCCCCTGATTTAGGTAAGTAAAGATTGAAATATCGAATGCGGGTCATACCGAGATGATGACACAAGATTTTGAGGGTTTCAGTGGTGGTTAGTGTAATTGAGTTTGGTATGATGAGTGTTTTTATCTTTTTTGATGATTATGTTTGGAGTTTGATATATGAGTGCCATTTTTTGTTCTCTTGCACTTCTGTAAATTTTTTAACAGTGAGAGATGAGTTTGATGAAATTTTATGTACATTGCTATTATAGTTTGCAGTTTAGTAACAACAATGTTGTTGAATCAGTATGTGGTGCATAATAGTATGTTTTTTTTTTTTGTGTGTCAAACGCAGTAGAATTGTTACACGTGATACTAAGACCGGGTGTAGTGGGCAGGTGAAATGGGATTGCCCCAAAAACGCCCCATCACGCTGGTATACACTGCCCATGAAGGCATTATCTTCAAATTTTGGCTTTGGCGTGAATATATTAACGCTCGAGTTGGGCATGGAAATTTCCTATTGGTCCAAGGTGGCTTTGGTGTGAAAATTTCACGCTCGAGTACGGTTGGTCCAACTGTGGAACCTTTTTTGTGTTCACAACCAAGTGATCAAACCATCTTGGTGGTATTTGAGACCGACAATTTCTTTTGAATCGATTAACTTATCCTATTCATGATTCGGGGTGTAAACGAACCAAGTTATTCGTGAGCTATTTGGAAATGGATAAGTAAAAGTGTGAAACTTGGTGAGCTTGAGCCACTAATAAAAGCTCACTTAGTTAATGAGCTCAGGCTCATGCCAAGCTTTAGCTTATTTAAGCTTTTTGGAGAACAAACGAGCTAACATTTGAACTATCCAGACAGCGAAATCAAGAAAACCGGTCTCGAGCCTTAAGGTTGTGTTACGAGCCAAATTCGATTTGAAGAAGTAGACACGCATCAAGCTGAGCTTGAGCTTTAGAAATTTTAATGAGCCAAGCTTGAGTATTGTCACTTGTCAAGCTAGGCTCAACGCAGCTTGTTACTTGTTTACCCAGTATCCAAATGTAACTTGGTTTTATTGTGAATTGAAACATAATATGTACCTTATCCAAATATAATTAATAATTTATGTTTAGATCCAATCAACTTTCGAAAGTTTCTTTTAACGCAACCAACTTTTATGACTTATGGTTTCATGCAAAAAGATAGAAAGTAGGATACTAACACCATGTGTTATCCTGGGAGGTGTTGGTGCGGGACAAGCTGATGTGTCACACTCACTCAAGAAGGATGTAAGTGTTGGAAATTAGAGGGCTACATTGATACTGAATTGGTTTGTTGATTGGAGAGGATTAGAGAATATTGAAGATTGAGAATGTTTCTTATTATTGTTGTGTTTATTTCTGAATGAATACAACTGATTATGCCTCTCCAATTTATAGGCTAAGATACAAAGTAAAACATGGAAATAAGCATAACTTGTGGCTGATGTAAAGGCTGGTAATATGGATTTTTGACTTGTGATCTTTGACTAGAGGCTTGTAAATTGTAATATGGATCTTTGACTAGGGAAATGATGCAAGACTTATCCCTAAAAATCCCCTCTTTCTAACAGCAAGAATGGTCAAAGCACGCGAGCTGGTGTTGATGCTGGGTGATGCCATCATCAACACCAGGAGTCTCGACAAAGAAGGGGCCAAGGCTGCCCGACACTGCTTGATATGGAACTAGTTGGAGACGGAAACATCGTGTAGGGATGGAGTTGCGTGAGCGAAAGGTATAGCACCTGGTCTAATATCTTCTTCAATATTATGTGGATTTCACATATCAATGATGAATTCATTATATTTCAAGTTGTAGCAATCTTTATTATTAGTTTATAAAAATAGAAAGTCACTATTAACATGTCGTGGCTAAAATATATACAATATATACAATGCAGCTTATTTATATTCATATACTATATAATAAAAGAAAACAAATAAACAAAGCAATGATAATAAACAAAAGCCAAGAATAATCGTTATCAAGGAGATAGCATATCTCTAAATTCTAATAAAACTTACGCACCTCGGCTATTTAAATTCATGTGTAATCTCAATTACTTATACCTTTAAAGTTTATACAAACTTATTTCTTATAGCCATGTGTCACACGAGGACATAACTTAGTTCAATCTATAAACGGAGTAACTCATACAACTGTATAATCACGTCTAAAATACGTCTACTTTGTATTTTTTAATCATTTTCAATATTTTATAGTCGTCTGTTCGTGTATTACTACGGTTGTAAATATATTCTTATCATTTCGTACAATCTATGTAATCATATATATAAATCACACTGGCACACACTAGGCGTTTTAGTTTTTTTTAAGTGTGGTTGTATGTTACTTTGTCTTGGTAAATAGATAAAAATATCATTACAGATAAAAATATATTACATTTGACACAATATAGTTTGTGATAAAAGTATAGAATTACAGTGATATAGACAGGGCAGACTTACCATTAGGGCAGGGGTAGCTCCTGCTACCTCTCAACTTCTCATGCGTAGTGGAAATATTTCGTTTTCTTGACGTTTTTCGTATTACGCTACCCCGAATTGTATTCTGAGTACACCGTAAAATATTTTTGACGTTAGTACGTTACCTTTGGATTTTTTTGCTAGATCCACCACTGTATAGATAAAAAATAATTTATTTTATTTACTTTTTAAAATTTTTTAAATATTTTAAGAGAAATAAACTAATACTTTAATTAAGAAAACAATTAAAAAAAAATCAAAAAACTATAATGTTACATCAATGTCATAATAAACGTGAGTATTGTGACGTTAGTACATTACCTTTGGATTTTTTTGCTAGATCCGCCACTGTATAGATAAAAAATAATTTATTTTATTTACTTTTTAAATTTTTTTAAATATTTTAAGAGAAATAAACTAATACTTTAATTAAGAAAACAATTAAAAAAAAAAATCAAAAAACTATAATGTTACATCAATGTCATAATAAACGTGAGTATTGTGACGTTAGTACGTTACCTTTGGATTTTTTTGCTAGATCCGCCACTGTATAGATAAAAAATAATTTATTTTATTTACTTTTTAAATTTTTTTAAATATTTTAAGAGAAATAAACTAATACTTTAATTAAGAAAACAATTAAAAAAAATCAAAAAACTATAATGTTACATCAATGTCATAATAAACGTGAGTGCGTGACTGTATGGTTAATAGTTGGTACCAAACTCTTAACTACCATAGTACCATCCCACATTGGCACAACCCAAACCCACTACTCAATTTGTACTTCTGGTCTGGTATGGATAATATACAACATAGCCCAGCTAGTATCGATAATATACAGTTTTGCCCGGTTAGTATGGATAATAGGGGTGGAGTTTCTGTATAAAGTGTATTTTTCATAAAAAAAAGTGTGATGAGTTTATATAGGCATTGTGTTTTAAATTTTATGCATAATGTTTATATTCATTTGACATAGTATTATATAGAAAAACACAAAACTTAACAATTTAAAGCACTAATTAATGTATTCTCGACATGCAATCTAAAACACCATACGAAGAAAGTAATCAATGTGTTTTAAATTCATGTCTAGATTATATTTGATTGTATTTTAAATTGTACAATGCAAAAGGATTCGAAAACATTATAGCCAAAATTTAAAACACAATGACTACATAGAATTTTCACACTTTGTACGAAAAATGTCTTTTGTACATTAAGATATACCTGGATAATAGTACAATTAACGCTTATAAAAAGTCGAGCTAATTTAGTACGAGTAACACGATGTGACGCTCCTATAAATTAGTTCATTTTCTTATATATTAGTATTTAAGTGTTTGATACTTTATTATTTATAGACTTGTTTTTTTAGTAATTTGCTAAAAACAAGCATCCAAACCATCAACACTTAAAAAAAAAGTCAACTCATCGAATATGGGCTTGAGTTGGAGGAGCTGTATACGAGCTTAATTTGTGGCTTTATTGAAAATATCATATCGAGTTGGATTGCATTATTATTGGGTCGAGCATGAGTTGGTGCTGACCCAACTCGAATTAGCTCGTTGAACGGTCTGCGCTCACTTCACCTAGCTTACATTTTATTTTTCATTTTATCTAATATTTCTTTTAAAATTTAGAGTTCATCGTAATTAGATCTGGCAATTTCAACCCATCTAATTGAGTTTGGATTGTTTTGGGTTTAAAATTTGACTTTGTGGGTTAAAATGGGTTTAGTATAATTTTCAAGGGATATGTAAGTTTAATTGTAGGAAATAAGTAAGTGGGTCAGGATGGTATGCCAAAAAAAAAAAAAAAACAAAAGGGTCAGGATGGGTATTTTTAGATAACCATATACAAATCTAAATTAAAACTCACCCAAGTTGATGCCTCATAGAAATCAATGTCAATAAAAACAAAAAATTATATCTTTTGCATTTGTTGATCACCCAAGTCGGGTCGAAACCGTTCGTGTCGATAACAGACGACAATGTCGAAACAACACGGGTCGTTAACGAGACCGATCTCATCGAAACGGTTCAAGTTGTTTGCGGGTTTGATCGAGTGCAAACGGTCTGGGTTGTTGAGTAGCCCGTTCGGGTCAAAATGGTCCGGTCGTTGACGGGCCCGGTCAGGTCGAAACGGTCCGTGTTGCTAACGGGATCGGTCAGGTCGAAACGGTCCGGGTGGCTACCGGGGCCGGCCGGGTCGAAACGGTCCGGGTCACTACGGGACGGGTCAAGTTGAAACGGTCTGGGTCGTTACCGGGCCCGTCGGGTGGAAACGGTCCGGGTCGCTACTAGGCCCGACCGGGTCGAAACGGTCCGGGTCGCTACGAGACGGGTCAGGTTGAAACGGTCTAGGTCGTTACCGGGCCCGGTCGGGTCGAAACGGTCCGGGTCGCTACAGGACGGGTCAAGTCGAAACGGTCTGTGTCGTTACCGGGCCCGGTCGGGTCGAAATGGTCAGGGTCGCTACTGGGCTCGACCGGGTCGAAGCGGTCCGGGTCGTTAGGGGACGCGTCAGGTTGAAACGGTCTGGGTCGTTACCGGCCCGGTCGGGTCGCTACCGGGCCCGGCCGGAGTCGAAACAGTCTGGGTCGCTATGGGACGGTCAAGTTGAAACTCTAGGTCGCTACCGGGCCTGGCCGGGTCGAAACGGTCTGGGTCGCTACGAGACGGGTCAGGTTGAAACGGTCTGGGTCGTTACCGGGCCCGGCCGGAGTCGAAACAGTCCGGGTCGCTACGGGACTGTCACGTTGAAACGGTCTGGGGCGTTACCGCACCCGGTCGGGTCAAAACGGGACAGGTCAGGTTGAAACAATTTGGGTCGTTATCGGGCCCGATGGAGTCGAAACGGTTCCGGTCGCTAACGGGCCCAGCCGGGTCGAAACAGTCCTGGTCGCTAACGGGACTGGTCAGGTCGAAACAGTCCGGGTTGTTAACCAACCCGATAGGGTTGAATCGGTCCGGTTTAAAACGAAATATTTCGGATCCCTTAAAATTTTATTTTTAAGTTTATTTTTTTTTAAATTTGTTTTTTTTTTCCTTTTTTTACTTTTTAAATTTTTAACTTTTTATTGTTATTTTAAATTTTTAAAATTTTTTTAATCTATTTTGATGTGAACCTATCCTAATACAAACCATCCAGACCCAAACCCATCCTGACCTAACCCATCCTAACCTATTTTTTTAATTTACCCATCTTGACCCAAACCCATCCTAACCCAAACCTATCATGACCCATCAACCAATCCAACCAAACCTACCCATTTTACCACCCCTAATCATAATCATCATTCAACAACTTTTGTCATGCATGGATGCATGCAAGGGGGAAGGATATAAGAGGTCAGGGGGTGCCCGATCCCCTTTGTTTTTTTTTTTTTTGTTTTTTTTTTGCTTAGCAGTGTAAATTTACTAGTATTCTGCCTGAAATTTTAATACGTATTGAGTCTGGCCCCCTAATTTAAGAGTCTCTTGACTATCAGGACTTTTGGCCCCTCCGAAAACTCTGTTCAAGCTTCTCCACTGGATGCATGGCTAAAGTAGGGAATTAACTGCTTATTGTGCTAAGACCATCCATAGTCGAGCGCGAATTAGGGCCTTAAAACTAAATTAGCGCCCCCAACACTATTACGGGGGGGGGGGGGGGGGGGGGGGGCTTAAAGTTACAAAATGGTTGGGGGCCTTAAAGAGTTAGCGCTGGGCATAGAAATCAAAGCCCCAATCAGGGCTTGCCACCTACTACATCATCACTCATCAGACCATCTCTCCTCTTATTATTATTTTTTATTTTTTTAAATTAAAAAATAAAATAAAATAAAATAGTAATGGGGCCCTTAAATTTAAAACCCTCCACTACACTCAATTTCATTTTAAGGCGTCATGCTGACTCATATGTTATGTGTTCCAATCATTGAAGGGCCTTAAATTTAAAGCCGTAGAAAAAGTGTTTTTTTTTTTTTTTTTTTTGTCACCAATAAAATTATTGGTACACTAATGACTATAATATTTAAAAAATATAAGCTATACCGGTGTCCAAATAGTATCAATTGTAGAAAAGTTTGTTAGCCCCCAAAACTAATGTAAAGGAATATAAAGATACATTTTTATAGTTTGTCACGGCTCACTTGTAAGACTACACGGTGTAGTGGGTAAGTTTAAGAGTAAGGAAGCAAAGCCTATCTCGTAGGCCACATGTAGACCTTGGGGGCTTTGCCCTTCACATCGTAATGGGAATGAGTGGGAAAGGCAAGGGGACAAGGGAAAAGGGGCTAAAAAAGTCAAGTGGGTGAAGAGGAGGAAGGGGGCTACACCCATGGAGATTTTCACGGAGAAAGGGGCAACGCCGTCATGAAGATGAGGCGGGTGGTGTGGTCTCCACGCCCCCGGAGTCTAAAGACAACCATTGCGACGACTTTGATTTTCACTTTCTACCGATTAACAACACTGTTTTGTCCCTCCCATCATCTCCAAGCTTAGAGGATCGGGGGGCCTTTAACTTAATAGGAAAAGAAAAAACATGCACCACACCACCAATTATTTCTCCTACCATTCCTCAATTCTGGAATCAGCCTCTTTATTCTTAGGGGTAGAGATAAGGCTGTCTACATCTTACCCTCCTTAGACCCTACCTTAGCTTTGCTATAAGTGAGATTAACTGAGTATGATGATGACTCCTCAATCACATATATGTTTTTCTAAACACCTCACAAACAATTTTACATTGGGAATGCACGAATAGGGTGTTATTGAATCAAACTATATAAATTAACGCATAAACGAAGATATTATTGCATATAACATTCATACCAATCTATAGTTTTATATTTTTTTAACTAAAAAAACTACAATGGTTACATCTCTACACAAACATATACTTTATATAGGGTGTGGTTTGGTTTTCAACTTTTAGGTTGTGACCAATAATGGTGCAACTCTACTAAACTTCGATTTGAAGTGCCGAACAAGCTTTGGCAGCTAATGAACATAGCTCTTGCAAAGATAAAGGGTGGTTTGAGTTTGAGAGTGGCATGAGGAAATATATTTGACCCATTTGGAGCTCTTCATTGCCGGGCATTTGCGGCACATGACACCCTACATACATAGTGTCGCTGCTGCATAGGAAGGCGGCAGGGTGGCGGGAGAGGACGTGGCTTGCCATGATTGGCTGCCGAAATTCTTGCAGCCGCCCGTCACCGGAGTTGATCACCTTGACCGTTGATGAACAATTGCCCATGAGTCTTCTTTGTTTAGTGGTGCAAAGACAAGATGCACATAAGCCCATTATTGTTTAATTTATGCATTGGTTTATTTTTAATGAACATGACTTATAGGTAATAATTAATAAAGGTTAGAAAACCTAAAGTGATTGGTTCTATTTGATACTCACACGACACATTTATGAAGAGACTCGAACTTGTTTCTTTAGAATTAATTGGTTTGATTGATACCGACACAAATGTTACTTTAAGAATCCTTAAAGAGTTAAATACTGACCTAAAAGTTAATTAGCTTATAGTCTAATGCCTACACGCTTCAGTGGATAACATGAATCCTCAAGAAACACGTGGTTCTTTATTAGAAATTATTTGGTTTAGTGAATACCCGTTCAACTATTACTCTAAAATCATAGCTTCGATGGTTATGTTATGTATACACATATTTATAAAACTCATACAAAGCGGTGAAAGTCGAAACAAAGGGGATCAAAAGGGTCCATGGAGCCCCCGATCACTGTTATCTGTTAGATTTTTTTTATATAATATACTAGGTTAGAGCCCCGCATGCACACGCGGTACATGTCTATGTAAAATAAAAAAAAATTCTATAAAGATTGTAGTATGCAAATTTTATTTATTGAAAGTTACGTAATACAATTCGTATGAATTTTGGTTGATTGTATATTATCATAAAAAAGTTTAATGTTACCTAATAAGATATATATGAATCAACAAATGTTTGATTTGACGTGATTTAAAAACAAATAATGAAATGAATAAACATATATTTATTGTAACGACATGCAAATGAAGATTAAATTCAAAGTAAATAAATGTAGTTTAACAAATCATACAACCCAAAAATTATAAAAAAAAAAATAAACAATTTATGCAAAATATGATCGCATATTTATTCACAAACTTCAAAATATTTTTTTATAGACAACATTTGCTATTTATTATTAACGCTGTCATCTTTACCAAATATTAGTATCTTCAGGTCATCTCTACTTTTGTCACTTGGAAGCGACATAAAACTGCCCATGTGTAAAAACAGGATCTTTCAAATACAGACCTACCATAAATAGGGTTTGTCCTTGACTCTTATTTATTGTCATTGCGAAACATAAAGTAAGAGAGAATTGTCTTCTGTTAAATTTGAAAGGAATCTTCTTATCAGATGGGGACAGCCTAATTCTTTGGATAAAAGTTCGCATTCCAATGTTACTCCCTGAATTATTTTAGCTTCTATAACACGGTTTGACATGGCAAGATGATTTGAAACTTGTGGCTTTAAAAAGAATTTATGTCCACTTACAGGATTCCTGAACCATTTGAATAACAAAACAGTGAAATTTGTCAAAAACAACTCTAGTGAGGAAAAGAAAGACATTTGGCATTATAACTGTATTATCATCAAGAATTTAAGGTAAATATATCCGGAAGACCCTGAACTGTTTTGAAGGTTTGACTCATAACCAATGACCTAAAAATCAAGCTAAAACCACGGTGAAAAATCAATACTAAATTAGATTAAAAATGTTAATAAGTAACCTCAAAATTGTAATCAATAATTCAAATCAATTAAATTGGGTCAATAATATTAAAAATAATAGAAAAATTAAATTGGGTTAGTAATATTAAAAATAAATTTGTAAAAATAGTAATATAAATAAATGAGATTAAAAATGTTAATAAGTAAACTCAAAATTGTAATCAATAATTCAAAACAATTACATTAAAAACATCCACATTTGAAATTAACTTACCAATTATCGACAAATTATTATTGACATCTTAAAATTAGCATATTACTATTGAAATGATTTTGATGATTATGTTTTAATGAGATCTGATTACAGAAAAGTCATAATATAAAAAAATAAATTTGATCAATAATATTAAACGTAAATTCATAAAATTAGTAATATATAAATGAGATTAATTTTTTTACTAAATAACATTAAATTCTTGCAATTATTATTAATGTCAATAAATAACATTAAAACTATTAATAAATAACATTAAAAATGAATAAATCATTTTAATTGCAATCAAGACCAATCAGAATTCGTAAAAATAGTAATATAAATAAATGAGTTTAAAAATCTTAATAAATAACTTTAAAATCGTAATCAATAATTCAAATCAATTACATAAAAACATTCGCGTTTCAAATTGACTTAAATGCATTCTTGATGCCACTTAGTATAGCCTAGTGGTAGAGAGGAAATCCTTTTTTGGGTGAGGTGGAGAGTTCAACTCTAAGGGTGTTAAAAATGTGTAAAAAGATCTAAAAGGTGTAAAGAAATGGGTGTAAGAAATTAGTTGTTAAAAAATGCATTCTTGATACTCTCCAATTTAAATACTAAAATTTCCAACCATCATTCCCTCTCCTAGCTAGTTTTGAGTTTTCCAAGTAAGTATCGTAATTTACACATTTTTTCCTTAGCATTTTCCATCATTTATTCTCTATTAAAATTAGTTTGGCTACGCTTTTAAAACCTGTAGCATAATATTTATAAACCTATTTTAACTTATTTTGAACAAAAACAAATTTTAAAATATTCAAAGGGACAAAAGTGCAACCCTTGATTTGGACAACATGCTAAACCTAAAAAGCACCATAACCTAATTTTTACAACACTTTTTAAAACAAACTCAGATACCATGATCAAGATCGTCAAATTCTCATTTCAATGGTATATTATATGTCGAGAAACTCATCCGTTTTGATCCTTAACGAGCCCAAACAAAACAGGGGGTTCAAATCTAGACGTGTTGTTTTGTTTCACGTTTTGACCTATTTCTACGGCTTAAACGAAAAATTTTCTAAACGAAAGTTTTTCAAAATACTTTGATTTAACTTACTGTAAATTTTCAGAATTTTTAGAGTTCATTTGATATTTTTAAAACATAATTTGAAATAGTTGCCGCAATCTATCCAAAACATGATTTTAACAAATCTAACCTAACACTCCATATGTTATTCTTTCGATTATCGTAACTATATAAGAACTCTAGACCCTCATATGACCCTAAAACAACACTTCTTATTACTTTAGGGCATTATTATTAATTGTTTGCACGCTCAAGAACACGCACGAACTCATGAATGACCTAAGGTGAGTTTACATATCCCCATTGTTTACTATTTTTAATGTTTTTGGGGTGAAACATGTTTAAAACTTGTGCAATTATATTTTCGCATCAAACTATAAATTCATACACTTGTGAACTTGTTGTGGTTTATAGTAGTACGCCTCAGTAAATTCATTAACTTTGATCAACCCGCCTACGTAGATTATAGCGCTATAGGTCTGACAAGCCCGTCCCCCGCATAAATTTAGGGACAATCGAAACAGTAACAATATTTAACTAACTTGCGAGTTTGGTCTCAATCAACACAAGGGTTGATTGTACAAAACTTGACTTTTGCAACCATAAGATCATGTTCACGCATATCTTCAATTAATTCATGTCACACTAGTTGCTACATGAATTTTTACAAGTGTTATTAAAACTTATACAAACTATTTTTAGTTGACCCATCCATTTTCCAAACTCAACATATTTTAGGTTGTGTTGTTACTCAAAGATTAGAGTTTTGCATTGCATATGGACCACATAGGAGCTTAAAGATTTAGTTCAAACTTGATTAAAACTTTGTTGTATTTGAAACTATTTGATTGTTATTTGTATGTTTGATTTGGAAGTTTAGATAGATAAACCACTGAAACATTTATTAGTCACCATAAGCTATTGAGCAATTGAAACATTTATTAGTCACCATGAGTTATTGAGCACGACATACAGTTTCAACAAAAGAATTTAGTAATAGGTTTAGTGGGTGTATCAGTTTGTCGTTCTAAAAAGCGTTGTTTTGTTAGCGCATTTTGTTAATCGTTGCCAGTTCCTCGACAATCAGTATTGATAACATCAAACACGCACGACATACAGTTTCAACAAAAGAGGCATATGTCACTTGAGCAAAGCATATATCAACTGATGACAAATGTTATGGGGCAAATTTATAAAATGTAATAGCAGAAATATACTTTTCCTAAACTCAAACATAACATAACTTCAAGAAAAAGTAAACTGGCCCATGAATTTTGTCATCAAAACACACACTTTTGTTCCATAGAGACTCAACTCATCATAGCTGCAAAACAAGATGAATCAAGATGGTCAGTCAACAATACTCTCAGCTCATACATTTCAACCATTCATTCATCAATCAACCGAAATTTTGTTAAACATAACTTTGCTAAGTTTGTTTTTCAAGGATTCGATATTATTCTACATTGGTGTTTTATGATTCATCATTCACTTGAGAGTTGATTCAGTTCTGAGGTCTGAGTTTTTTGGTAGTATAAATTTTACAAAATTATGTTGTGATATCTTGCAGTTTCCTTAGCTTTGTGAATCGACAATTAGCCAAAAAAAGAACCTTCTTTATTTATGAAAGACACGATTTTTTGATAATCATATGAGTCCTTAAACCTACATCATTAACACGGCCTCCATGTCAAATGCATACCATTATTAGAATATGGTCATGATGGCAATGAAGACAAAAACAACATTCCAGACTTCAAACTATCCAGACGTTCCTAAGCATTACAGTTTCCCCTAACAATTAGAGCATCGATTGGCAACCAACTATTGCTTTAAGCAATTTAATATGTTAAACAAGAGCTACACACGCATTATAAACTTTTTCTTTCCTATGGTAACATAAGAACCCATTACCGAAAAAGTCCCACTAACACCCTGCTAACCTATGTTGTCAAAAGCCCTTTCAGGCGCGCAGCTAGAACATCAGGGAAGGCACAGGTAAAAGTACCTTGCTGCCATCCAGACGCTCCGGTGACCTTCAAGCGAGATTGCAGCCAGATTTTGGTAAGAATCTGGCCAATCTCTAGAAAATTCCCGAAAAATTCTGCAATTTGTGGCAAAGTGTTTTGAAACATCCAAAAATGGTCTGGAACCAGCCTAAACCAACCCTAAACAAGCCTAAAACATATCTAAAACGCCAAAAAGGTATGTTTTGCCTATGCGCCCAGCTTATCTCAGGCCCTTTCTTTTTAAGCACCTTGCGCCTTTGACAACTATGCTGTTAACCAATGAAACCACTTAATGCAGCTCACATTAGACCCTTGCAAGAGGGAATCAGCTGCACCACCTGGTTTTAAAAAGCGCGAGGTGATAGAGTCCAGAACCAAGGCATGGGGCAGAAACGCGCACCGCTTTTTGTACATGAGGCACATTTTATTCATAAGTTTTTTTTTATATTTCTTGTGGTTTTTAGTAGGCCTGTAAATGAATCGAATGAACACGAACATGAACACATAATCGAACACATTTTAGTGTTCGTGTTCGTTCATCAAGAAATTTGCCATGTTCGTGTTCGTTTATGATCGTTCTTAAACCTAAACGAACAGTTCATGAACGGACATAAGCGGACGTTCACGAACATAATAAATGTAAACGATTTTGTATTCCTAAAAAACCCAATTACTAATTGGTTATATTTATGCAAGTAGCTAAAGCCCCATTTATGTGTATATTTATTTAAATATAACTACTTATATATGTGTATATTTATTTAAATATAACTACTTATATAATTGATAAAATTTAAACGAACATAAATGAACAAACATAAATAAACGAACACAAGGTTCGTTCATGTTCATTCATTAAATTAAACAAACAAACTTTTTATTCGTGTTTGTTCGCTTATTAAATAAACGAACTTCCCGCCAAACAAGTTCACGAACAGTTCATGAACGTTCAGTTACAAGCCTAGTTTTTAGCATCCGCTACCGAAAGTTCAGCCATTATTAAGCTTTACATATGATTTAACATATGCATAACACATATGCAAAATTTAAAAACCTATATGTAAAACATCCTAATAGACAAAACCTTTCCCGTACAAGAAGCATGCCTTATGCCACCTTCTCATGCCCTTTTTCGTAACCTCAAGTGCGCCTTTTGCACAGCACAACATAGCCTCACCTATTCAAAATCAACGAAGCCCGCGTCTAACCGCTCTTTCTAAAACCAAGGCACCACCCCTTTAAAAATTCATTACTAACTAATTTTCTAAGCAGTTAATATCACCGATATATCCGCTATATCGGTCTGATATATCGGTTATCGGTCATCAACCGATATATTGATACCGATATTTTGACCGATATTTTCTACCGATATTATCGGTGATATTGACCGATATTTGACCGATATCTTATCGATATTTGACCGATATATCACCGATATTCCCGATATCGGTATCTTTCTTATTAGTTCTTCTATTTGTCTTGCTTCTTATTGATGCTGTTAGTGTTTTAAGTCTTAATTGTTAATTGTCAGTGTTAAATATTAGTGTTTAAAGTCTGAATAAGTTCCTACCTGCTACAATTGTTATTGTTTTGCATGTTGCAAGAGGTCAATTTGTTAATTGTAGGAGATTATATTTAATTGTTAGTGTTAAATCTCTATATATATTGATTTTGCATGATATAAAATTACCGATATTCCACCGATATCTCACCGCAAAAACCGATATATCAAATATCGGTCCTCGACCGATAACCGATACTTTCCGACATTAACTGCTTAGCTAATTTTATATAAATGCTCTTAGAAACCCTCTCTCTATCCATTCTAATATCAATAAAACTAACCATTAATAACCAATCATTCACACATAACATAACCCACAAGCAATTAAATAAGGGCTATTAAATGATTACCTCTAGATATCAAGAACAAGCTCGTCTTTGCTGTCAGACAAGTAATGAAGAACATACGGGGCGACCCGAATAGCGGCGACCCATGCCCCGAATAAGGCGACATGAACACGAAGCTGCTTCAGAGCAGCTTCTTTGTCGGGTTTTCGCATGAACATTCCTGGAAACATCTTCGATACGATACGATACGATCCGATCAGGGTTGTTTTTGTTTTCTCCGATTGTTGTGGTTTTAGCAAAAACCCTAGCTTCTGTTTGTTCGTTCGATCCCTATCATATTTATATGGAAATAAATAAGCCCACATGAAGTTTGATTAATTAGGCCCATTGGCCCATTTATTATTACTACTAGTACTAGGGTGTACTCGCGATGAAACGGGAATACAAATATTTCTAAGGGTGTATATAGTTCGGTTCAGTTCGATTATTAGCATCAACTGAAACTAAAACCAAAGTCATAAGTTATATGATATTATTAAACAAGGAAAATTGGATTGTAATAATTCACCTTTGTGTTGTTGGTCAATAATAATCCCACCTAAGTTTATTTTTCCCACCAGTCCCACCTTTTAATTTATTTTTTCTCATTGCACCCGTCGTTAAGTCACACTAACGTCGTTAGCTGAAATTCACAATTCTAGGCGATTGTTCACCAGATCTGAAAGGGGGGAATCGAGACGATGATATTGATATGTTCAATTGCAGAAACAAGCATGGTTTGTGGAAGGCGGTTTCGGAGACGGAGAACTGAAGAAGGTTGGCGTCGGGTTAAGGTTTTCAGAGTGAGGTACTGTGAGTTGTGGGTGGAGCAGGCGGTGGTTCTAGGTCAGTGTAGAGTTCGGAGGTTGGTGATGGTGGCTGAATTGGTGGGTGAGATGGTGATGACAATGGTAGATTGGTAGGTGTGGTTTGCAGTAAATGTTTACCTTCTTTCAGTCTTTCTATTTTATTGTTTTTTATTATTTTGTGAAGCTTTAAACATCCCTTTAAAATGAACTTTCTATAACATGGACTTTTTAAAATAAAATTATAATAATAGTGATATACCTAAAAGTAAAAACGTAAATGCTTAATAAAAGGAATTTAAAGTATATTTTTAAACGTAAAGGATATTAAACTTAGAAATTTTTATGAATATTAACTTTAGTTCTTAAAGATTAATTTTCCAAGAATAATCTAAAATACGTCAATACGAAGCTTACATGAAATGCACCGTAAAATATGTATTTAATCATGTCTATGCATCATAATACCTTTTTTTATTGCTCGACATGATATCATTTTCACACATCCTTTTTAAAGGGAAAAAACTGTTAAATCTTAGACATTTTTTAATACAAATTATACTTTTTGCATGTGATACATATAGTGGGAATTTGATTTGTTTTAAAAAAATTACAAGTATGAGACAAATATGAGTGAATGGTATGAGGTGATACTTGACCTAATTATTCGTAACACACATACCAGTTTATTTTAACTATCGTAAACGTTTCATTTGATTTTGTTTTCCCTTTGCAGTAGATTATAAAGTATTATACTAATTTACCGACCTTTTTAAAGTATTTTGATGTGTAAATTTAAGTTACCGTACGTTTCGATGTATATTAAGTCCAAAAACAAGTCTAATCGATTGTAGTATATACTTTATGGCATTGAGACGCCGCCGCCGCAACGCGCGGCGATTCAAATAACTAGTTATTCCTAAAATGCAGCCACTATCTAGAAACATGACAAAATGAAAAATATGCAAGACTAATTCAACAATGCAACAATAAAACTAAGGGCTGTTTGGTAGCCTCTTAATGAGGCTCTGAATCATTCAGTGCTGAATGATTCAGCATTCAACGCGTTTGTTTCAGCTTCTGAATGTAATGGTTAAGGCTGAACCATTAAGACATGAGATGTTGTTGAACCAATAAGCACCGAATCATTAAACACTGAACTATGTTGAACCTTAATGAGGCTCTCCTACCAATGTTGGACACGAATACTAACCATTAAGAGGTCAAACTTAATGATTCAGCACTTAATCAACCAAACAACCCCTAAAAACAAATAAAAATAAAAGTGCATATTGGTCGGGCTCATTTTTCAAATCAGGCCGGCTTCTAAAATTCTCGTTTGGGCTTTCCTTGGTGGGTGGGTCAGGTGAACGTTGGGCCTAACCTGTATCACATGCTGACATGCATACCCATAGAAGTGGTTTTGTTCTTCGCCACATCACGCAGACATCTTGCTATTATGATCAATGTTGCAATTTATTTCACCTTTTTTTTATGATTCGTTGTATCTTCTTTTCCACGTCACCTTTTGGTGTATGGTTTTAGTATAAACGACTTTGGGTTAGTTCGGTCGAACCCGCAACCAAGTTTAAGCACACAGTCATGTTCATGTTAACGTGACGAGTTTACTAATTGGGGGTTAAATTATCCTACAAAAGGTGAAATAAATGCGAATGGTAAAAATAATACAAAAGATACAATTGATCACAACATATAACATATTACAAAATATAACACAATGCCGAGGAAAAGAAGATACAACGAATCATAAAAAAAAGACATAATGATCTAAAAAAGCGAAAACTTAAATCTAGAATCATAGATTTCGATGAGACGGTTCCAATCCTACCATCCTTGTTAAAGTTGTTGACCCTGAATAGTTCGACGTAACTAACGGTCCATTGAACGGCTTCCTCTTGGTCAAAGTTGTTGACTCATCCTGTTAAACGCGTTGCCTTAAATTCAAACTTTTTGAATGGGTCATTGTTTCTGTGATGGAGACATCTTTAATCTAGGCCACATAATGACCTCTATGAATTTCAAAGAAATTGCACAGATTATTATTATTACTCTTACTATTATACATTATATGTTTTGATCAGTACTACGGTAATTGATAGGAAATTGTGATCATCAAACAGGTTGAATTGGTCTATGCATATATAATGGAGACAAATTAAATTAATTATATTTTTAAGTCAAGTCTTCGTTATTTAATCCGGTGAGTCACTCTCGTCGTTTGAAATAAATTTAGTGTTATTTTTTCCGATAACCATGTTTATAATAATAAGAATTCAAAATTTTAAGTTAGGGGCGCGTCATATCACATAATAAAAACCGCTGTCATAATTAAAGTACACCATCATTGAAAAAAAATAAAAAAATAAAAACACAAAGTAATTTGAAATACATAAAAAGTACACTTATTTTCCTATAGTGTTTATTATGTAAAACGTTTAGGAAAAAAAAAGAAAAAATGGAATTAAATAATCCCAACTATTCACTATTGGCCAATAACAGTCCCAACTACGAAAATCACCAATGTTGGTCCCAACTTTCGACATATTGGAAACCAACGGACCCAAACTAACGGAGGCTAACTCCGTTAGTGTGATGCTGACGTGGCATGCTTAGGTGGCAAGATGATCCTACGTGGCATGCCACGTGGCAAAATAATCCTATGTGGCATCCTACGTGGCATGCCACGTGGCAAAATGATCCTACGTGGCATCCTACGTGGCATGCCACGTTAGCATCACACTAACGGAGTTAGCCTCCGTTAGTTTGGGTCCGTTGGTTTCCAATATGTCGAAAGTTGGGACCAATATTGGTGATTTTCGTAGTTGGGACTGTTATTGGCCAATAGTGAATAGTTGGGATTATTTATTTCCATTATTCCAAAAAAAAAATATATAACAATACTGTAGCTCGTAAAAAAATAATGGTGTCGCGCGATACATTCGCTACGATAATCTATGGTTGAAGTGTTGTGGTTGTCGTTAATAAATCGGTTGAATTGGTCCTTCTAGTGAAGTCAAGTCTTCAGTCTACAAACCTAACACGTCAGTGTTGTTTAATTATAGTAATAAAGTGAACATTAGTTCCATGAGAAATTTGACTTGACTTTTAAGTAATTTCTGTCATTCACATTTGATTATAGATTATATAAACTCTTTTTGTTTAGAATTAGTAGCTCAATTTCAATTCAAGCTGTTGGTTGATTTGTCTGTTTGGTTTCAAAATTAGTTTAGGCTAGCAAGATGAGCATCATTTTAAGAAGTATGTTACCGATTCGTTCGTCGAAAATAGATGAAGATGATGAGTACAATGTGGAGTACTCGTTTGCTACCGAGTACAGTGGTCCTCCGGTTTTGTATGATATTCCTAAGGCAGTTCCTGTTGATGTTGGAAGTATTCCAACCGCTTCGGTTGTTTCCACGCCTGCTAATTCTGGTAATCTGTCGTTGCCGGTTATCTATCCGGTTGTTAAGAGACGGGCAGAGTTTGTTTCGTCCGAAATTAAGGAAAATAGTTTGCAGCAGCCACCTAGTTCACCTGAGAAAGAGGGGAGTACTGTTTCATTGGGCTTTTCGGATAGTCAAGAGAATTCTAATGAGTTTTCCATGAGTTCGGATGGCGATGGTTTGGATAACGATTGCCATGAGATTGAAGAACTTAGCGAAGATGATCAGACGCGTCAAGAGATTTCAGATTACGATAGCAGACCTCAAATTGTGACGTTTGTTGAGCCGGAGTCCGGTGCTATGGTTCAATATGAAAGTGGCTACGATGAGTCAGGATCGGAGATGCCAGAACGCCCACATGCTAATCCGAATATCAAAAAAGGGTTATGCCACCGTTGCCTAAAAGGAAACCGATTCACATCGAAGGAGTCTTGCATTGTTTGTGATGCAAAATATTGTAGTAAATGTGTGTTGAGAGTGATGGGGCCAATGCCAGAAGGTAGAAAATGTATTACTTGTATTGGCCATCCGATTGAGGAGGCAAAACGCGGACAGTTAGGGAAATGTTCGCGAGTTCTTAAGCAAGTGCTCACAGATTTTCAAGTCGAACAAGTAATGCTCGCCGAAAAATCATGTCAAGTAAACCAAGCGCCACATTGGCTCATTTTCGTTAATGGCAGGCATCTTTCGTTAGAAGAAATGTATCAGTTGCAAAATTGTTCTCACCCGCCAAAACGCCTTGTTCCAGGAAGCTATTGGTATGATAAGTTGTCCGGTTTTTGGGGAGAGGTGAGGCTTAATTCAGACTCTTTCGCTAATAATAAACTAATAATCGAACGCATATTTGTTTGTGAAAATATTTTGTGTAACGATGAATGTTGTAAAATTTTGAGCAGGAAGGGCGTAAGCCTAGCCAGATTATCACGCCAGGACTGTCTATCGGTGGGGGCATAATGGAAAATGCTAGTAAGGGAAGCACGAATGTAAAGTTCAACGGCCGAGTGATCACTAAACGAGAGCTCATGATGTTGAAGCTTGCCGGAATCAATCACAAAGGTAGCCCCCATTATTGGGTAAGCCACAACGGAACGTATCAAGAAGAGGGACAGAACCAACAGAAAGGGAAAATATGGGAAAAGGTACGCGGTTTATTTATATTTGAGCTCTTTATTATCATATTTAGTGTTTGCTATGAGTGGGGTTTTACTGGGTACGTTTGTTTTTTGTTGTATTATCTGATTTTAACGTTATTCTTGATTTCTTTCGTTGCAGCGTGGAATAAAGATGGCGTGTGTTCTCTTGTCTTTGCCAATGCCACCAAAATCTTTTATCACATCTGATGAAGATGTAGTCAGCAAAGGCAGTCAATTAGTGCACAAAAAGATCGATACCAAACCGCTAACTAAAATACTGCTGGTTGGTCAAGATCAGTCCGGTATAAGTGCCATCTATAAACAGGTAGAACATGGTTGAAACAACTCGCCTTTTATGATCATGTATGTCGTCGTAGATAAAATCTGATGTTATATTGCTTATTTGCAGGCCAAGATTCTTTACAGAGTTCCATTTTCAGAAGACGAACGTCAAAAAGTCAAATCATTGATCCAGAGAAACTTGTATTTGTATATAAGTATTCTGCTTGAGGGTCATAAACAATTCGAAGAAGATTATTCGATTCAGATTAGGAGAAAACCAATTGATCAACCTGGTACTTCAGGTATAGTTTTTTTTTTTTTTTTTTTTTTTTTTTTTTTTTTTTTTTTTAGTTCATGTTTCATATCTACCATAATTTGATGTAATCTGAAGTTTTTTTTTTATACAGCTGCAGGGAGTTCGGATGAAGATATCGAATCAAACATCTATTCCCTAACTGAAAAATTAAATATATTTTCGGAATGGCTTCTTCAAATAGTAGAGTCAGACAATCTGGACGTATATTTTCCAGCTGCAACGCGTGAGTATTCAGCCGTAGTTGAGGAACTGTGGAAGGATAAAGCTTTTCAAGCAACTTACGCTAGACGAGATGAACTTCCTGCGCTCCCTATAGTTGCTGATTATTTCTTACCTCGGGTATGTGCTCAATGCTCACATGTCATATTATTGCAATAAAGGTTGAATTTTTGACCCGTTTACTTATGAATGGGCCGCCTTGACATGCTGCGTAACCACAGTTTTTACAAAATATTTAAAAAAGTATTCTGGATCTTGCGTAGGCTGCTGAAATCTCAAGCGAGACTTATGAGCCGTCTGATGAGGACATTCTGTATGCTGATGGTATCACATCTTCAAATGGGATTACTTCAATGGAATTCTCCGTTTCGTCTTCACTGCCGGTTAGCTTCATGGAGGCCACTGAGCAGAATGATACTCTAGTTCAAAGGTTAGTGTTATATATATCCGATATTGATCACAAAGGAAATGAATAATGTGTGCGCGCGCGCGCGTGTGTGTATGCAATAACTGTGAGAATCAGTACAAAACATTCATTTAGTTGTGTGTATTTATCTATATGTGTGCAGGTACGAGCTTATTCGAGTGAACTCAAACAACCTAGGACACAACTGTAAATGGCTAGACATGTTTGAAGACGTTGACCTCATCCTCTACTGCGTCGACTTAACTTCCTACAACGAGTTTTTCCACGACGACAACTTAAACCTCAAGAACAAAATGTTAGAAAGCAAAAACATATTTGAAAACATAGTCACACATCCAAGTTTCAAAAACAAGGCATTCCTTCTAATACTCAACAAGTTTGATCTTCTCGAAAAGAAGATAAAAACAAGACCTCTTACGCAATGCGAATGGTTCCATGATTTTAATCCTTTCATTACCAACCACTCGTATGACGATGGAAGGTCAAACACTAGCAACAATGCATCTGTGGCACAGTATGCATTTCAGTACATAGCTGCAAAGTTTAAGAAGTCGTTTAGTGAGTTAACGGGGCGAAAACTGTATGTTTCGCCTGTGACCGGGTTAGAAGGGGGCAGTGTTGATGCAGCTCTAAAGTATGGGAAAGAAGTTTTGATGTGGGTAAATGAAGAAAACAGACCTATTGCTAGTACTAATGAGTGGTCTGAAACAAGTGAAGGAGAGACCACTACATAAGATTATTAGAAAATAAGCATACCAATTGTTTTTTTTTTCCCTAATGTATGAAGAGTAAATATATGATATACAAAACATATAGAGCTACAGGGTTTGACCATAACACTTATACTCATGGCATGATGTAAGTTTTATGAGGCAATCTCGGGTTGTTTATGGAACGAGCTATTTGAATAGTACCAGTCGCATGCCTCAACACTACAATTAACTTCACTCGTTTACACTTCACACAAGTGTAAAGTAGGAAAGAGATCGGTACTGGTACTGGTACTGGTACTGTATCGAACCCGCACCGGTGGCGGATCTAGAAATGAATTTCAGTAGTAACGATTTTCATTTTTTTCATTTTAGTAGCAACATTTTTCAAATTTCGTAAAAAAAACCAAATTTTCCACTACGCGCGCGAAGTTGAGCAGCAACGGATGCGGCACCTGGTTATACATTAGGTCCGCCCCTGACCCGCACCGTACAGTATAGTACCAATATCAAAAATTGCTATAACTAATCCTAAGTTTGGTTAAAAGACGACAAAAGATGTCCCATTCATTCTTTTTACAAGCTTTTGTTCATTTTTTCCAGTAGGTAACCTGAAAGGCCGAAAACCATGATGTCCCAACTCTTGGAAACGTATAGGGCCTTCTGGATGTTTCTCACACTTGTACATACGCTTGAAACAATCTGCAAGGTAGGAGCCCCGCTGAGGTGCAATATGCAGATTACCAATGGTCGCAAACAAACAAACCAATTCAACTACAAACATAAAGGGAATAGTAAGACAAAAGTTTTCCATGAATTCCCAAAGAATGAGTAATATGTGTAGCTTTTGGTAGGTTACTAACTGTTATGTATGTTTCACTAAATGATAGTTTTTATTGATTAGGATATTCATGTTTGGTGATAGCTAGCATACAATGAAGAAATTAGAAACACCAATAATGTAAGTAATGTAATTGTACTTGCACATAAAAAGCATTAGATGTTGCCATTTAGACAGTATACACGACAATAGCAGGTTATGGTAGGAGCAGGGGAATAGTAGGGCAGAAGGCGTACCTAGTCTGTCTAAAATTGCCGAATCCGCAATGGTTGTTATTTTCTCCCGATACTAATTCGTTCTATCAATTCCCTGCATAACAATTACAAATCAATATCATTAGCATTATCTTATATTATTAAAAGAAGAATAACATGTAAACAGTAAAGATGAAGATGAATTATTATTATTAGATGTAGAAGTAGAAATACACAGATCATCGTAAAGTAGAAGCAAAGTAACCTGAAATCACAAAAGCGCAATGCCACTAAAGAAGCCATGTCAGCAAAATAATAAACGTCAGTTATCAAGTGGAACCCGTGAAGCCATCTTGTGCATTCCATGTCAAATAATATTTGCACATTCACATACTCATATTTGCAGCAGCCAAAACAAGAAAATTAGGTCCTGGTTGTATTTGTGTCATTACCAATTAACGGTTAATCCGTTAATCATCAAAAAATTTCAAGTACGTAAAGCAAACGATCAAAAATATCAAAAAGAAAAGATAAATAAAGGTGTACCAAACAACCGCGATCGCCGTAGCCAATGCACTACCACCAGCATTACTGAAATCCAGCTGCATAATCAGCAAACAGAAAGTGATATTCTAAGAAACTAATATGTTCTTTCCAAAACTCTTTGTATTATCAGTTCAGCAAACCTCCAGCAAGGGAAATTTAAATGACAATGCATCAATCCCATATGGTTTTTGTTAAGATGCGATTAAAACGAACATATGTTTCTAAATTACCTGCTTAAGAAAACCAACACCAAAAGCTCGAGTGACCTTCAGTGAGCCTTTAACACGGTCATTCATCACTGCATAGTCGTCATCAGGGTGTTACCTCTTTATTCTTTGAACTTCCAGATAGAATTAAATGTACTTAAGTTGAGAAAACAACAATAAACAGGCTAATAAAAATTAGAACTGAACTTCTATTGTTAATTTATACCTCTTCAATGGATGTACTATGATCCATGCTAAGCTGACAAGCAGATAAACCTGGATCTACGGTCGCAATATCAGCATCAAAAACCTCAAGATCATACCATGTCTCTTCATTTATCATCTCTAGATCCTATCTCCAAATATCCGGCTCTGATTTTTGCGCTAAAACAGCTCGACTATCACCAACAGGTTATTACAAAGCTGCCTAATAGTTGTGATGTTGTTCCTTAAAGTTAGTTGCCAACCATAAAAAAATTACAATAGATAACTAAACATAATTGTGCATCAGCCTTAAATCCTTGGTTTCTTATCATATACATACCATCATTTCAACCTTACGTCATAACATTCACTTCTCAAAAACTGTAGGAGAGAAGTTTAGTCATTGTTAGCAGACCTTTTTGTTAGCTGATTCGATAAAAACACATTAGAGTCCATTTCCACTTTGATTAGTATGTATAGATTATTCATAAATTTTCAAACGTTTTGAATATACTTTGACCGACTTTAAACACGTTTGTTTTAGCCAATATCCTATTTTACCCTTTTGACCCCTTGCTATGTAGTTGACCATCTCCTATACCTCAAAGTAAATAATAAAAAAAAATTGAGAAAAAAAAAATACTAACCTTTAACGGTTGACATCAATACTTTTAGATTTTCCATTATCAACACCAAAACTCTAGCGTAACTGAGTAATCTTTCGCTGAGGAATAACAGCTTGTAGAACCGACATCGTTGGCTGATACTTTGCAATCAAACTGTATTTATAAAGGTTAAATCGACTTGTTTTCAAGCAAATAATAATTTGTTTTATTTACTAAAGTGCCATCCACCAAAAAAACATAGCAGCATACATACCTTCCAGCCCTTCCGGAAAAAGTGAAGCAAATAATAACAGATGCCTTCACCTTAATGGCTGCAGGAACCTAAAATATGCATTAAATAGAATAATGGTAGCGGCTGATGAAGTGAACCGGCACTTATTTAATCACCGCAGGTTTCAAGAGGGAGAAGAACCATTCTGAGGGTAGGGTGGGAAATTAGGGGTATGAATGTAAATTTGTTTTGATGTTGTGAAAGATGAGGATGGTGAAATGTCTAGATTACCCTTCCAAGTGTCTTAATTGTCACAAGTATCCCCATAATACCCTTAAATTTGTTGCTTAAATATGTTGTACATGTTGCTTCTTAAGTTGTACGGAAATGGAAATTACTATCATGTACATCACTCCTCCTTTATAATGTACTAGAAGGAATGCCCGCGCGTTGCGGCGGGTGTCTCGATTTGCATTATATATGTTGATTACGAACCACAACCCGGGTTTACGACATTTTACTTTACTCAACAAAATATAGTATCAAAAATATTAGCACAACAAACCAAATAAAACTTTGTAGATAATTATAGTGGCAAAAATATTAGTATCATCTAGAGATTGATTTCCACTGCTTGGTGCCATAGTTCCTTTTTTTTTTGTCATCTTAGATTCAGATAGCCAATAAAAATCACCAAATAATAAATGCAAAAATAGGAAATATGATTACTGTAGTTATGCTAAGACACCACATGAAAGTGATATTGTGAGAGTTCATTAAATTTTATAGAAACTACAAATATATGCACACCGGGTTGACGAATCAAAAATAGAAATTAATAGCATCACTTAGCACAAGACAATCATCAACTACTATAAAAGGTATAAAAAATCGAACAACAAACGAATAATCAAATAATTCACGTTGATATTAGCAAGTAAATCTAGGTATCAAATTACCTGCTGGTTGCAAGAGAATTCCTTTGCCAATCTTATGAGCATACTTCATGAAAATTTGCTTTTATAATCATCATTCGCGTGTAACGCATTCTAAAGGGCCCAACCGCTGCAATACTCGTAAATTAATAATCGTTGACCATGCTCAGAACAAGTAACCCATGAGTTCAACAACATTCGCATGCTGAATTTTATCAAATCATTAATAAGATCAATAAACTCTTTCTCCTTTTGTCGACCGATTACCTTTTTGTCCCAACTTTTTCACAGCAAGCAACTAAATAAAAACACAAAATACAAAAGTTTTGCAGCTTTAGATATGAGATCAAATGTGTAAAAGAAAAAAAGAAGTCAACTAATTAGAAATCAGGTCAAAGAGTACCTCATACATGTTTTTTGTAACCATCTTGAAATTCTGCACCCATCTTGAAATTCTGATTTATGTAAATCCGTTAATACTTATTGTAAAGGTACCTCATACATGTTTTTTGTAACCATCTTGAAATTCTGCACCCAAATTAGCAAAAACAAAAAAAACTCCAAATTAAATATAGATATAGATATAGATAATATAGATGTGGCTTTTTTTAGGAGCAAAGAATTAAGACGGTGATAGGAAGGGGCTGTAAATTGGGCTAGGGGCCTATAAAAAAAAATCCACTAAAGGTTGAATTAAGCTAATAAACTAACCTCTCTGTTGTTGTTATTTATGTAGTTGAGGGACGATCTTCAAGAATATGTGTGTATATTCTTCAAGAATATGTGTAGTAGGTGCTAGTGGATTAGGCTGTGAACTTTTCAAAGACCTTGCCCTCTCCGGTTTACCAATTCCTTTTCAGGTATATCCTTCCTTTCATTGTCATTCCCCCAATTGAATCAACTTATTCTTTTTAAACCAACCAAGCCAAGCCATTTAAAAATCTAGGCATAATTTATGATGTTCATAGGCTCTTCACATTCTTACATTTAAGAAATTTATTACATTAATGGTTTTTTGATCAATCATATACCATGGGGGTAAGGTTGGAATAAGTTTTTAAGTTGTGAGTATGAGGTTATGATAAAATTACAATTTTAACCTTCTAAGTGTCTTAATTGTCACAATTATGCCCAAAATACCCTTAAATTTCTTGCTTAAGTATGTTGTACATGTTGCTTCTTAAGTTGTACGGAAATGTAAATGACAATCTTGGCCATCACTCCTCCTTAATAAGATAATATAGATTATAGATAACATCATATTCTCAAAGTGAAATGGTTAAACTTTTACACAGAGAAAAAAACATATACACATAAATAACATAGACATACAAGGTCATATACAGAATATACACTAGCAAAGATAATAATATTAATATTAATATCTGTAACTAACAAGGTGAAAAACGGTCCATAAGCCAGAACGCCGTCTCTTCCGGCAAGTCGTTGTCCGTGGCCGGAGATTTCAACACCACCGACGTAGGTTCTTCAACTTGATTATCGATTTCAGTTTGGGATTTGAGGATGAAATTAGAAAGCTGCTGATGCTTTTGCTTCAATTGGATCTTGTCAGTAAGCTTAGTCAATTCTTCCATCCATAAATTCACTACCGTCGACATATTAGCCACCAAAAATATCTTTATTATTTTTTTAAATTTTATGTAATGATATGAGGAATAGAAAAAAGAGATGTATTTATAGAAGGATATTTGATCATTGGAGAATAGTAGATATTTTAATCAGAGACTTTTCAAAAAAAAAAAAAAAAGATATTTTAATCAGAGTGAGAAAGCCGGTGGCGGTGGTGGCCCACCAGTTACCATGACTTTTAGTTTTTCTTATGTGTATGATAATTGATAAGAATAATAATTGAATACGATTGGCATTGATCTTTAATATGTATTACGTGTCCTGCTGATGTGGCACTCTCATCTCATTATCGTGCCAGATAGGTCACGGTACCGATACCTTCTCTGACTTCTCTCCTCTCCTGGGTCGATGCTCTCTAGGCTGGTGGGTGCGGAGACTAGTCTTAACATTAGCTGTCACATCTTCATAAGGGAGGACAAGTGGACTTGTTAACGGTGTGGGGATGGTCCTCCTTGACTAGGTTTGGTTTGCATGTGCTTTTCACATAATATCATGGTCCTCCAATCCATTGTCCCGTCTCAAACGTCCACTTTTGGACGAAAAGCACGGTTCAAAAGGTGGGGGCGGTGTGGAACGATCCCCACAGGCCGGGGACGTCCCTCACACCCATTAGCCTTAGGAGGTTGTGGTGCTTTGATCAAGGGTACTTTACTATTTCCACTGAAACACCGTTGCCAATGTCTTGGGTAATGAGAGACGAGTATGAGACAGGGGCTTTCTAATATAATCTTAATACTGTCCTCACACACACACAATTTTTTTTTACCAATGTATTATCTCTTCTTATACCATTTTATCATTTTTATTCAAACCACAACATCTTTTATTCAAACCAATTCATTCATTCAATTTCTCCATGTTTTATCTTAAAAGGGGGTAGTTATCTATTTTCGGTTTAACCAACGGGATCTTCATACTGTCAACGATCATCTAGTCTCCGTACAAACTTCCCACCTTCTAACCCACCGCCTATGGTTTTTGGGTGTTGAAGGTTGCGATGATGATCCTAATGCATTACTTATTATAGATCCGGTTTACTTAAAATCGTTATGCATATGTAGACGATTTCTACCTACTAGATTCTTCAAAGTTTGTTAAAAAAGGTAAGTTTGTTATAAAAAAAGGAATAATGGAAATAAATAATCCAAACTATTGCTTTTTGGCCGATAATGGTCCAAACTACGAAAATAACCACTAGCGGTCCCAACTTTCGACATATTGGCCACCAACGGACCCAAACTAACTGAGGCTAACTCCGTTAGTGTGATGCTGACGTGCATCCCTACACACACATAAACTCTCCAAATCCCTCTTCCTTTCCTCTCCATAAACCCTTCCCCCTCTCTCTTTATTGTTTGTGTTTTGATTATTCTTCAGGAATCAAGCATGAATCAATAAGTTCTTATCTGTTTTTATCAAAATCTTCCAAGAATCCAAGAGTTTAGAGCAAGAAAACCTTGTTTTCAAGAGTTTTAAAGGTTAGTTTCTTGAATAAAAATGTTGATTAAAAGTTTATATTATTTTCTGTTTTGATTCAAGATTCACCAAACATTCAAGGATTTTGGAATAAAAATTGATAAAACAAACAATGGGGAATGAGAGAAATGGAAAAGGTGATGTAACTATGTGCGTATGTGTGTCGTAAATATATATATGTGTATGTATATATGAACCGTGTATGTGTGTATGTATGTGGAATTAATTGCTTTGTTCAATAAAATGTTTAGATCTTTGGATTTTATGAACATGCAAGGGAGTTATTTAATAGACCATGAATCTGAATTAAAATGAAGCTTAGTTGTTCTTTATGATTTTGATAAATGGTATAAGGATGAGCTAAGTAAAAATTAGATCGATTGATTTATAGATTCGTGTTTCTGCTAAGATTTATGATGGAATTTGAATGGCGTTACACTTATTCTAAGATCTGATTGTAAGTAAGTTTTAAGGATTTCTATGAAAACAATATAGTGCAAAACAATTTTGAGTAGAAACTACACGCTAGGGAGGCATTGCATGTACGATCAATACGTGTATTTCGGCTTAAAACGCCAAAATACGAACTTGTAATTCAATAATATCAAAACTGAGTTAGATCAGGTCTTTGTAGGTTATATTGATGTAAAAACAATTGTGATAAAGTGAATATGAATTACCTAAGTTAGAACCGTAGGAGTAATTGTGATAAATGCGCAAAATCGTAAGTTTTCAACAAATTATGCCTATTAGGACACCCAACTTCAGGTCTGATATAAAACAGCTTGATTAGGGCCAAAATGAGTATAAAAGTCATTATTTAAGGTATATGATATGTTTACCTTAACCACAAACGATTACAGTGCAAAACTATGTCACAAAAGTCGCCGAAATGCGAGTTTCGAGGCATAGAATAGTCACAACTTATGGATAACTTGGAACAACAAATTAGATTTATTTGTTAAGTTGCATGTATACTCTAAGGACTAACTAGAACCTATAAATCAAACATAAGTTAACTTGAGGTGTCGAAAGATTTCTAGACATGAAAAATTGCTCGAATATCCATGATTGTGTTTTATGATGAAGTAACGTGGATTATGTTAATAAGGTTGTAATCAATTATATGATACGAGCACAAATGATAAATGAATGAGCAAATATGTAGAAAAGGACTCAAGAAAATGAGTGTATATTGTTATATGTGAACACACGAAATCTAAAGTTTGATCAAACATCTAATCACCAATGGGATAAATGGGTGGATAATAAGTGGAACAAAAAACTATTGATAACTGAACAATGAAAGTTTGGTGAAATGCTTGATTTAACTTAGATTAATCGCTAAACAACCCTATAAATATTTAGGGCTAGTTTGGTAAAAGAGTGTGACACAGATTTGAAGACATTGTGATAGCTGCACAAAGATGAGTTCATGACCCCTTTTCTGATAACATTTGATGGCCTTAGGTTTGTGCACCGGTGGAACGTTTACGTGATACCAGTGTCCCGGCAGGTTGACACCCTCCCAGCACTTCTTAATCATTAGCTCTTAGCCTAGAGCCGTTGTTTATACTGTAGATCTATTGGGTTGACGCCCCCTTTTTCCTTACTAGCAATGGCGATGTCTATGGGAAAAGAATGTAAGCTCCAAAAGGCACCTCTTGGACTAGAGGCCACCACGGGAACAAAGTTATGGTTTGATTAGGAGCCTTTGGATACATCATACTTGTAGGACTTAGCTAGCCTACTTGGTTCTCTCTTTAGTACTAATCAATCATACATTTTCGTTAAACATAAAAGTTTAATTATTACCTTTAAACCTGTGAACTCGCCAACATAATGTTGATATTTTTAAGCATGTTTTTCAGATATGAATGAGTGGAGCTTTTGTGAGAGTGGGTTTAGCATGCACCGCGTTTGGACATGTTGATTGGGACCTTAAACTATGAAACTATGTTTTACTATCTTTTTATTTAAATAAATTGTAAAACACTATGTACCCGTCTCCCGGGTAGGGGAGGGAGACCACCAAAATAGAATGAGCTAGAATAAAGGATTCTTTTTTTATGTAATTCCGCTCCATCTTGGCTACGACATATTTTTAAAACTTTCTTAGACCAAAAGCTTAAATGTGTTGGGCTGGTGGGTGGTTGCATGATGTCCATGCATATAGTCAAGTGATTTGCTAAACTTTATGGTAACAACTTCAGTTACCTCATGACTAGCATTCTGCTGTGCGCTGTCGGGGTGTGACATCGGATGCCACGTAGGATCATTTTGCCACCTAAGCATGTCACGTCAGCATCACATTAATGGAGTTAGCCTCAGTTAGTTTGGGTCCATTGGGGACCAATATATTGAAAGTTGGGACCGCTAGTGGTTATTTTCGTAGTTGGGACCATTATCGGCCAAAGAGCAATAGTTAGGATTGTTTATTTCCATTATTCCTAAAAGAAGTCTAATTTTGTTGTTCTGGTATGGCAAGTGTGATAGCAATGTGAAAACATGTGTGGATTCACATTGCAACCACAAGTTAGGTGGTGTTTGTTTTTGAAGAGGTAAAAGGTTTGCAGTCTTCGGACCATATCTGCAGACATCTGCAGGAGAAGAGGTGAATCAAAGGTCTGCATTCTGCAAGAAGAAGACTGTTTGTTTGTTAACGTTTGTGGCCTAACCTAACCATAACCAACCACAACCCACCTGAACCGAATCTTACCCAGACCCGAGCCAACAACACCACCACCACCAACCACCATCCTAGTCACCAACAACAACACCACCACCACCACCACCATATATGCATACCACAACCACTAACCTAACCATTCAATCACGTATTACAATTTTAAAACCATCACAAACCTACTTACTCAAAGTGTCTGCAATTTATTTCTAAACATTTACTATAATCCTAATTCCTAAAACACAATATGCTAAAACACTAAAGGTTATTATTATTATTATTATTATTATTATTATTATTATTATTATTATTATTATTATTATTATTATTATAATAATAATAATAATGAATAATATTAAAGAAAAAAAGAGATACCTGTGACTTGGAATCACTGAAGTCTTCGGTGGCGGCACCGAGGGGGAGGAGGAGAGGGAGGAGGGAGGCGGCGGTGGAGGGAGAGGGAGGAGGGAGGCGCTGGCGGAGGGAGAGGAGGAAGGAGAAGAGGAGGAGGAGGAAGAAGAAGAAATGAGAAAAAAAGAAATGAAGAAGAAGAAAAGTGAGGAGAAGAGTTTGGAAGACTTTGGTCCATGTCTTCACCAAGAAGAGGACGGGCATACATTTTTTTGTGAAACGTCTTCCAAAAAACAAACAATCTGCAGACCTCAAACGTCTGCCCGCGTCTGCGCGGCGCAGACATAAGAGGCCAGAAGCTCTTCTTGTAGCAAAACAAACACCACCTTAGCATTTGCAAGCCTTGAAGTTGTTTAGACAAATTTCACGTCTATTTATGGATGTTTAACTATGAGCAAATAGTTTGTCCAATATAACATACTTAATGGCGTGGGTAGCCTAAAGCAAAATAGATTAACAATGTCACAACATTATGCTTAAAGGGTTGAAAGCTACAATGCTTCAAAGGCTCGAGATGCACTAATCAAAAGGTGAATTGTCTTATCACCTTTTTCATCGGTCAACACAAGCAACCGTCCATGTCTGATGCATGGAGATGTTGCACCGGTCGGACCGTAGGTCCAAATCCATCCTTGGCTTAAAGTGGCATGTCTTTTAGTTGCAACAAAGATCAAGATAATATGCCTTCTCAAAATAGAAGATCTTTCTTCTATAAATCAGAATCACACTCCACCAGGACTGGACACTCTGATTATTCTCTATCACACTACATCTTCTATTCTCTTTTCCTTAAACTTCTCACGTGGGGAGAATCTCTTCACCTCACGAACACTATACTTGAGTTAACAACAACAATTCTGGTCTTGAGTCATACTCAAACCAGAATTCTAACACTCAAAACAATGTTATCTTGAACCTCCTTCTATGTTTTGCAACGTAGGAGGACACCACGACTTGCGTTAGGCAGATCGAAACCCTTCAACCCTTCCTTAGAACCCGAAACTAGCGTTAGGACCTTATTTGTTGTAGCAACAAGTTGGCGCCCACCGTGGGGCTGCGCCATTGTCTCCGTTCAAAAAATAATTGTGTACGTCCAACTCCTCAGTATGTCTAACCCTGAGTCTCCGGAGGAAGTGAACCAGACCTCTCCGAACACAGATCAAGCATCTCCTAACAGATTTGTGTCGTTCTCCACTCCCGGAAGTACCCTCACTGGTGATCCGTCACAAGAGTTTACACTCTTCCAAACACCAACTCCTACACGTTCAGGGGTGTCAACTCCTTTTGCTAACACCTCACAAACACCCGAACGTGTGGATCTCACACCCAAAGGTGTTGCAGGCAATTTCTTGCAACTCAGATCTCTGCAAAACCAGTATGTGGCCCGGGAAAGGGAAAAGGGGGTCAGGATTCGGCTTGACTACAATGAGGAAGAACCATACCTTTCTCCTGTTCCACCTCGTCCCCCTCACCTTACTTCTTCGGGTCCTCAGTCTTCCCATCACCACCAGGGAGCAGGACCATGCATGGTCTCTCCAGCACCTTATCTAGCAGCAAGGCCGAATCCTACTGCCTTTCCCTTATTCACTCCCCAAACAGTCGCCTCCGGTGCACCCCTTGGGCATGAACTATCCTTGGAACAGCTCTTACAGTCACCAGTGACTAGCATTCCACCCCCGGCTGCTACCTCATGGGAACAGGCCATGGATTCTTTACTAATGGCACGTAGTGCCTCTATGAGTATGCCCACGGGAACAAACAGCAACGTTGCACCAGAAAGCCTTCAAGGCTTCAATCTTATGCCACACATGATAGCTCAGATGATGGCTCACTTCCCATGGCAACAACTTATCAGCCAAGCCTTCGCTACTCAATAGGTGAACAACATAAACAACAACACAAGAGTAGAACACAACCGAAATCAAGCATAAAAACCTAGCAGCCTGTCCTGCTTTTCCTCAGAAATAACAGACTATGATTTCCCAAACAAGCTGAAGATGCCAGCCCACATAAGAACCTACGATGGAACGAAAGACCCTGAAGACCATCTTCAGATCTTCTCAGGGGCTGCTAGAATCGAAAAATGGGGTAACCCCGAATGTTGCCTCATGTTCATGCAAACCCTCGTTGGATCCGCTCGAAATTGGTTTAATGACCTACCTGCTGGAAGCATCAAATCCTTCAACGATCTGGGAAAAGGATTTCTAGCCAATTTTTCACAACAGAGACGTTGTGTCAAGGATGCAACAGTGATCTTCCAAATCAAGCAGAAAAATGTTGAAAGCCTCAAAAGCTTCATCGAGCGTTGCAAAAAAGAAGGCCTCACTTATGTAGGAGCGGATGAAAAGATGAAAGTGGCAGGATTCATGAATGCCATCAACTCCAAGTATCTTACCCGAGACTTCAACAAAAGTCTACCAAAAACCCTTGAAGAAACCCTAGAAAGGGCTGAAGCTCATATCCGAGGGGAGGAGGCCGTTGACATCAAGGAGCAAAGAAAGAGATCAGCTAACTGGAGAAGTGCCAGTCCTAGTCGAAAAAGGGGTGGTTATGAAAACTATGACAGAAGGTCCCGAGGATTTGACTCCCGAAGGTCCGAAGGCCGGAACCCTCCAAACAGGGACCGGACAATCAACTTCACAACTCTAACCAAGACTCCTCAGGAAATTTTGGCAACAGAAGAGGTTAAACACACCTTTCGGCCCCCTCGTCCCCTTCCAAAAAGCAAAAGAAATGAAAGTTCCTCTCAATATTGTGAATTCCATGAAGAAAAGGGACATCCCACCAATGATTGCTTTCAGCTAAAAAAGAGAATCGAAGAAGCTGTTAAATCTGGAGAGCTGGCCCATCTGGTCAAGGGAGTATAGGACAACATTGCCGAAGGTAAAAAGAAAGAAGTCAATATGGTCCTAGTTGAACAAGAAAATCCCTTGAAGCGTCAAAGGTTGGAGGCTTGGGAGCATCAAGGAGTCTACTTCCCTCACACTAAAGAAGAAAAATGCTGTGATCCCCTTATCCTTGAAGCCTTCGTTGGTTCAATCAAGACACATCAGGCCTACATAAACACCGGAGCAGCTACTGAAATCATGTTTGCAAAATGCTTCAACCGTATAAGTCCAGAAGAACGTTCCAAGCTCCAACCAGTTGAAGCTTCCATCAAAGGCATCGCAGACATACCCATCAGACCCTTAGGGGAAATAACGCTTGATGTTAGTTTTTCTGATGGAATGATGCTAAGAACCGAACCATTAACCTTTGTTGTCCTAGATGTGCCATCCAGCTACGATGTCATCATCGACAGGCCCGGGATGGTAACCTTCGACATGACCATCTCCATCAGCCGGAGAAGTGTCAAGTTCCCTACAAAAGATGGAATTGCAACCCTCCAACCCTCAACCACAATACTGGTGGTAAACGAGAATGAAAATGAAAAAGGCAAGCTGGGCCTCAGCATCAACCCAAAATACCCTGAACAAAGAATTCGGGTTAACACTGACCTTCAAGCAGACACACTTTCAAAACTTGAAGGGTTGCTAAGAGAAAATGCTGATGTTTTTGCCTGGTGTCCTAGTGACATGACAGGCATTCCTCGAGATGTCGCCAAACATGAGCTCAGAATTCCTCCAAACACCAAACCAATTGTTCAAAAGAAACGAAGTCCTGCTCCCCAACGATGCAGGGCTGCTTGCCAAGAGGTTGATAAACTTATTAAAGCAGGGATCCTTCGTGAGGTGAAGTATCAATCATGGGCTGAAAACCCGGTGATGGTTTGAAAACCAGACGATTCATGGAGGATGTGCATAGACTTCAAAGACCTCAACAAAGCCTGCCCCAAGGATTGCTATCCACTATCGAAGGTTGATTTAGAAGTTGACTCGTTAACAGGCTTCCCTTCAAGTGTTTCCTGGATGCCTACAAAGGCTATCACCATATACAAATGAAGGAGGAAGATGAAGAGAAAACTGCCTTTCATACTAACAAAGGTATCTTTTGTTATCGAAAGATGCCTTTTGGTTTAAAAAATGCAGGTGCCACTTGTCAAAGACTGGTTGACAAGGCATTCGCTAAACAAATTGGCAAGAACATGGAAGCTTATGTCGATGACCTGGTCATCAAGAGCAAGACGGGGGAACAAATGCTCGCAGACATACAGGAAACTTTCAACAACCTCAGGGAGATCAACATGAAGCTCAACCCTGTAAAATGTTCATTTGGATTTGAATAAGGAAAGTTCTTGAGACACATCGTTGGGAACAAAGTATAAAAGACAACCCCAACAAGGTTCGAGCCGTCCTAAACATGAAGTCGCCTCAAACCAAGAAGGAAGTAGAAAGTCTGAACGCCAAGCTTGCTGCCTTGAAACGTTTCATGTCCAAGCTAGCGGAAAAGCCCCTACCCTTCTTCAAGACCCTCAAAGGCTGCACCGACAAAAAGGATTTCAAGTGGTCTGAAGAAGCTGAGGAAGCCTTCAACCAAATGAAACAACACCTTGCTTCCCTTCCCACCATTGCAGCTCCTGAAGCAGGGGAAGCGATCTCTGTTTATCTTTTTGTTACTAATGAAGCCCTCAGTGCTGTTCTCATCATTGAAAGAGAAAAAGCCCAGGTACCCGTTTACTTCTCCAGTAAAACTCTAAAGTTGGCAGAGGTCAAATACCCTCCTTTGGAAAAACTTGCCTTGGCTTTAGTACAAACAACCAGAAGGCTCCGAAGGTACTTCCAAGCACACCCCATATAGGTGGTCACCGACCAACCCATCAAGAGTGTGCTTGAAAGGCCTGAAACCTCGGGATGATTGGCTAAATGGGCTGTCAAATTAGGTGAACATAAAATCACCTACGTTCTGAGGAAAGCAGTAAAAGCACAAATCCTTGCTGATTTCATTGTAGAAATTCCAAAGGTTGAAATGACCGAAGTTAATATTACAATCGACGAACCCCTTGATCCAGAAGCCTGGAAGCTTTACACTGATGGAGCTTCCAGTGTTGAAGGATCAGGAGTCGGTCCTGTTCTAATCAACCCTGAAGGGTTAGAATTCACTTATGCCCTTCGTCTGGAATTTCATATAACCAACAACGAAGCAGAATAAGAAGCCCTGATCCCAGGATTAAAGCTCGCAAGAAAGATAACTGTCCAAAAGCTTCAAGTGTTCATCGATTCACTCTTGGTCTCCAACCAAGTGAATGATAGCTACATAGCTAAGGAACTCAACATGAAGAAATATAGAGAAAAAGCAAAGGAAATCATGAACACCTTCCAGCTTTGCTACATCAAACAGGTTCCACGATCACAGAACAAGAAAGCTGACGCTCTTAGCAAGCTTGCTTCGTTGAATTTTGCTCATCTCACTAAGAAAGTGCTGGTTGAAGTGATCAAACACCCTTTCATATCTAAAATCGAAGTGCAAGATGTAATCACCGAAAATGGATCAAATTGGATGACTCCATTCATAACATTCCTGAAAAGTGGTGAACTAACTCAAGATCATACTGAAGCCGAAAGAGTCCGAATCAAATCAAAGCAATATGTCATCTGAGAAGATATACTCTACAAAAAAGGGTATTGGGCACCATTGCTTCGATGTGTTGGACCCGAACAAACCAAGTATCTGATCAAAGAGGTGCATGAAGGCATATGTGGAGCACATTGTGGTTCGAGATCGGTGGTAGCAAAGCTTATGAATTTGGGCTACTTTTGGCCAACAATGCACCGAGATGCCACCGACAAACTAAAAAATGTGAAGCTTGTCAAATCTACGCCCCCGTACCCAAAAGCCCGAAGCATGATTTGGTTCCCATCAGTTCAGCATGGCCATTCTACAAATGCAGAATGGATATTGTTGGCCCTTTCCCTCCTGCCAAAGGAGGGGTCAAATTCTTACTTGTCGCCGTAGATTACTTCACAAAATGGCCAGAAGTAAAGCCTTTGGGAAAAATATCCGGGAAACAAATCATTGAGTTCGTATGGGAGTATATCATATGCCGATATGGCCTTCCTGGGTATTGGTTACGGATAATGGCAAGCAATTTGCAGAAAAACCCTTCAGCTCATGGTGCAAGGAATATAGGATAACACAAGTCTTTAGCTCGGTGGCATACCCCCAATCGAATGGCCAGGTTGAAAGAATGAATCGCAGTGTGGTTGAGGGGATCAAGGCAAGGTTGGGCAGACACGGTGGAAAATGGCTTGACGAGCTCCCAAGCGTCTTATGGGCCATCCGAACAACTGAAAAAACAAGTAACAAGAAAATACCTTACAGCCTTACCTTTGGTTCAGAAGCAGTGATCCCTGCCGAAATTGGAGTTACACATCTCGCACACTCCATATATATGGGAGGGTCCCTACACAATCCTCGAAGCCCACAAGGGAGGATCATACAAACTTGCCAGCATGGAAGGCAAGAAGCTCCCAAGGCACTGGAATGGCAAGAACCTCAAAAGGTTCTTCGTTTAAGCTTTCAAAGAAAAAATGTGTTGTTTTCTTCCTACTACATGATGTAATGATGAAACGATGAATCAATGAATGGATCAGTAGATCCTCTTTTGAAATTTTGTCTTTCTATCCTATTTTCAGGTTGAGAACCTTGCAAAAAACTACATGGCATGGGCCATGTAAGGGGATGAGCTCCTAGGCCATTTTGCTCGATAGGTTCAAAGGTTGAATGAACCTATATAAGGGGTGAGTTCCTAAATCAATCCAAATCCATGAGATACACAAAGAACCTCTTTATATATCTCATAGGCAAGTTTGAACAACCTACACCAACTGTTCCTTAAGTTTAAAACAAACTTACGAAAATCCATAAAACACTTAGTAGTGTATATAGGATAGATGGTGACTTGTTTGCCTCGACTACCTTAAGGATGAATGACTGCAGCATTCAACCTTTTAAGGTGCTACCGGATAAACATTCCCAAACATTAACAAAGACAAACACAATAAAACCATCATGACCCAAAATCAAAGAACGAAAGCTGAACAAACAAAGATACCTAAGACAACCATAAGGGCTTAAATATTAAACATAAAGGCTTTAACAAGCCAAGTACCACAAATTGTTCATAGGGCTATTCAAATCCCACAACCATACTGGAACCTACCAAGTTCCACCACAAGAAACATTGTTCAAAAACCACAACATAAGTTACTTGTTTACAGACAGTTTGCTAAGATAGCTACGAATAAGGAAGCAGAAAAAAGCTAAGCAATACCACCTGACCCCGAAGGCTTCGAGACTTCATCCTCAGTCGCCTTCACCACCTTTGCCTTCTTAGACTTCTTCCCCTTCTTTGGCAACTTTTCAGCAAAACCACCAGCCTCTGAGGCTTCAACACTTGCATCCTTCGGCATAATCTTACCAACATCCAAAGTCTCCTCACTATCCCCGGAATGAATCCTTTTCCTGGAAAATGCTTCAAAAACCTTAGCACAAACAACCTCATTCAATCCTTCGGGTTTCAACTGCTTCAACTCCTGTAGAGGTTTCCCATAGTAAGAAGCAACTTGGGAAACATATGGGTAAGTTGAATGCTTCATCTTTAAGACTGTTTCCTTGAAGATGTCCATGGAGTTAGGCTGATAAAGGGGAGACTCTTCCATAACTTGACCTGATTCATGGTTTTTAAAACCAGCAATGAAGCCTGCTTGTTTACGATGCACAAGTAGCTTGGTGTACATTTCCCCTAGAGCAGAATTGAATTCAACTGAGTGGAACAGATAGGTGACAACTTGCTGAAAACTCTCTTCAATCAGCCACTTGTTATCATCCAAAGCACCAGCAAGAGAAGCCTCCAACCTCTTTTTCTTAGTTTCAAACACCTTCTTCTCTGCGTTAAGTGCCACTCGATCAGCTTCAACCTGCAGCCTGGCAGCCTCATGCTTGGTAGTCTCTGCTTCATGCCCCGTCTTCAATTCATCGATCAAACCAATAAAGGTTTTTTTCCTTCTCAGCATACTCAGCAGCATCTTTCTTTAATGAAGCAAGAGACAGCTTCATTTCCCTCTTCCTCTTGGCAAAATCAGCATATTCGGCCATCATCTTCCTGAACCCGCTAACACCTTCAGGAAGCATGGCAGCTAAGTTGCACCTCCCAACCATCATTTTTGTCAACAAAGCATCATCATCCAATCTCTCCAAACAAGCTTTGGCACTTGGAGTAGCAAGATGTGCCAACACATCCTCACAGACAGAAGAGCACTTGAATGTATAACTAGGCTTCACATTCCAACCAGGGGTGTACACCCCTTCACCCTCCAAGCTTGTTGAAGCCTCAGCATTTTTCAACATAGCAACCTTGGTAGCCACCTTCTTACCTTTACTCTTTTTCCCAACCACTTCAGCAGCAACATTCTCAACATCCTGATCCTTCTCCTCATCTGAATCCTCTATCTCATCACTAACATTCACCGCCTTCGATATATCAGCAGGTTTGGCAGCCTTCAACAGACGCCGGCTAGACCTCCTAGTTGAAGCCTTTGAAGAACTAGCCTTAGAGAAACTTTTCACGTTTGGAACAACAACATAATTAGTTCCATCATACCTCCCCTTCTCATACTTTGTCAATGCATCCTCACCCTCAACAGCTTCAGCATCCTTAAAAACCACCTCGGAAGCATCATCACCTTTGATGAAATCTAGATCCGACATGACTACAAAGCAAACACTAAGAATATAAACAACATGCAAGAAGAAACCAGTACAAAACAACAAAAACAAAAATGAGCATACCCTGATCACCCTTCATCAACACAGGGTCTCTACCCTGTTTATCCCATCGGGTACTTGTCACACCCTCAAATTTCCACTTGCGGAGTTTTACCGCCAGGCGCATGACAAACCAGGATCCAAGTCAACGGTCACAATAAACAACTCTATATGAAGATACATGACATTCAAAAAGACATAGTTTTCATAAACTCAAAACCAGTAGCGGAAGCATTAGACAAGTTACAAACCATAGAACCAAATGTACCAAGTGTTTATTACAAAACATGAACTAAACCTAGACGCCAATACATACCTGTGCGCCTAGTTCCATTTGTTGCTACCTTAGCGACCTGAGAAAAACATGCCAAAAAGACGTCAACATATAATGCTGGTGAGTTCACAGGTTTGTTCAATATGTTACCAAGTGTTTTCAAAATGTTACCATGTCCATACTATACCAATGTTACCAAGTACGCTAGCTAGGCGTATGTTTTATTACTACTACGATTGGAAACCATTACTAGACACGTTTAGCAATGTTTAGCATATGTTTAAGCAGCCTGAATGTTCAGCATGATACCAATGTTCCTGTTCGAGACAACATGCCCCCGCCCGGCCCTCCAAGCCGACGAGTGGGGCAGGTCACACCCAATAGATCTATCCACATTTCCCCCGTTGTGCATCCCCGCACATTCATGGTTTCCCCCGGGACTTCCAAAGATCGTATAGCAATACAAAGTTAAAAACCATAGTATGACATATGTTACCAAAATAGTTTAGCGCATGTTTTCTCCCCCAAAAGTTAAAGTAGTAAAAGTGGGGCCGTGAACTCACCTTAGATAGCGTTCTTCGGTTACAAGTAAAAATGCTAAGCCCTTGATAATCCCTCTACCGGAGATCTATCAAAATGTTCACATAAGTGTTCTGACTAATAACCATAAGGTTATCTAGTCCCCGATTGTCCAGATCGTAACCAAGTATGTTTTAAAGCGTGTTTAAATGTTTAACCGACATACTAGACCGACCCGACATCCTGTTGGTGACTCATTACCCTAACTAATCAAGTACACATAGATTACACACAAGGTTCAAGCATAAAACACTTAGTTTGTATCAAAAATCTCATTTCTGCATCAGAACGGTCGAACCAGTCAGATTAAGTCTCCTTCGCCCGTTTTTCCACGTTCGACCGTTCGATCAGGTTCGCCCAACATTTTCCAGGTTCGACCCTGGATTTTCTCCTTCGCCCACCCGATTGGTCGAAGGAGTCCAGGTTCGCCCATGTTGTACAAATTTTCCTAAAAACGCTTCAAACACATTCGAAACACCTCGAAACATCATCAAACACAGCAGTCAAGTATGAATAACTTATCCCTACAAAACCCCACCGATTTCCCCCAATAACACGTCCATTTCAGCCCTTTCCCAAAATGGTAAGAATTATGGAAACGTCACAATCATGCATGGATTCTTTACCCAATTTGGAAACTTTTGAAATCGATCCATATTCAACTTAAAATGCTCAGTTTGTCGAGTGTTCGATTTTCCTTATTAGTTCTATTAATCATAAATATCATGCATTAAGTCTAGATTCGTTAAAACCCCAAAATACCCATAACATCACCATTTACCCAATTTTAACCCTAAACAACAATAATCTAGCATCAATAACAATTCTATATCCTGTTTCTATCATAGATACAGCAGCAACACATAACACCACATAATACACAATTTACATATGTTTTTCATCATGAAGACTTATGTTTAAATGATAAGGTTTTGATTTAGAAAGATGTTTAAAAGGTTTTTATTCATGAAAACACCCTTAGAACAGATCCGGACAATTAGGGTTAGATGAAAACGAATTAAAATGATTTAAAAAGATTTAGGATCAAGAACACACCTTGGATTCTTGTTTAGATGTTGTAGATAGGTTAGATTATGAAAAAGAAGAGCAAAAACTCCTTCCTTAGTGATCAAAATCGTTTGAGAGTGTTTTGAGATGGTTAGGGTTTGTGAAATGGTGAAAAATGATAAAGTTTGGTATTTATACTAATCCTCCTTCGCCCCCTATCAGTGGTCGAAGGTAGTCTCCTTCGACCCTTCCACAGGGTCGAATGAGCCCTGTCCTGATCGAAGGGAATTCTTTCAATTCCACATCCCAGGTTCGCCCATTTACAAAGGGTCGAACCAAAACAAAATTCTTCCTTCGACCACTCGAAGTGGTCGAACCAGAACCCATGTTTATCTAGTTTTCCAGTTTGTCGTGTTTAACGCATTCTAACATACCTTAACATATGAACATGCAACCTTAGTTTATGTTTAACATATTTAAGCACGGATAATCATTTACACATCATTTAAACACATCTATGTATATAATCCACCACACGACCCGTAATCTACACATATACTTAATTAGTTCATGTAATGTCACCAACAACGGGACCCGGTACTAGTGTATTACCAAAACGACTCCCAATGATCCTCCAGATCATTGAACCCTGGACAATCCTAACTTGACCCGACTCAACTAACCCAGTTAAGTCCGTTTATAAACGTTTCTTGCTAAGGTAGACTTAGATGTTACTAAAATGTTTAAGCCAAATATGCCGGGTGTCACAGTACTTATCCCAGATAAAACCAAAAAAGGTTCGCTAAAAGGACGAAGCCTTGAAGGACATGCTCAAATAGCTTTAAGGAAGTTTTCATCTAAATCAGACTCCGATGGTTCCATTTCATTCAATACAGCCTCGGGATGTCTCCACACAGGCTTGAAAGGAAAAATAGATTCAGAAACCCAGAAAAATCTTGTTTTCCAGGCACCAACAGTAGTCACATGCGACGAAATTAAATTGGTTTCAACCAGATACCCTTCAAAGGTATACCAATCGCCATTTTTTGGTGAGACGGAAGAAACGCTTAAACATGAGAAGGGTCGGATCATAACCAAGGGCTCTACATAAGATTTCGAAATGTAAGACACGACCAACACCGTGAGGATGAATCTGACCAAATAAAACCCTATAATACTGAAGAACATTTAAAAGGAACATAGAAAATGGATGGCGAAGATTTAAAACTCAAAGTGGCGACAATAAAGTGCAATCGAATTAGTGGGGCAATGATTAATGGGTTCTGTGAGACCAGGAGCAACGGGATTAATAGATCAATGTCCCACTCGAAACAAAAAGCTTCGACTTCTTCCTAAGTAAGGGAAGAAAAGCTTATAGCCATATCCTTCTTTGCACCCATGATGCTTCGAAGGATGATCAGAGCAGAAAATTTAAATATTACTAACCTGAATGTTGCAAACATATGAAACCCTAGAAAAATGGAAGAGAAGCCATCAAGAAGAAAGAGTAAAGTATAAAGGATATGTGGTTGAAAAGAGTTAAAATAAGGACTGCCGTGAATAAAAACTTAATATAAAAAGTAATCATACTTTGCATTAAACATAGCCTGAACGGCTGACACTTGTCACATCAACTGTCAATTCAAATTCAAATCCAGAGAAAAGTAACCACCCAAGCAAGATTTCAACCTTCGAACCTTTCAAGCAAATATAATCATGACTAATAAACAGTCAGAAGTCTTCTAGTTGCGCCACAAACACTCCTGACTTGGGGGGCTGATGACGTGGGTAGCCTAAAGCAAAATAGATTAACAATGTCACAACATTATGCTTAAAGGGTTGAAAGCTAGAATGCTTCAAAGGCTCGAGATGCATTGATCAAAAGGTGAATTGTCTTATCACCTTTTTCCTCGGTCAACACAAGTAACCGTCCATGTCTGATGCATGGAGACGTTGCACCGGTCGGACCGCAGGTCCAAAGCCATCCTTGGCTTAAAGTGGTATGTCCTTTAGTTGCAACAAAGATCAAGATAATATGCCTTCTCAAAATAGAAGATCTTTTTTCTATAAATCAGAATCACACTCCACCAGGACTGGACACTCTGATTATTCTCTATCACACTACATCTTCTATTCTTTTTTCCTTAAACTTCTCACATGGGGAGAATCTCTTCACCTCACGAACACTACACTTGAGTTAACAACAACAATTCTGGTCTTGAGTCATACTCAAACCAGAATTCTAACACTCAAAACAATATTATCTTGAACCTCCTTCTATGTTTTGCAACGTAGGAGGACACCACGACCTGCGTTAGGCAGATCGAAACCCTTCAACCCTTTAACCCTTCCTTAGAACCCGGAACTAGCGTTAGGCCCTTATTTGTTGTAGCAACAAAACTCAACATAACTAAGTGCATATATGATATACTAGTGGGAATGTTCGCGCGTTGCTGCGGGTGCGTCTTTTTTTGTCGCATGCGTGTTGCCACGGGTACTTGTCTTTTTGGCGCATGTTACGTGATGACCTTCACATAATTTATAAAAATACTAACACATATAAGTTAACATACCAGCTTAATAAGACAACTAACACACTTTAAGTAAAAAGGTATCACTAAGTTACATTGTAAACAAGGCTAAAGCCGGTGTCTCCTCTCTTGTTCTTAACATTGAAATTATTTGTAGCCTTAAATATTTCACGTAAGCTACAGGAAATATGTACATCAAAATATTCCATTTCAACATGTATGCCTTTTTTATGTAGAGCAAGCCTGTTTACCATTAAGATGCATTCGGTTTCCTTTCAATACATGTATTTGCCAAAAATTGTAATTTCACATATGTGTTAATTATAAAAAAAAAATTCTCCATTAAATTGTTTTCACCCAAAATACTTATTAAATACCATGCATTGATAATATTAAAAAACAACATTTTAATAATAACAAAAATGATTTAGAAAATTCAATTAAATGCATGCATTAATTAAAATTAATTAAAAGTAGAGTTTAGGACCTTAACTTAAGCAGGTTTTTTTCTACACCAACAAAAGAAATATTTTTATACATTTCCTTTAAGCGAAGCTTGCATGCATTCCAAACATATATTATTTGAAGACACTGTTCGTAAGATAGGAGAATTGAAACCCTAAATTACGTATAAATTAATGAGTCTTCAATTTGGATAACAATTAATATAAGACAAGATATATGGCCAAAAAAATCATTAGCTATATAAGGAACACAACACAAATGAGTAGAAATCGAAAGCCATGTATCTAATGTATGCTTATACAGGTTAAAGTTAACGAATTAATCAATTAAACAAACATAAAAAAGATATTAGTCATTATAAAGTTTTGACACATGTCATAAAGCCCAATTTGTCACATTATATAAAAGCATAACACCTCAATATACCATCACCTTATGAATGTGAATACTTTAAGCAAGGGTTTCCCAATAATTATTAGCCTTAGCCTTGCCTATGGATCAGATCGCGTTATTGTCAATCACTTTTCATTTATTCCTATTGATGTATCACATATTCAATTCCAAATCACAGGCTAGAAGCCACGAGTACATTTATAGAATAAAATTTACTATTTCAAGTGACAAAAAGGATGCGTTGGGTAAATGGTTAGACATTGTGCCAAATACGATGATTAAAAAAGTATCTAACCTAAGCAACCCATTCAAAACTATCGTTAAAATTCAAACTTTCAAAAGTAAATCTTTCAACGATTAAAGTACCTCACAAAGTTATATTTACTTGTTAGTATGTTAGATTCAAACTTTAAAGTTATTAAAGAGGTAAAAAAAGGCCAAATTTGTAAAAAGTGTGACTAATACTTTTCTGCCTTTAAGTTTGCAAGATAATCAAGGTGGTTATGAAGAGAATGTGAAAGCCTTGGTACATCTTGATGAGCTTTCAGTCTTTTCTTCTTCTGTTCATTACCTTCTGAAGTAAAGAAAAAAAAAACCTCATATAATTTTTTGATAAATAAGATATACAAATATTGGATATGTTTACAAGGGTGATCAATAATAACAATAACAGGGTTATCGAAGTACTTCTAAGTGCTAACCAATGAAACCATGGAATATGATTATCAAACTGACAATTGATATAAACATAGTGTTATATTTAACAAAAAAGGGTAAAACAAACTAGCATGCATAATCTTACCCATCATCCTTCTTTGTTGCCCAAGAAGCCCAGAAGATATCAAAGCATCTAAATGACTGAAAATAATGCACACAAATTTGTTTAATATATATAAGAATTGTTGTTGAGCGAAAATGTGACCCGGAAAACTCAGGTTAGTAACATTGATTAAACTAGTAAGTCTACCTTAGCGAGTCATGCATGTTACATACTTAACTGGGTCAGTTGAGTCGTTATGATGCTTCGGAGAATCATCGGGAGTCGTTACAATGATCCACGGGATCATTGGGAGTCGATCCATAACCATGTGTACAAGGATTGGTGATTCGTGGAATCGTCGGGTTTAATGCACACACGAAAGCTTAAGTCCCGGGAATTGGTGAACGAATGTGAACGTGTTATTTATCATGCTTTATATGCTTATAATCATTATATGACTTGTCGGTATGTGAATACGTGCTTATATATGTTAAAATAGTGTTTAACGCACCTAAAACCCGCAACCATAGGTTACATGCGATTAGGAGGGTTGGGTGATTACAAACTAGCGATTAGGGCTCTAATCGCATGTTTGTATAAGCGATTAGAGGCTCTAATCGCCTGTTGCAGACCCTACTTGCATGTTATGGCTTGGACGATTAGGAACACCTATAAATACAACCCTTGACTTGTAAAACACCATTTGTGCAACCCTAACTGGTCCCAAGCCTCCCTCACACCATAATACACCTCTGGAACTCGTTTTTGCTCCAAAACCCATCATTCCTAAGCTTACACTCCTTCTTTAGCAAGATTCAAGGTGTGTTATCTACCCTAAGCGTTTGTAATGTTGATATCCCGGTTCCCAAAGGTTCAGACCTAGTTTTATCAAGTTTGTGTCTTTGAAAACCTTTGAAATGAGTTTCTTAAACAAGTCTAAATCTATATACTTGCTCTATGTGATTAGGGCTGTGCAAAGGGTCCGGAACCGACCCGACCCGACCCGGACCCACCAGAACCGTATACCCTTTTATTGTTGAAATTAAGAACCACGAATCGAACCTTAAAAGGCAATGTGGTTCCGGGTCCTAAAGGTTCTGATGGGTCGGGTAAAAGGGTCTAACCCTCCAGAACCTTTTAATGTAATATCCACTTTTAGAGAATTTACATATTCCTATTCTTTTACCATGCTCGTAAAGGAATACCTCTTTATGGTTCTAAGGCCGTCCGTTGTGGACGCGCGAGCAAACGGGCACGAGCCACCATGACTATCAAGTAATCCGGTCACTTGACCCCGTTGTGGCTGGGGTGAGCAACGGCGTGACCAAATGTCACTTTTTCCCGTTAACCCACGCGACTACCATCGCTTGTGCTCGCGCCAGGACTGTTCGCGTGGGGCTGTTGTGGCTGGGGGTGAGCACGGGCGCTGAAACCTCGTTTGCGTCGTGCTGCTCGCGCTTCCACAACGGACAGTCTAACAATAGCCCATTGGTTTCTTTTTTAAGTCACTTTTCGTTTCTCGACTTATGTTTTCGTAAAAATTTTGCTATTCTCATCACTAGAAACATTATGTGAATCTGTTATGTATACATAATAAATACACACACACATCAGAGCGATATATATATAAATATTTACTTCAAATTTGGATATATTATATAATATATCACAATTATGACTATGCATATCCATTAAGCCGAAAAATATTTCAAGAAAAATACATTGTTATTATTATAAATAATATTTTTAATATTGTATTAACATTACATGAAATCGATTACAATAAAACGTAAAAACGAATAGTGAAAAGACTAAAAAAGATTATTTTTTTATTTTTTAATTAAAATACAAACGGTTCTTGCGGTTCTTATATTAGAACCGTGGGTTTGGAACCGACCCGACCCGGAACCGATAATTCATATAAATCTAGAACCGGAAACCGACCCATATATTTAAAAAGGTTCGGGTCCAAGGTTCTCGTGGGTCGGGTTCAAGGTTCTTGTGGGTCCGAACCACGAAATGCTCACCCCTATATGTGATGTATTCATGCAAGAAATGGTTTTTAATGGTCAAAACGTGAATGTTTCCATGTAATTGATGTTTTTCTGATGTGTAGGAGTTGTTAGGATGTTTTCCTAAGGATTTGAGCAATTATTATAGTGTTTTGGTGATAATATGTATTTTGACCCGTTTGAGTGATTCTTGAAGATTTAAGGTGTTATGCTATGATTTGATGATTGTTTGATGTTAGGATTCACACTAGAAGGGTATAATAACAGAGGAATGATGATTTGCAAGGTTGTAGGTGATGAAATCTGATTATTTGCCATTTAAGGAAAGATATGCATGTTTAATGAAACCTAGTACTTTGCCATTTTTGGAAATAATTGCGAATAGGGTGTTAGACCAGTGATAATTTGGGGGTTTTTGTTTCGAATGGGTTAGTTAATGATTTGGGTTTGATGTTGGAAGTTTTTACATGTTTCAGATCTGATTTGGAGGGTTAAACGCGCGAAAAGCCAACACAATGCTGCAGGGGGCGAGTAGGAGCTCTACTCGCCTGTTAAACTAGCGAGTAGCCCTACTCGCATGTGAAAACTGGCGAATAGGCTCCAAATCGCCTGTTTGACCACCCTACTCGCTAGTTGACTTTTCCTAATTGCATGGTTGATTCATAATCGCATGTTTTGCTGTTGTAAGTGTATTTTGACATCCCGAAACATGAATTAACACCTAGGAACATGATAGGAACCCCGTGGTATGTCTAATAGCTTGGTAACACGTGTTCGGACTCGTTTGAGCTATATATGACTCGTACGATAGATATTGTGAACATGGGTGCGTGTTAAGTGTATAGTTGCATGTGATTGCTTAATTTCTTGTTCTTGGATAACACGTGGGATGTCGGGTCACCAATGGGATGTCAGGCCTTGTCTGGTGCAGTCGGTTTTACAGTCAAAGGTGTTTTCAAACGTATATGATTATGGTCTGGACATTCGGGGACTAGTTAAGCTACGGGTTATTAGTCTGGGTACTTATATACGTCTCATGATAGGTCTCCGCTATTTGGGGCTATCATAGCTTGTTGATTTAACTATTTTCAAGTAACGCAACCTAAGGTGAGTGTCACAGCCCCGCTTTTACTATTTTGCTTTCGGGGGAGAAACATGCTACATACTTACATTCTAAAGGTCATGTTATACTATGGTTATGGATATTTACTATACGGGTGTTTCATCAGGGACTCCCATGGGGAAACCATGAGTATGTGGGTACACATATCGGGGAAATATGGATAGATCTATTGGGACGGGCAAACCCCACTCGTCGGTTGGAGGCCGACGGGTGCATATTGTCTCTACTTCCAGAGTCACCTTGATGACGGTGGCTCATGTATCTGGGCAAAGCCAGGAGTTACATGTCAGTAATGGTTTCCCACTCGTAGTAGTAAAATACTTAACGTCTAGCTAACGTTGTGATAACATAGTATTAACGGAAATGATCTTTTCAAACTTATGGAAACTCTTTTATAAAACATGTGAACTCACCAGCATTATATGTTGACATTTTTGGCATGTTTTCTCAGGTCGCTAAGGTAACAATTAATGGACTAGGAGCACGGAGTCTTGCAAGGCGTCTAGAGTTCTAGTGCATGTTAAATAATGTTTTCAAACTATGTTATGTCTTTTGGTTGTAAACAAGAAATGCTTCCGCTGTTGGTTTATGGTTCAAAACTTAATGTTTTGGTTTTCATCTTTTACATTTAGTGTTTGTTTATTGTGATCGTTGACTTGGATCCTGGTATGTCACGCGCCTCGCGGTAAAACCCCGCAAGTGGAATTTGAGGGTGTGACAGAAAACATAATAATGACCAGAACAATTTGAAGATGGACATGGTCTAATTCACTTTAGGAAAGTTCGCTTGCTTGAATGTAAAGCATCTTAAGCCTTGAAAAAGATAATCACCCTGTTTCTCCACAACCTCAGGAGCTTCATGAACAACATAAAAGCAATAAAAATATATTATTCAATCAGAAAAACCCTTATAATATGTTGTTTATTTAGAATAATTAGAGGATTTTAATATCTTCAATATCTATATCTATACTTACTATATAATGCATTCTAAATGAGCAACATAGTACTTTAACTTCATTTGAGGAGGGTATTATTGTAATGTACCTTAAAGATCAAGACACATTAATACATTTTAATAAACTTACATTAATACATTATTTAATAGATTTCTAATTAAATATTTATTACACTCACATCAAAAAATAGAATAAAAATGCATTAGTAAAAACCTTTTTACGCAATTGGACATATTTAGGTTCCCAGCTATCCGAATTCTTGTAACCCGCATGAATTAATTGTCACATGATTGCTTTTATGTTGTAATTGATAATCAGGTTAATTGATAATCAGTTTTGCCAATTGCCAATGAACGAAGATATGTTCTGATTCATCTTTTCCATGACTTCACCACACACATCCGTCTTGTAGATTTGATTTAAGATTCTTATTGTAATAAAGTTCTTTTTTTTTTGTAGTCATAATTAACATTTGGATTGCTCATAATAGATGTTAAAATATTGGATGACGAATTGTTTGTGGGCCCACTCGACCCAACCCGAATTGTCAAAGCGACCCAAAAATTTTTATGCCCAGTCCTACAAAGTTGGAGAATCAAAAAACAAGGAACCCATTAGAAAAAATATTGGATCCGCCATTAATGTGAAGGAAACATCAAAGTGACTTTAGGTTTGAAATCTCTACTGCCCTTGGTAGAAAAAAAAATTGTCCCAAAAAAAATTGGTCACTAATCATTCCATATTTGTTAGTAAGTCCAAGTAAACGATTTAAACGCCAAAGTTAAGCAAGAAAGTTCGATAAGTATTCCATAATGTTGACCATTTACTAAAGAAAATTGTATTGCTTTTTATTTGAGTGATTAACTATTAAAAATCCCGCCAATAACGCCCTCTCCTCTTCCATATCTTAAGCTATATTGGGGGGGGGGGGGGGGTGGGGGCTATTGTACGCTCGTGAACACAATGACGAGCAACAACGAACTAGTCAAGTGGGCCACCTTTGTTTTGACCAATCAATTTTTTTTTACTTTTTTTTTTAAATTAAAGGGACGTTATTCCATTGCACGTGTGTTATTATTGAATGGAGCCTCTATCTACGTAGCGTTGATGTGGTGCAATGAAGCCCTATATATGGGCTTCATTCCATACCATATAGCGTTAGGGCATTAGTATTGGTACACCCCCCTCTCCCCCTCTCTCTCTCTCTATATATATATATATACACACACATACACATATCATGTGTAGAGAAAGAGAGAAATAGACTGCCCCAATTATAATTTAAGTGACCCATTAATATAAGCCATTTACTATAGACTCCATGAAGTTATCTAGAAAGTATCAAAGTATTTACTTTTTGAAGGAAAAAATGTTCAACATGCTTACACTTGTGTCTAACAAATAAAAAATATGATTGCTAAAAGAAAAAATGTTGAAAAACCCCACGTTGTTAAACATTTAATGGATTATAGATTATATTACATCTGATGTGATATTATAAATTTGATTCAAAGACATCAGAATGGACCAACAAAAAGAATACATATGTGTTTATAGGTCTGAGAAAAATATATAGAAAACACTTATCATAACATATCATATCAATTAGAAATTTAACAAAAACAACCGGATATTTTATCGCTTATTTATTACAACATATCAAAATAACAATTGAAAAGACACTATAAATAAGAAACACTCAAGTGGAAGGATCTCAAACCATAACAAGACACATTGATACAACATAGATTATTAATTTTCGGGATGAGCAGCTGCATAAGCCTCGAGGGCCTTGTAGGTTTTTTCATACACATCTTTTTCGGCGTTTAGAACATCTGTAGATGGCTTTTCGTCACCTTTACAGTTATAAATGACTGTTTGCTTGAATACGCATCCTCCATCAGCAGAAGGTGTAATCTTAACATGACAGTTGATGGAATCTAATATGCCCATCAAATTATCACCTTCAAAAAATGTATAGTTATAGGTAAAGTTGCTCGCATCAATGACATCTTGCTTAAACTTTGCGCTTGTAAACGGGACATCTGCATAAAGTAAGTCATTAGAAAGAAAATATAGTTTAAAAAAAGGGCAACCAAACAAGTGATGGTAAATTGTTCACTTTTAAGAATACTATCAATCAAAACTTATTTTGTTTCCTATTCTAATAGTTAATGAATTCTTACCATCACCAAATGTGAAAAGCCTTATTGTTCCAACACCTCCATCGCCTTCAATTGTCTCAATGGACTTGAAATATTGAGGAGCGGCCTTGGGTGCAATAATATGAAAATTATTAAAACCCTTAAAAACTGCCTCCGCTGGAAATGGAGAAGCAACTTCAACCTCAATGCTAGCGGTACTCATGATTAAGTTGGTTGATGGTAAGTAAAGCGTGTATGATGTTTTTTAAGATTTGTTTGGATGATAGATGAGTGAAGGTTGTGGTATATATATAAGATGGGAGGGTTGGTGAGGGTCGAAATTCATTAACTAATACATAAGAATAGCACATCAATTTTGACCGATTTGCTTTCTAAATAATACATAAGAATATTATATTGTTAACTAAATAGACTATTGTAGTAGATACATTAGAATTCAAAGTCAAAGTAACCTTCTTGTATGTTTGCGATATAATTTACGTAATATATATACACATTATGAGAACTGCAAGGGTGGGAGTGTAAAATAAAGTTGTTCTAGAATAAGCAAATATGCTTATAGGTGTCTTCTTTAATTAAGACTAGTGGGATGTGTTTTTTTTTTTTTTTTAACGGCCAACGAATCAATTCCGAGTACTCTCGGGCACCCTTTTGGCGAATCAGGTACTCGAGAGTACCCGGGCCACTAATTGCCACCAATTCCCGGGAAAACCCGACCACTCACCCGCCCGAAGGCACGACGGTGAAATAGTCGGTAAAACCGGTCGGGATCAGGACTCGAACCCAAGCCAATGGCCGGGTCATCCCTCATTTCCCATCCACCAATGTCCTCCAAATGTAGCTAGTGGGAATTGAACCCAAGCCCCCCATAGGAAACTTTAGGCCCTCAACCAATTAGGCTACAAGTGTTGGACACTAGTGGGATGTGTTGGGTGTCCAATCTAGCAAATAAATATATAATAAACTTACTAGTATGAGTGAAAGTAAGATTCGTGTCATCAGGAATACAGATTAACCAATTATACAAAAACGTTTTAAGTGCAGATACGATTGTTTAAGGGGGTGGGGGGGGGGTTGATTTGATAAAAAAAAATGACGAAAACTAAATTAAAAACTAAGACGATTAAACTGTTGTGGAATTCAGATATTAAAAACTAATTTCAACACCAGGGTAATCTCTTGATTTGATTCGGCGTACGATCATTAACGGTCACGGTGCAATGATCCTTTTAATAAATAGTTTGTATCAATACTAGACGTCACGCCGTTCGGACATCCATTCTATCTAAAGTCTAACCAAGCGTAGTTCGTTGATTAGAGCCAACCCGCTACTCTAAGCTCACGTCGTTCGGATCTTAGCGTGCGGGTTGCATGATAGAAGTATCGATTATAATTAAACACTCACGTCGTTCGGAATGTTTAACTAGATCATGTGACTCTATAATAATTTTGGGTTCATAGACAAACACAAAATATTATTTATTCCTTGTATAAAAAACTAAAACTTGATTAGGGTTTTAATTATTGATGAACTTTATTAGAAAAATTAATAAGTTGATCAGGTTTATTAACAATATAATATTTTTCCGGATTAAATCCGTATTACAAACAAGAATCACAAACCCTAATGTTGAAATTAAAAGGTTTTAGCCAGACATGACAAGAGCAACCAAAACAAATACAAAATAAAACATTAAAACTAAGAGCTTACTAAACAAAAATTCAAAACGTCTTTAATAGTTAATATTCCACAAATAACAATGCCAAAATCTTTCTCCTTCTTGTTCCTTCCTTCGATATTACAGCAGCCCTCCCCAAAAGATGTGTATGATCCCCTAATAATATTATTCTCTTTTCTAGTTTACGAAGCGCCCCCTTACACTATGTTCCAGAGTTTACTAACGGAAAGAAAAGAAGTGAAATGAAATTTAGGATAGAAAAGAAAGGTAGGAAAAGAAAATACATGACTTGATTTCGTGTTCCCGAGTTTGAAGGAAAGGAAAAGAAATTAAATACTTTATGTGTTCCCGAGTTGAAAGGAAGAGAAAAGAAAGGTTTAATTTTACAGTTATATCCTCATTGTGTATTATAATAATTTAAGTATGAGGATTAAATAGTAAATGATAAACATTTTATTTGTTTTCCTTTCTCTTCCTTCTACTTCCTTCCATTTTGGAAGGAAAGTTTTGTTAAAAGATTTTCTTTATGTTTCCCTCCCATTCCTTCCACTCACTTCCTTTAATGAAACTCTGGAACACACCTATTGTTTACTTTCTCTCCGCTTCCTTCTAATTCTTTCCACTTCCTTCCTTTAATGAAACTCGGGAACACAGTGTTAGGAAATATGCAGCCCCCTTTGATTTTAACTCTCTCACCACTTTTCTCTCTAAGTTTGTTGTCATCTTATTTTTTTTTCATTTTAAATTTCTTCAATTAGTAACTTTCCAATTCGGCCCCTCTAGTTTTTTCCATGCTGTTTGCGGTCAAAACTTCTTTTCAAAGACGCTAGTGAAGTCCAATTACATTGCGGCCTCATCTCGTTAATGCTCGCCATTGCCTCTTTCAATTCCACACACCTACAAAATCAACTAAAACCAAACCAAAGTAGATTCCATTCCACCAAAACAAATGTTGAACAAAATAATGGTTAAGTTACATGATAAATGCATGATATGTGGTATAAAGTTGGTGACAAACTAATATAAAACGTGTCTAAAAATGCAACTAACAAATCTCCCCAAGCTTAAACCTTTCCTTGTCCTCAAGGAAGTCAAAAATAAAATTTCGTCGAGGAGCGAACATGAAAACAAACAAATCACATATGCATGCTTGAAATGTTTTTTTTTTCTTTTTGTCCCTTGGTAAAACATTATGCTAAACACGTCCAACACATTCCCAAGACATAGACGACTAAAATTAAATGGAGCCGAGTATAGGCCACAAACCGTAGGAACACTTTAATTCACAAGACTTACAATGATCAATAGATTTACGACCCAACAAGTCTAGATGGTGCCATTTTTAAAAACCATGGGCGTACCTATTAAAGTTTCACCTCCCTTCAAGAATCTAACCATACATAGCGTGTACCTCTCACAATAATCACTCAACACTCAGTTATATATGCAATTTGGAGTGATTCTCTCAAAACCAGACAATAAAAACATCATTAACATAAGCTTGTACATTAATCAAATCTACACCTAATTGTTAAAACTTAACAAAGATCAAGAGGACTTTTCAGGTTAGCAAGGGTTAAAGGTAGGAAAATATGGGAAAATGGCGAAAACAGAAAAAATGACAATCCGGTCTAATAACGAACTTCTAAACACATAACAAAACTTAGTCTTTTCGACTCAACAATTTATTCATTTTTTTCTTTCTTTTCACTTTTTTTTACTTTTTTTTTTTTCAATTTTTTTTTGTAGGATACTCTTCTATCTTATTCATACACATCAACAAAGTCACGATGTAAACACAAGTTAAACCGGATGTAGTAAAAAAATCATGGGTTAAATCAAAAGATAAGGCCAAGGCTCAAAGGGGCTACTATTGGGAATGTTTCAATTGGATTAAAAAAAATGAAAATAAAGATGATGAGAAGGTTGAACATGTGGGTAATCCTAATGCCTCTGTCACTTCTATGTCAAATCCTAACCCAAGGTCTCAAAATGTATATAATGCACAAGTTATAAAACGATGAATCATGTCGGTATACACACATCAACCGAAACAATGAATATATGCATGGAAATTTTAATGCTCAAAACTCATTGAACGTATGGAATCTGTCACACCCTCAAATTCCACTTGCAGGGTTTTACCGCAAGGCGCGTGACATACTAGGATCCAAGTCAACGATCACAATAAATATATAGATTGAAACCAAAACATTTTGCTTTGAGCCATAAACCAGCAGCGGAAGCATTTCTTGTTTACAACCAAAAGGCATATTACAGTTTACAAAACATTGTTTAATATGCGACAAGACTCTAGACGCTATGCAAGACTCCATGCGCCTAGTCCATTAACTGCCACCTTAGCGACCTGAGAAAACATGCCAAAAATGTCAACATATAATGCTGGTGAGTTCACAGGTTTTTGTAAAAGAGTTGTTATAAGTTTGAAAAGATCATTCCCGTTAATACTATGTTATCACAACATTAGCTAGACGTTAAGTATTTTTACTACTACGAGTGGGAAACCATTACTGACACGTTTTCTTGTTTTTGCCCAACCGTGAGCCACCGTCATCAACGGTGACCATGGTAGTAGAGACAATATGCACCCGCCCGGCTCCTAGCCGTCGAGTGGGGTTTGCCCGTCCCAATAGATCTATCCATATTTCCCCAATATGTGTTCCCACATACTCATGGTTTCCCCCTGGGACTCCCTGATGAAACGCCCGTATTGTAAATATCCATAACCATAGTATAACATGACCTTTAGAGTGTAAGTATGTAGCATGTTTCTCCCCCGAAAGCAAAACAGTAAAAGTGGGGCTGTGACACTCACCTTAGGTTGCATTACTTGAAAACAGTAAAATCAGTAAGCTATGATAGCCCCAAATAGCGACCTATCATAAGATGTATATAAGTACCCCGACTAATAACCCGCAGGTTAACTAGTCCCCGAATGTCCAGACCACAACCATGTACGTTTGAATACACCTTTGACTGTTAAACCGACCACACCAGACAAGACCCGACATCCCATTGGTAACCCGATATTCCACGTGTTAGCCAAATACAAGATATCATGCAACATATGTAGTTAAACACTTAGCACGCGCAAGAGTTCACCTAGTCTAGCATAATGCCCAATTAATGCATAAACGAGTCCGAACACGTGTTACTATGTCATTAGGCATGTCACGGGGTTCCTATCATGTTCCTAGGTGTCAAATCATGCTTCGGGATGTCAAAATACGCTTACAACAGCAGCACACGCGATTAGGAAATTAACATGCAATTAGGAAAAGTCAAGTGGTGATTGGGGCTGGTCAACAGGCGATTGGTGGTGTAATTGCCTGATGTTACTAGCAATTAGGAGCCTAATCGCCCCTGCATCAGGCGATTAGGATTCCTAATCGCTTGCTGCAGCTGCACGACGCATTTTCGCGCATTTAACCCTCCAAATCAGATCCGAAACATGTATAAACACCCAACATCAAACCTAAACTATTAACCAACCCATTCCAAGCAAACACCCCTAATTTATCACTGCTCTAACACCCTTGGTGCGATTATTTCCAAAAATGGCAAAGTACTAGGTTTCATTAACTATGCATATCTTTCCTTAAATGGCAATAATCATATTTTACAACCCACAACCTTGCAAATCATCATCCCTCTGTTATAATACCCTCCTAATGTGAATCCTAACAACAAACAATCATCAAATCATATCATAACATTCTAAATCTTCAAGAATCATTCAAATGGGTCAAAATGCATATTTTCATCAAAACACAATAATAATGGTTCAAATCCGTAGGAAAACATCCTAATAACTCCTACACATCAGAAGTACATTAATTATATGGAAACATTCATGTTTTGACCACCAAAAACCATTTCTTGCATGAATGCTTCACATATAGCAAGTATAGAGATTTAGACTTGTTTTAGAAACGCAATTCAAAGGTTTTTAAAGACACAAACTTGGTAAAACAAGGTCTGGACCTTTAGGAACCAAAACAATAACATTGCAAAGGTTTGGGGTGAAGAACACACCTTGGATTTTATCAAAGAAAGGAGTGTAAGCTTGGAAATGGTGAGTTTTGAAGCAAAACAAGTTCCAGAGGTGTTCTAAGGTGTGAAGGAGGCTTGGGATCAGTTAGGGTTGCATAAATGATGTTGCACAAGTCAAGGGTTATATTTATAGGTGTTTTTACTCGTCAACACCAGAACTGGCAATTATAGAGCTACAACAGGCGATTGGGGCTCCCAATCGCCTATACTGACTAGTGATTGGGCCCAATTGCCCCTAACAACTACCGATTGGGGCTAATTGCCCATCCCCAATCGCCTGGTCCCCTTCCTACTCACCTCCAGCATCCCATTTTGGGTTTTCGGCGCGTTAAACACTATTTTAGCATATATAAACACGTATTCACATTTTGACAAGTCATATAATGATTATAAACACATAATGCATGATATCTAACACGTTCACCATCGTTCACTAATTCCCGGGACTCAAGACTTGCGTGTGTGCGTTAAACCCGGTGATTCTATGAATCAACAATCCTTGTACACATGGTTATGGACCGACTCCCAATGATCCCACGGATCATTGTAACGACTCCCGATGATTCCCAGAACCATCGTAACGACTCAACTGACCTAGTTAAGTATGTAATATGCATGACTCGCCAAGGTAGACTTACTAGTTTGATCAATGTTACTAACCTGAGTTTGCCGGGTGTCACAGAATCGGGTTGCCGATACAAGCCATGTATTGCTATCAACTATACAGTCAGCTACCCATACTAAGTACTCCAAACATTTCATATTTTCTAAGAAAATGACTATGTTGGGCCTACTTAATCCCGCAACTTAAAGAATGTGCGTCCTAGAGCGTGTAAGCCCACACCGACCCGCCTTCAGCTTACGTTTTACAATGAATGAGAGGTGCCTTTTGTTTGCAATCAGATAACCTTGGGATGTTTTTTTATTTTTTTATGTTTTTTAGAATGACACTAAAATGGATGCACAAACTAAATAATGCAAAACAAGAACACGATGCAAACAAAAATAGAAAATTACCTCTCCCCAAGCTTGAATAAAGCATTGTCCTCAATGCTCGGAGATGAGAGTGGAAGGCATCTATTGAGCCGGTGGAGGCGGCTGAGGTGGCGAAACAGTCGCGCCATTTTTTTTCATTGTACACATCTTCATGACCTCAAAGGAAGTAACAAACCATAAATATGATTGATAACCAATAAAAACACCCAAAATAAAGAAATTACCACCATTTAATCCATAACACCCTACTAGGAAGTAAATAGCGTACATACCTCAAAGGACTATAGAAGTGGATGTTATCAGTACTAATTAGAACAAGGTAATTACCACTACGTGCACTTCAAAGCGAATTCAATGTAATGATACCCAATTCAAACAAAATAGAAGTCAAGACAGCAAATCAACTCCTATAGTCCAGGTCTGATTTTCGGCATTTTAGAAGCTTTGTTTTAACTTGGCCGGGTCTCTTCGTGACCCGCCCAGGTCAAGATTCGGCCTTGATATTTTTTTTCTAATAAATTTCAACACTGCCGGGTAAGCTTGTGACATGCTCGGGTCAAATTTCGGCCTATTTCTCAAAATTTTCAACTCGCCCGGGTCGTTGTAATATCCGCCCGGGCTAATGTTCAACATTCTTTATAAGTTTTCAACACGGCCGGGGCAAACTTATGTTCTGAATTGAAAGGTTTTTTTTTTTTTTTTTTTTTTTTTTTTTGAAAGCAAAGAAATAAATAAATACGAAACCACGGGTTGCCTCCCGTGAAGCGCCTTTCTTTCACGTCTTTGGCTAGACTTGGACCCTGTTTCATTAATCTGGTGCTTGCTCAATAAAGGGAAAAACTCTTGGATGGTGCTTGATACTTTTACTTTTGGTGCTCTTTGCCTTTTCTTTTTCTTCCAAGTATCGACTTCCATCAACTCGTCCCCAAGCTTGAACTTGTTAATATATCTCTCTGTTGCAACCTTTGCGGTACTTCTATCTAACACTAAATCTTGAACCTCATGGTTAGACAACTCAAAACATTTATCGGTTAGTGGTTCAATGATATCAATATAATTCAAAGATAAGACATCACTCGGGTAACGCATAGCATCATCTATACTAAAGTGACCCATTAATATAAGCCATTTACTGTAGACTCCATGAAATTATCTAGAAAGTATCAAAGTATTTACATTTTGAAGGGAAAAATGTTCAACATGCTTACATTTGTGTCTAACAAATAAAAAATATGATTGCTAAAACAAAAAATTTTGAAAAAACACACGTTGTTAAACATTTAGTGGATTATAGATTTTATTACATTTGATGTGATATTATGAATTTGATTCAAAGAAATCAAAATGGACCAACAAAAAGAATACATATGTGTTTATAGGTCTAAGAAAAATATATAGAAAACACTTATCATAACATATCATATCAATTAGAAATTTAACAAAAACACCCGGATATTTTATCGTTTATTTATTACAACATATCAAAATAACAATTGGAAAGACACTATAAATAAGAAACACTCAAGTGGAAGGATTTCAAACCATAACAAGACACATTGATACAACATAGATTATTAATTTTCGGGATGAGCAGCTGCATAAGCCTCGAGGGCCTTGTAGGTTTTTTCATACACATCTTTTTCGGCGTTTAGAACATCTGTAGATGGCTTTTCGTCACCTTTGCAGTTATAAATGACTGTTTGCTTGAATACGCATCCTCCGTCGGCAGAAGGTGTAATCTTAACATGACAGTTGATGGAATCTAATATGCCCATCAAATTGTCACCTTCAAAAAATGTGTAGTCATAGGTAAAGTTGCTCGCATCAATGACATCTTGCTTAAACTTTGCGCTTGTAAACGGGACATCTGCATAAAGTAAGTCATTTAGAAAGAAAATATAGCTTAAAAAAGGGCAACCAAACAAGTGATGGTAAATTGTTCACTTTTAAGAATACTATCAATCAAAACTTATTTTGTTTTCTATTCTAATAGTTAATGAATTCTTACCATCACCAAATGTGAAAAGCCTTATTGTTCCAACACCTCCATCGCCTTCAATTGTCTCAATGGACTTGAAATATTGAGGAGCGGCCTTGGGTGCGATAATATTGAAATTATTAAAACCCTTAAAAACTGCCTCCGCTGGAAATGGAGAAGCAACTTCAACCTCAATGCTAGTGGTACTCATGATTAAGTTGGTTGATGGTAAGTAAAGCGTGTATGATGTTTTTTTAAGATTTGTTTGGATTTTAGATGAGTGAAGGTTGTGATATTTATAAGATGGGAGGGTTGGTGAGGGTCAAAAATTACAAGCTAAATTCCTAGAATAGCACATCAATTAAATAGACTATTGTAGTAAATACATTAGAATTCAAAGTCAAGTAATATATATACACATTATGAGAACTGCAAGGGTGCGAGTGTAAAATAAAGTTGTTCTAGAATAAGCAAATATGACGTATAGTGGGAATGCCCGCTGTGGGTGCGTCTTTTTTGTCGTATGCGTGTTGTCACGGGTAATTGTCTTGTTGACGCATGTTACGTGATGACCTTCACATAATTTATAAAACTACTAACACATTTAAGTTAACATGACAACTTAATAAGATAACTAACACACAACTAACACACTTTAAGTAAAAAAGTATCATTAAGTCACATTGTAAACAAGGCTAAAGCCGACATCTCCTATCTTATTCTTAACCAGTGGCGGACTTAGGAATTATTTTCATGGGGTGCGGAATCAACCTTATATAGGTCTTTTATCTATTAGGTCTCTCGGATCGGGTTGGTTCGGTTCAGTTCGGTTCGGGTCGGCTCGTATACCAAAAATAATAATACTAAGATTATATAATCAAATAAAGGAAGCCAAAAGCCCAAAAGTAATTTAAACGTCATTACATATGCATAACAAATTCAAAATCTAAAGTTGTTCTCTTCGAGTCTTCATTATTTGGAATCTATCTATAACATCTTCTATCTTCACATTTCTAAGCAAGTCTTTTTCAATAAAAGCAATACAACTATCGTTTAAATTCTCATCACCAATCTTATTACGCAAATCGTTCTTCACAAACTTCATTGCCGAAAAACTTCTTTCAACGGTTGCGGTTGCGACTAGTAATATGAGAGCTAGCTTCAATAAACGATATACCAATATAAAGTTAAGGTGTTTCTTTGTTTGAACAATCAATTGCACAAGACTTGATAAACCATTCAATTTGGCAAATCATGTATCCGCTTTTACATTATCAATGTAAGAGGGGAAGCTTTTTTTTTTCTTTTTTTTTTTCTCTGTTTAGCAACTATAGGGTTTTTTTTTTTTCATTTTAATCAATGTTAAAACACGTGTGGGCTTATTATAAACTTTGGGCTTAGACTTAATCAAATGGGCAAATTCTAATAAATATGATTATATTTTTCTTCTTTGGGGTCGGTTTCAAAAGTCCATGTGGTGCGATTAAAAATTTTCAAGGGGTGCGTACGAGATATACGCACATATATAACGCTAAAATTTTTTTTTCAAGGTAGGCCCTTGCCCCCTTGGGTTGGGCTAGGTTCGCCCATGTTCTTAACATTGAAATTACTTGTAGCCTTAAATATTTCACATAAGCTACAGGAAATATGTTCATCAAAATCTTCCATTTTAACATGTATGCCTTTTTTATGTAGAGCAAGTCTGTTTACCACCAAGACGCATTCGGTTTCCTTTCAATACAATAATTTGCCAAAAATTGTAATTTCACATACGTGTTAATTATAAAAAAAATTCTCCATTAAATTGTGTTCACCCAAAACACTTATTAAATACCATGCATTCATAATATTAAAAAACAATATTTTTATAAAAACAAAAATGATTTAGAAAATTCTATTAAATGGATGCATTAATTAATGGGGTTGGATTTAAATAATCCAAAGTTTGGGTCAATGGTCAATAATAATCCAAACTTTTACGTTGGACCAAGATAATCCCAGGTGAACATGTGGGTATCAAAAATGGACCTCCATTATGTTTGGACTAATTGGGTTAGTTAAAGATGGTGTGGCTACTGATGTGGCATGCTAATGTAGCACCTAAGTTGGCATGTTGACATGGAAAAACTTTTTTTTTTTTTAATATCAAAACAATTTTTTTCATCTTCATCATGATCTCCTTTAGCATCATCATCATCTTCATCTCCTACTTATGATTATTATTTTCAACACAACAAAATTCCATTTCAACAAAAAAAGCTCTTTACATATCTACTTATAGAACATATCTGCTACGCTTACATCTTCTTCCTTTAATATTAATATTAATATTAATAATCCCAATCAATCCAATCCCACCATTTTCTTCATCAAATCCAATCAAATCCAATCTAAACCCAATCCATGTCTGTTGAAAGATCATTTGAAGCATAGGAAGAATTTGCCGAACGTTATTTCAGACTCCTAACTGATAATAGTAATAATAATATTAATTTTGGAATTAATGAGGTTTCGGCTTTTTTTTATATTGGGAATAAGTTAGGGCAAGTTGGGACGGTGGAGATGAGCCGAAGGTGATGGAGTCGGTGGTACGGTGGCAATGAGCTGAAGGTGATAAAGTCGGTGATGGAGCTGTTGCTGCTTGAATTCTTCTTGTAAACCATAACAATGATGGGTAAGGGTTCAGATCTGGTCAAATGGAGCCCTTTACGATTTTTCTGTTTTGGTTTAGTTGTTTCTAGGGTTTATGTTGAGATTGGGGGTTTTGTTAGTGTGAAGGAGATGGTGGTGGTAATGGTTATTAAGGCACTGGGGTTTCGGTAGTGCGAACGATAGATGATGGTGATGATAATAAGGTGAACGATGATGATGGTTATGATGAACGAGAGATGAAGATGATGATGATGATGATGAATATGTTGTGTTATTATTTAAAAAAAAAAAAACCAAGTCAGCATGACAAGTCACCTGCCATGTCAGCAATGGTGTATACATCAGCATGCCTTGTCAGCTGCCACATCAGCTTACACTAACCCAGTTAGTTCATAGTTAACGGAGGTTTATTTTTGACACCCACATGTCCACTTGGGATTATCCTGGTCCAACGTAAAAGTTTGGATTATTATTGGCCAATGGCCCAAATTTTGGATTATTTAAATCCAATACCCCTTAATTAATTAATTAAAAGTAGACTTTAGGACCTTAACTTAAGCAGTTTTTTTTCTACACCAACCAAAGAAATCTTTATATATATTTCCTTTAAGCGAAGCTTGCATGCATTCCAAACATATATTATTTGAAGACACTGTTCGTAAGATGGGGAGAATTGAAACCCTAAATTACTTATAAATTAATGAGTCTTCTATTTGGATAACAATTAATATAAGACAAGATATATGGCCAAAAAAATCATTAGATATATAAGGAACACAAAACAAACGAGTAGAAATCGAAAGCCATGTATTTAATGTATGCTTCTAAAGGTTAAAGTTAACGAATTAATCAATTAAACAAAAAAAAAAAGATATTAGTCATTATAAAGTTTTGACACATGTCATAGAGCCCAATTTGCAACATTATATAAAAGCATAACACCTCAATATACCATCGCCTTATGAATGTGAATACTTTAAACAAGGGTTTCCCAATACTTATTAGCCTTAGCCTTGCCTATGGATCAGATCGTGTTACTGTCAATCAGTTTTCATTTATTCCTATTGATGTATCACATATTCAATTCCAAATCACAGGCTAGCAGCCACGAGTACATTTATACAATAAAATCTACTATTTCAAGTGATAAAAAGGATGCGTTGGGTAAATGGTCAGACATTGTGCCAAATACGATGATTAAAAAAGTATATAACCCAAGCAACCCATTCATAACTATCGTTAAAATTCAAACTTTGAAAAGTAAATCTTTCAAAGATTTAAATGCCTCACAAAGTTATTTACATGTTAGTATGTTAGATTCAGACTTTAAAGTTATTAAAGTGGTAAAAAAGGCTAAATTTGTAAAAAGTGTGACTAATAGTTTTCCACCTTTAAGTTTTCAAGATAATCAAGGTGGTTATGAAGAGAATGTGAAAGCCTTGGTACATCTTGATGAGCTTTCAGTTTTCTTCTTCTTCTTCTTCTGTTCATTACCATCTGAAGTAAAGAAAAAAAAAACCTCATAATTTTTTGATAAATAAAATATACAAATATTGGATATGTTTACAAGGGTGATCAATAATAACAATAACATGGTTATCGAAGTACTTCTAAATGCTAACCAATGAAACCATGGAATATGATTATCAAACTGACAATTGATATAAACATAGTGTTATACTTAACAAAAAAAGGGTAAAACAATTTAGCATGCATATTCTTACCCATTCTTCTTCTTTGTTGCCCAAGAAGCCCAGAAGATTTCAAAGCATCTAAATGACTGAAAATACTGCACACAAATTTGTTTAATATATATAAGAACTGTTGTTGAGCAGGAAAACATAATAATGACGAGAACAATTTGAAGATGGACATGGGCTACTTCACTTTGGGAAAGTTCGCTTGCTCGAATGTAAAGCATCTTAAGCCTTGAAAAAGATAATCACCCGGTTTCTCCACAACCTCAGGAGCTTCATGAACAACATAAAGCAATAAATATATATATAATTCAACCAGAAAAACCCTTATAATATGTTGTTCATTTAGAAGAATTAGAGGGTTTTAATATCTTCAATATCTATATCTATACTACTATATAATACATTCTAGATGGGCAACATAGTACTTTAACTTCATTTGATGAGGGTATTATTGTAATGCACCTTAAAGCTCAAGACACATTAATACATTATTTAATAAACTTACATTAATACATTATTTAATAGATTTCTAATTAAATATTTATTACACTCGCATCAAAAACTAGAATAAAGATGCATTAGTAAAAACCTCTTTATGCAATTGGACCTCTTTAGGTTCCTAGCTATTCGAATTCTTGTAACCCGCATGAATTAATTGTCACATGATTGCTTTTATGGTGTAATAATTGATAATCAGGTTAATTGATAACCACTTTTGCCAATTGGCAATGAACGAAGATACGTTCTGATTCATCTTTTCCTTGACTGCACCGCTCACATCCGTCTTGTAGATTTTATTTAAGATTCTTATTGTAATAAAATTCTTTTTTGTAGTCATAGTTAACATTTGGATTGCTCATAATATATGTTAAAATATTGGGCGACGAATTGTTTGTGGGCCCACTCGACCCGACCCGAATTGTCAAACCGACTCAAAAAACTTTATGCCCAGTCCTACAAAGTTGGAATATCAAAAAACAGTGAACCCACTAGAAAAAAATATTGGATCCGTCACTGATGTGAAGGCAACATCAAAGTGACTTTAGGTTTGAAATCTCTACGGCCCTTGGTAGAAAAAAAAATTGTCCCAAAAAAAATTGGTCACTAATCATTCCATAATTGTTATCAAGTCCAAGTAAATGATTTAAACGCCAAAGTTAAGCAAGAAAGTTCGATAAGTATTCCATAATGTTGACCACTTTGTAAAGAAAATTGTATTGCTTTTTATTTGAGTGATTAACTATTAAATATTTAAGTCTTGGATAATTTATTAGGTTGCATGGTACCGAATAGCATCCCATTCCACTTCAGCAATAATGCCCTCTCCTCTTCCATATCCCAGGCTATATTGGGAGGGGGGGGGGGGGGGGTAATTTGAACGCTCGTGAACACAATGACAAGCAACAACGAACTAATCAAGTGGGCCACCTTTGTTTTGACCAATCAATTTTTTTACTTTTTTTAATTCAAGGGACATTATTCCATTGCACGTGTGTTATTATTGAATGGAGTCTCTATATACGTAGCGCTGGTGTGGTGCAATGAAGCCTTATATATGGGTTCCATTCCATACCATTTAGCGTTAAGGCATTAGTATTGGGACACTCCCCTCTCTCTGTATATATATAAACACATATCATGTGTAAAGAAAGAGAGAAATAAAGTGCCCCAATTATAATTTGGGTGACCCATTAATATAAGCCATTTATTATAGATTCCATGAAGTTATCTAGAAAGTATCGAAGCATTTACATTTGAAGGGAAAAATGTTCAACATGCTTACACTTGTGTCTAGCAAATAAAAAATATGATTGCTAAAAGAAAAAATGTTGAAAAACACACGTTAGACATTTAGTGAATTATAGATTATATTACATCTGATGTGATATTATGAATTTGATTCAAAGAAATCAAAATGGACCAACAAAAAGAATACATATGTGCTTATAGGTCTGAGAAAAATATATAGCAAACACTTATCATAACATATCATATCAATTAGAAATTTAACAAAAACAACCGAATATTTTATCGCTTATTTATTACAACATATCAAAATAACAATAGAAAAGACACTATAAATAAGAAACACTCAAGTGGAAGGATTTCAAACCATAACAAAACACATTGATACAAGATAGATTATTAATTTTCGGGATGAGCAGCTGCATAAGCCTCGAGGGCCTTGTAGGTTTTTTCATACACATCTTTTTCGGCGTTTAGAACATCTGTAGATGGCTTTTCGTCACCTTTGCAGTTATAAATGACTGTTTGCTTGAATACGCATCCTCCGTCGGCAGAAGGTGTAATCTTAACATGACAGTTGATGGAATCTAATATGCCCATCAAATTGTCACCTTCAAAAAATGTGTAGTCATAGGTAAAGTTGCTCGCATCAATGACATCTTGCTTAAACTTTGCGCTTGTAAATGGGACATCTGCATAAAGTAAGTCATTTAGAAAGAAAATATAGTTTAAAAAAGGGCAACCAAACAAGTTATGGTAAATTGTTCACTTTTAAGAATACTATCAATCAAAACTTATTTTGTTTTCTATTTTAATAGTTAATGAATTCTTACCATCACCAAATGTGAAAAGCCTTATTGTTCCAACACCTCCATCGCCTTCAATTGTCTCAATGGACTTGAAATATTGAGGAGCGGCCTTGGGTGCGATAATATGGAAATTATTAAAACCCTTAAAAACTGCTTCTGCTGGAAATGGAGAAGCAACTTCAACCTCAATGCTAGCGGTACTCATGATTAAGTTTGTTGATGGTAAGTAAAGCGTGTATGATGTTTTTTAAGATTTGTTTGGATGATAGATGAGTGAAGGTTGTGGTATTTATAAGATGGGAGAGTTGTGAGGGTCAAAAATTACATGCTAAATTTCTAGAATAGCACATCAATTTTGACCGATTTGCTCTATCTAAATAATATATAAGAATATTATATTGTTAATTAAATAGACTATTGTAGTAAATACATTAGAATTCAACGTCAAGAACCTTCTTGATTGTTTGCGATATATTTTACGTAATATATATACACATTACGAGAACTGCAAGGGTGCGAGTGTAAAATAAAGTTGTTCAAGAATAAGCAAATATGACGTATAGGTGTCTTCTTTAATAAGATTAGTGGGATTAATGCCCGCGCGTTAATGGGGTGCGTCTTTTTTTTTTTCGCATGCGTGTTGTCACGGGTAATTGCCTTTTTGGCACATGTTACGTGATGACCTTCACATAATTAATAAAACTGCTAACACATTTAAGTTAACATGCCAGCTTAATAAGACAACTAACACACTTTAAGTAAAAATGTATCACTAAGTCACATTGTAAACAAGGCTAACGCCGGCGTCTTTTATCTTATTCTTAAATCTTAACATTGAAATTACTTGTAGCCTTAAATATTTCATGTAAGCTACAGGAAATATGTTCATCAAAATCTTCCATTTCAACATTTATGCATTTTTTATGTAGAGCAAGCCTGTTTACCACCAAGACACATTCGGTTTCCTTTCAATACAAGAATTTGCTAAAAATTATAATTTCACATACGTGTTAATTATAAAAAAAAAAAAAATCTCCATTAATTGTGTTCACCCAAAACACTTATTAAATACCATGCATTGATAATATTAAGAAACAATATTTTTAAAAGGGGTATTGGATTTTAATAATCCCAAGTTTTTCTTGTTGGCCGATAATAATCCATACTTAAAAAATTCCCAATAATGATCCCAACTTTCAAACTTTTGGCCCCTGGTGAACCTTTTTTAACAGAGGACTAACTGGGTTAGTTCCTGCTGACGTGGATGCTGACTGGACTTGCTGACGTGTACAACTTAGATGACGTGGCATGGGCCCTTATAACTGATCCTTATAATCTTAATAATATCTAATAATAATAATCCTAAAAACCCTAATAATCAAACACCCTCATCAGATTTGTTTTGGGGTGTTGGGGTGTTTGAATTTTGGGGATGAAATGGTTTTAAGTTATGATCGATTTGTTTTGGGGTTTTATAATCTGATGAGGGTGTTTGATTATTAGGGTTTTTAGGATTATTATTATTATTAGATATTATTAGGATTATTAGGATTATAAGGATCAGTTATAAGGGCCCATGCCACGTCTAAGTTGTACATGTCAGCAAGTCCAGTCAGCATCCACGTCAGTAGGAACTAACCCAGTTAGTCCTCTGTTAAAAAAGGTTCACCAGGGGCCAACAGTTTGAAAGTTGGGATTATTATTGGGAATTTTTGAAGTAGGGATTATTATCGGCCAACAAGGAAAACTTGGGATTATTAAAATCCAATACCACTTTTTAAAAAAAAACAAAAATGGTTTAGAAAATTCTATTAAATGCATGCATTAATTAATGGGGTATTGGATTTAAATAATCAAAGTTTGGGTCATTGGCCAATAATAATCCAAACTTTTACGTTGGACTAGGATAATCCTAGATGAACATGTGGGTGTCAAAAATGGACCTCCGTTAAGTTTGGACTAACTGGGTTAGTTAAAGATGGCGTGGCTACTGATGTGGCATGCTAACGTGTAACTGATGCTGACGTGGCACCTAAGTTGGCATGCTGACTTGGAAAAACTTTTTTTTTAATATCATAACAATTTTTTTCATCTTCATTATCATCTCCTTCAGCTTCAGCATCATCATCTTCATCTCCTACTTATGATTATTACTTTCAACATAACAAAATTCCATTTCGAACAAAAAAAAGCTCCTTACAAATCTACTTATAGAACATATCTGCTACGCTTACATCTTCTTCCTTTAATATTAATATTAACATTAATAATCCCAATCAATCCAATCCTATCATTTTCTTCGAGTTTTTTCCCAAAATGGTGGACCTACAAAACTTATTTACCAATTTAGTGTAGTTTAAAACATAATTCCCAAAATGGGTCTTTTCTTATTTTTTTTATTAAAAAAAATAAAAATAAGTTAACAGAACCACAACACACACCCCAAATTGTACTTCTACCTTTCTTTCCTTTTTCACCTTTATCTATTCTACTGGTAATAATAATCATTCATCCATCCATTCTCTTGTATCCCATAGTTACAAGAGAAAATGACGTGTTGCCAATTTATTTTTTGAGAGAATATCACAAAGAGAGATTCATGTGAATTTTCTTATGATTTTATCCAAATGCAAAGTTATAATATTTGACCAAAGAATGAAACATGCTAACTGCTAAGCTACGGGAAAGATAATGGAGTGATTGAAAAGCTAATTCATGATTGAAGAATATAGGCCAATGCTAAGCTACGTTTGTTTAAAATTTTAAATCGCCAGAATCAAGAATCATGGGTATGAATCACCAAAATCGTGACTGTGAGTTGGAGCTTGCCGGAATCTTCGGCGGTCAACCGTCACCGGTATTCCTTTGAGTGATTGTCCGAGAAGAAGTGCAATCAGTGGCGTGTGTTGGGTTTTTTGTTAACTGATTTTTGATTTTTTTTTAATATAAAATAAGAAAAGACCCATTTTAGGAATTATGTTTTAAACTACACTAAATTCGTAAATAAGTTTTGTAGGTACACCCTTTTGGGAAAAAAACTCGGTGAAAACCCAATCCAATCAATCTAAACCCAATCAATGTCTGTTGAAAGATCATTCGAAGCATAGGAAGAATTTGCTGAATGTTATTTCAGACTCCTAACTGATAATAGTAATAATAATATTAATTGTGGAATTAATGGGGTTCGTCTTTTTTTATATTGGGAATAAGTTAGGGCAAGTTGGGACGGTGGAGATGAGCCGAAGGTGATGGAGCCGGTGGTGCAGTGGCAATGAGCTGAAGGTGATAGAGCCGGTGATTGAGCTGTTGCTGCTTGAATTCTTCTTGTAAACCATAACAATGATGGGCAGGGGTTCAGATCTGGTCAAATGGAGCCCTTTACGATTTTTCTATTTTGGTTTAGTTGTTTCTAGGGTTTATGTTGAAATTGGGGGTTTTGTTAATGTGAAGGAGATGGTGGTGGTAATGGTTATTGAGGCACTGGGGTTTCGGTAGTGAGAACGATGGATGATGGTGAAGATATTAAGGTGAATGATGATAATGGTGATGATGAACGAGAGATGAAGATGATGATGATGAATATGTTGTGTTATTATTAAAAAAAAACCAAGTCAGCATGACAAGTCACCTGCCACGTCAGCTTACACTAACCCAGTCAAGCAACCCATTCATGACTATCGTTAAAATTCAAACTTTCAGAAGTAAATCTTTCAAAGATTTAAGTGCCTCACAAAGTTATATTTACATGTTAGTATAAAGTGGTAAAAAAAAGGCTAAATTTGTAAAAAGTGTGACTAATACTTTTCCACCTTTAAGTTTGCAATCAAGGTGGTTATGAAGATAATGTGAAAGCCTTGGTACATCTTGATGACCTTTCAGTCTTTTCTTCTTCTGTTCATTACCTTCTGAAGTAAATAAAAAAAAACCTCACAATTTTTTGATAAATAAAACATACAAATATTGGATATGTTTACAAGGGTGATCAATAATAACAATGACCGGGTTATCGAAGTACTTCTAAGTGCTAACCAATGAAACCATGAATATGATTATCAAACTGACAATTGATATAAACATAGTGTTATATGTTTAACCATAGTGTTATAAACATAGTGTTATATTTAACCAAAAAGGGTAAAACAAATTAGCATGCATATTCTTACCCATTATTCTTCTTTGTTGCCCAAGAAGCTCCGAAGATATCAAAGCATCTAAATGACTGAAAATGCTGCACACAAATTTGTTTAATATATATAAGAATTGTTGTTGAGCAGGAAAACATAATAATGACAAGAATAACTTGAAGATGGACATGGGCTACTTCACTTTAGGAAAGTTCGCTTGCTTGAATGTAAAGCATCTTAAGCATTGAAAAAGATAATCACCCGGTTTCTTCACAACCTTAGGAGCTTCATGAACAACATAAAGCAATAAAAATTTATTATTCAACCAAAAAAAACCTTATAATATGTTGTTTATTTAGAAGAATTAGAGGGTTTTAATATCTTCAATATCTATATTTATACTACTATATAATGCATTCTAGATGGACAACATAGTACTTTAACTTCATTTGAGGATGGTATTATTGTAATGTACCTTAAAGCTCAAGACGCATTAATACATTATTTAATAAACTTACATTAATGCATTATTTAATAGATTTCTAATTAAATATGTATTACACTCACATCAAAAAATAGAATAAAAATGCATTAGTAAAAACATCTTTATGCAATTGGACCTCTTTTGGTTCCCAGCTATTCGAATTCTTGTAACCCGCATGATTTAATTGTCACATGATTGCTTTTATGTTGTAATTGATAATCAGGTTAATTGATAATCAGTTTTGCCAATTGGCAACGAACGAAGATATGTTCTGATTCATCTTTTCCTTGACTCACCACACACATCCGTCTTGTAGATTTGATTTAAGATTCTTATCGTAATAAAGTTCTTTTTTGTAGTCATAGTTAACATTTTGATTGCTCATAATTTATGTTAAAATATTGGGCGACGAATTGTTTGTGGGCCACTCGACCCGACCCGAATTATCAAACCGACCCAAAAAATTTTATGCCCAGTCCTACAAATTAAGTTGGAGAAACAAAAAACAGTGAACCCACTAGAAAAAAAATATTGGATCCGTCACTGATGTGAAGGCAACATCAAAGTGACTTTAGGTTTGAAATCTCTACGGCCCTTGGTAGAAAAAAAAATTGGTCACTAATCATTCCATAATTGTTAGTCAAGTCATTCCATAATTGTTAGTCAAGTCCATGTAAATAATTTAAACGCCAAAGTTAAGCAAAAAAGTTCGATAAGTATTCCATAATGTTGACCACTTTGTACAAAAAATTGTATTGCTTTTTATTTGAGTGATTAACTATTAAATATTTAAGTCTTGGATAATTTATTAGGTTGCATGGTTCTGAATAGCATCCCATTCCACTTCAGCAAAAACCCCACAAATAACACCCTCTTTTCTTCCATATCTCAGTCTATATTGGGAGGGGGGGTATTGAACGCTCGTGAACACAATGACAAGCAACAACGAACTAAACAAGTGGGCCACCTTTGTTAAGACAGATCAATTTTTTTTACTTTTTTTAATTAAAGGGACGCAATTCCATTGTCGTGTATTATTATTGAATGGAGCCTCTATCTACGTAGCGTTGATGTGGTGCAATGAAGCTCTATATATGGGTTCCATTCCATACCATATAGCGTTAGGGCATTAGTATTGGTACACCCCCTCTCTCTCTCTATATATATACACACATATCATATGTAGAGAAAGAGAGAAATAGAGTGCCCGGGTGACCCATTAATATAAGGCATTTACTACAGACTCCATGAATTTATCTAAAAAGTATCAAAGTATTTACATTTTGAAGGGAAAAATGTTCGACATGCTTACACTTGTGTCTAACAAATAAAAAATATGTTTGCTAAAAGAAAAAATGTTGAAAAAACACACGTTGTTAAACATTTAGTGGATTATAGATTATATTACATCTGATGTGATATTAAATTTGATTTAAAGAAATCAAAATGGACCAACAAAAAGAATACATATGTGTTTATAGGTCTGGGAAAATATATAGAAAACACTTATCATAACATATCATATCAATTAGAAATTTAAGAAAAACAAACCGGATATTTTATCCCTTATTTATTACAACATATCAAAATAACAATAGAAAAGACACTATAAATAAGAAACACCCAAGTGGAAGGATTTCAAACCATAACAAGACACATTGATACAACATAGATTATTAATTTTCGGGATGAGCAGCTGCATAAGCCTCGAGGGCCTTGTAGGTTTTTTCATACACATCTTTTTCGGCGTTTAGAACATCTGTAGATGGCTTTTCGTCACCTTTGCAGTTATAAATGACTGTTTGCTTGAATACGCATCCTCCGTCAGCAGAAGGTGTAATCTTAACATGACAGTTGATGGAATCTAATATGCCCATCAAATTGTCACCTTCAAAAAATGTGTAGTCATAGGTAAATTTGCTCGCATCAATGACATCTTGCTTAAACTTTGCGCTTGTAAACGGGACATCTGCATAAAGTAAGTCATTTAGAAAGAAAATATAGTTTAAAAAAAGGTAACCAAACAAATGATGGTAAATTGTTCACTTTTAAGAATACTATCAATCAAAACTTATTTTGTTTTCTATTCTAATAGTTAATGAATTCTTACCATCACCAAATGTGAAAAGCCTTATTGTTCCAACACCTCCATCGCCTTCAATTGTCTCAATGGATTTGAAATATTGAGGAGCGGCCTTGGGTGCGATAATATGGAAGTTATTAAAACCCTTAAAAACTGCCTCCGCTGGAAATGGAGAAGCAACTTCAACCTCAATGCTAGCGGTACTCATGATTAAGTTGGTTGATGGTAAGTAAAGCGTGTATGGTGTTTTCTAAGATTTGTTTGGATGATAGATCAGTGAAGGTTGTGGTATTTATAAGATGGGAGGGTTGGTGAGGCTCAAAAATTACATGCTAAATTCCTAGAATAGCACATCAATTTTGACCGATTTGCTCTATCTAAATATTATATAAGAATATTATTTTGTTAATTAAATAGACTATTGTAGTAAATACATTAGAATTCAAAGTCAAGTAACCTTCTTGATTATTTGCGATATATTTTACGTAATATATATACACATTACGAGAACTACAAGGGTGCGAGTGTAAAATAAAGTTGTTCAAGAATAAGCAAATATGACGTATAGGTGTTTCTTTAAGATTAGTTGGAATGTCTGCGCGTTACTGCGGGTGCGTTTTTTTTGTCGCATGCGTGTTGTCACGGGTAATTGTCTTTTTGGCGCATGTTACGTGATGACCTTCACATAATTTATAAAACTAATAACACATTTAAGTTAACATGCCAGCTTAATAAGACAACTAACACATTTTAAGTAAAAAGGTATCACTAAGTCACATTGTAAACAAGGCTAAAGCCAGTGTCTCTTACCTTATTCTTAACTAGTGGGGGACTTAGGAATTATTTTCATGGGGTGTGGAATCATAAACCTTATAAAGGTCATTTATCTATTAGGTCTCTCGGATCGGGTTGGTTCGGTTCGGTTCGGGTCGACTCGTACACCAAAAAGTGTGTCGAAATTACTTATTTGATATGTCATTCTAAAAGTGTGTTGAAATTACTTATCTATCCATCGAGTTTCATTAATAAAGTACATAGACAGATATAGATATAGATGTATGGCACTATATTTTAACCACAACTCAAGCTTATTGGAAATCTCTAATTAAAACATAAATCGTTATTAATAATTAGGTTCCCTGCTACATTAGTAATTTTTGCTTTGCAAAACATTTAAGTTTCTAGCAAATAAATTCTATACGTAGGGTACGTTTGGTAAAACTAGCTAGTGGTTGAAAGTTGATAGTTGTAGCTTTTTATATATATTTGATGTTTAACAGAGTAGTTGGAGCTTTTAATAAAACTAGCAGAGAACCCGCGCGTTGCAGCGTAGTCGACAATACAGGGCGGAAACGTAATTCAAACCTTAAAACGATTAAAAAAAAATCAACATGTAAGGTGTATGTTTGTGTGTGTAAGCACCCGTGCTTCGCAGTGGGGTAATTTTTTAGCGGTTTGACTCATTAACAATTATTATTATACTAATAGTCCTACTCAATATGTTGAAAGTGACAAATTTTGAGAGATTATGAGGAGAAGAAATCATAAGGACCTTTATAAGATCCACATTAAGAGGAGATTGGAACGGCTCATATGTAATCAACCTGTAAATAAGCATCCACATGATAAAAGCAATGCAACACAACTGCTAATTAAGTGCATCATAAATTTCTATTAGTGGCATCAGAAAGTGAAATTGAAAGTTAGGTTAGTTAAAAATATTCCACATAAGACATCCCAAACCCGAGAACTTTATAGACATGCACAGATTGTTTTATTTTCTAGGAACCGAACCCGTTCCAAACCAGTTCATGTCCAAGCCGGTTTTGATTCAGCCCCGGTTTCGCCCGTTTGAAAGACCGGTTTCAAAGTCCAGTTTTGGTTTTGGTTCGTGAACCAATTCATGCGCACACTATTTTTTTTTAAGAAAAAGGCATCACAAATTTTTTTACGTAAAGTTCAACTTTTATTGATTTCAACAATCTTTTTAACGTGTATAGGTATATATTTGTATGTGTAGAAACATTTTTGTATAATTTTGTTATATATAAATTTTTTATATAAAATTGTAATTTTTTTAAATGTGGTAATTAGTTATTACTTAATTTTGTTTGATGCCCTTATCAAATGCTTTATAATATAATCTATACGTACTATAAGTCTATAATAGGAGAGTCGTGAGTTACATAAGAAAGCTAAGTTGTCAAGCAGAGAGGCAGGCCAACAATGTGCGTGTGATGTCATTAATCACCTTAAAATATTCAGAAAAAATATGTGGGCCACTTCAATGTAACACTGTTATCCTCAACAGAGTCTGTTTGTTATTAACGAACAGATGTTCAGACTAAATGTAGCTGACCTGTTAAGTAGTAGATGTTATGCACATCTGTTGCAGTTGTTAAGGCCCTATGTTTGAATTTTAAGAGGAAAATTTTAAATTAACATAGGGAAATGTGGCTCATTATTCCTTCACATAACAAATTCAGTCATTCGTAATATCATATTTGAATTTTCTAAACCACGATTTTCAAATTTCCCCCTTAAAAGATATCTTTAAAACCATGTCAATGTCAATGGACAATGCTAAAGACAATTTTAGTTTTATTCGTGATCTTAATCTAGCTAAAAGATATGTGGAATATGAAGACTCGAATCATACGAAAGTGGAACACAAATTATAAGATGGAGGTGATATTCATCGATGAGTAGGTAACGTTTATAACTTGGTTTTCTTTTTTATTCTTGAAGATGTGCTCTTTTCAGAACAATTTATTCTTTCTGTTAATTGATTTGCAGGGTGACAAGATTTAAGCTTCTATCAAGGCACATTTCATGCAAGTTTTTGACAGTCAACTTGAAGAAGATGCTGTGGTTGTGATATCCACGTTCGGTGTCGGTGAAAACAAGGACCACTACAAAGTAATAGCACATGAATACAAAATCAATTTTTATCGTTGTACAACTGTGAAACATGTTAAGCGTTGGCAAGGTGTTGAGTATGGTTTCAAGTTCATTCCTTTAAAGATATTCTTAACGGAGAAGCTAAGAATCTGTTGAGCGTTGGTTTGTATTTTATTTTTCATTTTAGAACAAACTTTGATATCTAGTGAAGTTGAATATTGTTGCTTTATAGTTAACACATGCTTGATAAAATTGTTTTTTTATTTTTATAGATGTTGCCAGAAGTGTCATTTGGTGTGGTGATTTGGATGTGTTTGGACGAGATCCTAATGAAACCAAACGAATGAATCTTGATATTCATGACTTGGAGTAAGGATTCCTTAAAATTTGTATATTATACATTTTTTTGGAAAAATATTGTTTCTTCTTTTCACACATCACAGTTAATAAAAATATTCTATTTTTAAGTTGAGTCTTATGTTTCAATAGTCGTTTACAATCATTGTTAGAATTGCAAATTTAATTTGTGTAATAAATGGTATCAAGAAGTTAATTCTTGATTGATTGTTTTATTTTTTATGTGGAACATATTTATTAATGTAATAAATTATCTCTAATTAATGTATAGTATCAAATTTTGTGTATGTTTTACATCTATGGTTCTGTTGTGTTGTTGTACAGGTATGACATTACGATGTACATTGTGGAACTCTTATGCAGTACAGTTTAAGGATTTCATTTCCAACATGAATTTCAATAGCCATGTAATGGTTGTTATCCAGCATGGAAGGATTAAGGAGTGGAACGGTAACTTGTGTTTCTTTGTTGTTATTTTAAAAAGATATTATTACAAATTAATTCACTAAAGCTATGTATTTTGTGAAATTTTTAGATCGAATTACAGTTCAAAGCGATAACTTTGGATCTCGCCTCTTTCTCAATCTAGAAATAGATGAAGTTGATGACCTAATGAGGGGGTACTATGTATTTATATTTATATAGGCAAATTTACATTTTGTTTTAGCTAAGCGAATTAATTGTTTGCACCTTTTTATAGTTTTATATTGAAACAAGAACAAGAGTCTGGTTGTACTTCCCAAACAGTTCTTTCTTCCCAGACTGTCTATCCATTGCGTCAGGAATTTATAGTTAGAACACAGAAGAAGCGTGTTGATGAACTCATTGAGATTTAGGAGGTTTCAATGCTTTATACATAGCTTGGACATTTGTTGATTTAATTATATGTTTATTTTCTATAAAAGTATATATTGTGTTTGCAGCCAATGTCTTGTGTTGTGGTTGGAACTATAAAAAGTGTTGAAGAAAGCTATGGTTGATTTTATGCTGCCTGCCGGAAGTGTTACAAGAAAGTTTTAAGTAAAACAGAATATTTGCAACATGCTAAAGAAGTGTGTGAATCACTTTTTTTTTTGTTTCCATATTGTTCATTTCATTTCATACAGTTTTTAGATAAATTATGATTTGTTTTAGGTTCAAGTTGCACATCAGGGTTCAAGATGAAATCGATAGTGTATTGTGATGTTTGATAAAGATGTGATGAAGATCATTGGAGCTGCCGCATGTGATATTAGGGAAAGCCAGTTGAAGGACAACGACACAAACAATTTGTTGCATGAGTTGTCTCGAATTGTTGAAAAGAAATTGGCTTTCAAGATTGATGTTTTTGATTACAATCTTACAAATGAGTACCATGTGTAGACTGTGGCCAAGATTTGTGATGATCCTATTTTAATTGAAGAGTTGGTTGACGGAAATGAGAATGTAGAGGATAATTCTGGCGAGGTATTTATTCAAATTCTTTTGTAATAACTATTTATTTTCTGTAGAGGTTCAAATCTTTTATATTTATTTGTGTATATGATCACTTTTTAGGTCAGTCAGGAAGGTTGTGAAAACAAATCTGTTAACCTTTCAGAATCTTCGCAAGTTGGGTTTCAACTTAGGTCTAAGGTAAGTATGCTTTTGTCAAGTATGTCTAGGTTTTTGCTACACTTTATATTCTTATGTAACATTTTATTAGTTTTTTTTTTTGTGATTTGCTTGAAGGATGTTGTGTGTATTGATGTTGCTGTGGATTCTGCCACAAGCCCCAATGAAAAAAGAAGTGTTGAAGATTCTGATATTGTAAATGTTGTTGAGCAAACTTCTACAAGAAAATGGATGAAGAAGAAGCCAGTTATGTTCAAAAGTTAGGAAGGAAATAATTAATGTATTCAAATGTGTATGTATTCTTTTCAGTGATAAGTTTTTGTTAACATTTTTCAAGTTCAAACATATGTATATCATGTTTCTACAAACTGTTTTAACAACTTTGGATGAATATATTTTTGTTAACAGCTGTTGTTTAACATCTGTTGTAGCAGTGGATGATGTTCTTTTAATTTCATCTATTTTAACTTCTGTTATCCAATGTATGTTCAAACAATAGGGTCTGAACTATTTTAGAGCTTTTTCACAGTTATCAAGTTGAAGATATGTTGAGGTTATAGAGTTTGCATTTCTGTATTGGAGCCTCTGATTGAAAAATTGTAATGAATGACAGTTGTTTTGTGAACATCTGTTGACAAATAATCAAATATTGTACAACTTTCAACTTAGCATAGTCTTGAATACCAAAGTTTATTATTACGACTTTGAAATTATGGAGTTTCCATAATAAGTTTTATTGGTATCAACAATTTTTTGCAATATTAGTTGACAAGTCAATAGATGTTTATAAAGAGTGTGAAATAGATGGTTATAACAAGTTAAGTGAGTTATATGTAAATATTCAATTTAGTTTCTTTAAAATATATTAGTTACAATTAGTAAAATTCATGTCATCGGTTAAAAAAGCGTGTCATGGAATTATAATTAATTTAAAAATAATAAATCGTGAATAAAAGCTACAACTACACATTTTATAGATGCTGATAATTTTTTAGAATTTTTATTGGTATAAAATATATGTTCTTTTTTTTTTAAAGTTATAGGAATAATAAAAGACTTCAAATCATTTGTAAATTTATGGTAACGTTTACAAGTTGTTTAACAATAGCAAAAATAAGTACATTTAGTATTAATGACTGTTCTATTTTTTGTTTTTTTTTTTGTAAGTTTCCATATATCGTTTATGTATACAGTGTCCATTATAGACTTTTAGGGCTATGGACTGTTTATAATTATGAATTTTAAAAGAGTGATATAATTAAAATTTATAGTTATTTCGTTAGATATTGGAGTGCAATTTAAGTATTACAAAGTCTGTATAAATATCTAGTTAAGTGGTTGTATCATCCTTCAGTGGAAAATTGTAATGGATCATAGTTGTTTGAGAACACCTGTTGATAAGTCTTCATATATTGTATACCTTTTAAATTAGAATAGGCTTGAATACGTTAGTTTATTACTACGACATTGAAAGTTAGTTTATTCAACTTTATATTGTTTGAATGTTAATTATTATAATTACAAAATTATTAAAAATAAAATTTTGTGATTTTATTTTTTGTGTTTGTAGTTGTTTTTCAAGTTATATAAGGGCTTGAAAACCCTATTATAGTACGTATAGATATGTTTTCACTCTATAAGACTTGAAGTTGTTCTCATTTCAATTTTCAAATTTATCGTAACGTTTTTTAGTTGTTTAATAATAGCAAAAATAAGTACATTTAGCATTAATTACCGCTGTATTTTTTGTAAGTTTCCATTTAGATCGTTCATCTGTACAGTGGCCATCATAGACTTTTAGGGCTCTGGACCGTTTGTAATTATGAATTTGAAAAGACTGATATAATTTAAATTTATAGTTATTTCATTAAATATTGACTACAAGTTAAGTATTACAAAGTCTGTATAAACATTTGGTTATATCATCCTTCAGTGGAAAATTATAATGGATCACATTTGTTTTACAACATCTATTGAAATCATCGGATATTGTATACCTTTAAACTTAGAATAGGCTTGAATATGAAAGTTTATTATTACCACATTGAAACTTAGTTTATTTAACTTTGTATTCTTTGAATGTTAATTATAATAGCGACAAAATTATTAAAAACTAAAATTACACATTTTATAGATGTTGATATTATTTAAGAATTTTTATTGCTATAAAATATATGTTTATTTTTTAAAGTTATAGGAACAATAAAAGAGTTCAAATCATTTGTAGATTCATTTTCTAAAATGAAATAATTTTAATTGTTTAATTAAAATAAAAATGATATTGTCCTTCACGGGTAGCTCAGTTGGTGAATGGACCGGGGATCCCTCTTGGGGCCCAAGAGGGTCTCAGGTTCGATTCCCACGAGGGACATAATGAGAAATGATGGATAACTCTTGGCCTATGGTCACGAGTTCAAGTCCTGATATCGCCCAGGTTTTACCAATCCTTTACCGTCGTGCCTACGGGCAGGTGAGGGGTTGGGTTTTCCCCGGTTTCGGGAACTACATGGGCGGGCCTGACTACCCCAGCCGCCTGAGGTACGTATGGGCCCTCCATTGGGTTGGTCGTGGGGTCTGTCCATAGTGTGGGGACTCCCCTGGGTACTCGCGCAAAAATGTTTGTTGGTCGTTCAAAAAAATGATATTATGTAATTTTATTGTAATATATTTTAGTTTTTTAATAATAGTAAAAATGAGTTGATCTACCATTAATAATCGTATTTTTTTGTAAGTTTTCCTCAAGATCGTTCGTCTATACAGTGCTATCATAGACTTTTAGGGCTCTGGATTGTTTGTTGATGTGTGAAATGTGTAGTAAATAAATCGTTCAAGTTTTAAAAATGGAAAAACCTACAAAACCACACACTAACGGCAAGTGTACCGGTCGCAGTGTAGCAGAGCAAGTAAGTCCGGAATATCGAACCGTGGACACAATATGGCGACTCTCGGTACTAAACCTCTGTCGACTCCTAGCCTACTAATTTGGATTTTTGAGAATTAATTTTAAACTAAATGCAAATAAAATTAAAGCAATTAAAATAAATAACACAGAGACGAAAAAAAGAAGCTAAGAACACTTGATCAAACTCAGATAATATGGAAGGCAACTACCTAGGTCTAGAATCCTACCCGCAGATTCACAACTCTCGGAATCGAATAATGGATTGGCTACCAGGTTTTCTAAAGATACGCCCGACCCAGGAAACCCCTAAAGCATGCTAGATCACCTCCCGGTCTCACTAACACCTCTCAGAAAATCCTAAGGGACGTGTAAATCACTGGTTACTAGTTTGGATCACCTCCCGGTCTCACCTCACTAGGGAATGCTAAGGTACTCGAAAGACTCGCTCACCTCCCGGTCTCGCTAGTCACAACACACTCAACAATGTGAAGGAGTAATCTAATTGGTTTGGAAATAATTCGGAATTACAAGAATCTAAAGACACACTAGGCAAGGATCACCTCCCGGTCTCACCTCTACCCGATACCTAAAGATCTAGACAACCCGACACCCTATCACCTCCCGGTCTCAAGGAATGGCAGAATACCTAAGTCCTCTAAACTCTCAAATCAAGTTCCTATGGAATTAGACGTCAAAAACCATAAACTAGTTACAAGCACAAAGCAGGTAACCTAACATGCATCTATAACTGAAAGACATTCAACAAGACACATGTGGAACTATCAAAGATAATAAATTAGACTTAAATACGCATACGCATTATAACCAAACGCAATTAAATCTTTACCAAAACATAAGCCAATTATATAATTAAACGAATCCGAAAGTTATAAAAAAATGCTAAGTATTCATCATACCGACCTAGGTAGCCTAAGTGTTTAGCTATTCATAACAACGGAAAAAGATAAAAACTTAGGTTCACAATAATATATAGTCATGGTCTTAATATTTATAAACACGAAATAAATAAATATAAAGCCAAAAATTATTATAGTCGAACCCGTGCCTTCAATCTTAACCCGTGCCTTCCTGGCCTTCACTTCCCCTCTATTCTTTTACTAGAGGTGCTGTGGAGTTTGATGTCTTCTTGACTTTATCTGACCTCAATGCCACTGTTGGATAATTGTTTCGATGATAATATATTGTTCTCCAATGGCGGCGCACTTTGATATGTTGTGTGATGATAAATGATAATATCTCCAAAAAAATGTGCTGCTCGATTTCCCATTTTCCAATGTAGTGCTCTTCTTTAATAATTGTGGTATGGTATTTTTTTTAACTACAATTGGGCTTTTACGTTTGTTTTTTTTTTTTTTTGTATTTTGCTTTTTTGTCACATACAAGTCAACGACTTCCAAGTCTATTATTATTATTATTATTATTATTATTATTATTATTATTATTATTATTATTATTATTATTATTATTATTATTATTATTATTATTATTATTATTATTAGTAGTAGTAGTAGTAGTAGTAATATACTCCAAGCTCGCAATCTCGGGTGTTCATGGCTCGACCAAAGTTTCTCGTCTACGCTCCAACGTCCATGAACACTGGCTCTCAAGTGTTGGTGTCTTGATTAAAATTCATTCGTTTTGAGCTCATTCTCTCCAAACACCTATAAAATGATAAAATAAATAAATAAATAATAAAACTGACACGAAAGGAGTACAAACTTGACCAAATAATATACAAAATACATAGGAAATTAGATGTGTTTTGCAACACATCATTTGTAATTATGAATTTGAAAAGACTCATATAACTTAAATTTATAGTTATTTCGTTAGATATTTATTACAAGTTAACTATTACAAAGTCAGTATAAAGATCTGGTTATATTATCCTTCAGTGGAAAATTGTAATGGATCACAGTTGTTTGAGAACATCTGTTGAAAGTCATTAGATTTTCTATACCTTTGAACTTAGAATAGGCTTGAATACGGAAGTTTATAATTACGACATTTAAACTTAGTTTATTCAACTTTATATTCTTTGAATGTTAATTATAATAGTGACAAAGTTATTTGCAATATCTGTTGACAAGTCAATAGATGTTGATAAACAGAGTATGAAACAGATGTGAAGGGATAGGGAGCCTAATCTGAAAGGCGTCCCTATCCCCACTAACAACCCTGCGCCACGTCACGGCGCAGGAGCATACTCGCGCGAGGACAGCCAATCAACATCCTCGCGCGCTGGCACAGATGATAAGCAACAACTAATACCTGATACGCGCGTGCCATCACACGCGGAAGATTCCCTTGGCACGTCAAAGGAGGTACAAGGGATGACAAAAGGAAGATTCATAAGGATCTGTGTCAGAACATACACCAACAGAAGAAGGACATGTGGCAGATAGTACAAAAGGGGAACGGCTGCACTGTACACGCTGTCGTGAATAGTGACCAGCAGGCATTACTTCCTCCACTGTCAGGCGTCAAATCAGACAGCAGAGATAGCCTGGACACTGTAGCAAGTACGACGTTACTGTGCACCACCAGAAGGCGGACACGTGTCCAACTACAACAACGACCACACTGTAGGCTGACGTCATCAACAGTGCCTCGTCCTTTCCCGCCATTTCCAGAAAGACCATGGGCTTGGGCCCCGGTTGGGCCCAAGCCAATGGTGTCATTTGTGGGCCTCTCCATGCGGTTCACTACTAAGTCTATAAATAGCATCAGATACAACTCATGTAGGCATTCACAAATACAACCATCACTACTGTACTCATTACTTGTAATTCTCTCTTGTTAGTAATAATATTCCGGTGCCCTTACAGTGGACGTAGGTCATTAACGACCGAACCACTTAAATCTCTTGTTCATATCACACACAATACATATCACACTCACCTTAACAAACTCTCGGGTTGTCATAACGGTTTGGGTAAAGGATTAAACCTGTAGTTACATAAGTATTAACCCCCCGGAGCTTAGTCCTAATCTCCGGTATACTTATTGTTTCTTCAAGATGGTTATAACAACTCAAGTGAGTTATATATAAATATTAAATTTAGTTTCTTTAAAATATTAGTTAAAATGAGTAAATTTCATGTCATTGCTTAAAAAAGTTTGTTATGGAAATATTATTAATTTAAAACATAATACATTTTCAATAAAAACTATAATTAAAAATTTTATAGATGCTGATATTTTTTAAAAAATCTTATTGCTATAAAACATATGTTCAGTTTTTAAAGTTATTGTAACAATAAAAGAGTTCAAATCAATCGTAGATTCATTTTCTAAAATGAAATAATTTTAATTGTTTAATTAAAATAAAAATCATAATATGTAAATTTATGGTAACATTTTTAGTTGTTTAATAATAATAAAAATGAGTTCATCTATCATTAATAACTATCGTATTTTGTAAGTTTCTATCTATATTATTCATCTGTGCAGTGGCCATGATACACTTTTAGGGATCTAGACTGTTTGTAATTATGAATTTGAAAAGACTGATATAATTTAAACTTATAGTTATTTCGTTAGATATTGACTACAAGTTAAGTCTGTATAATTAAACATTTTATAGACGCTGATATTTTTTAAGAATTCTTATTGCTATAAAATATATGTTCATTTTTTTTAAAGTTATAGTAACAATAAAAGAGTTCAAATCAATCATAGATTCATTTTCTAAAATGAAATAATTTTAATTGTTTAATTAAAATAAAATCATAATATGTAAATTTATGGTAACATTTTTTAGTTGTTTAATAATAATAAAAATGAGTTCATCTATCATTAATAACTATCGTATTTTGTAAGTTTCTATCTAGATCATTCATCTGTACAGTGGCCATGATACACTTTTAGGACTCTAGACTGTTTGTAATTATGAATTGGAAAAGACTAATATAATTTAAATTTATAGTTATTTCGTTAGATATTGACTACAAGTTAAGTATTACAAAGTCTGTGTAAACATCTGGTTATATCTTCCTTCAGTGGAAAATTGTAAAGGATAACAGTTGTTTAATCACATCTGTTGACAAGTCATAGTTATTGTATTTGTTTAAACTTAGAATATGCTCTACAATTTTTTGCAATATCTGTTGACAAGTCTATAGATGTAAATTTATTGTAATATTTTTTAGTTATTTAATAATAGTAAAAATTAGTTCATCTACCATTAATAACCGTCATATTTTGTAAGTTTTATCTAGATCGTTCAACGATACAGTGGTTATCATAGACTTTTAGAATTCTAGACTGTTTGTAATTATTAATTTGAAAAGACTGGTATAATTTAAATTTTTAGTTATTTCGTCAACTATTGATTACAATGGATGACAGTTGTTTGAAAACATTTGTTGACAAGTGAACAGATATAGTAAATCTTTCAATTCAAAGAGCGTCGAATAGCAAAGTTAATCATTACGATATTGAAACTTAGTTTATTGAAGTTTATATTGGTTGAAATTTAATTATAATAGTCACTATAATATATTGTAATGAGTAAAGTTCATGTCATTGGATAAAAAGTGTGTCATGGAATAATAGATATACTTATTAATTTTAAACATAGTATATCGTGAATAAAAACTATAATTACACATTTCATAAATGATTATATTTTTTTAAAATTTTTATTACTATAAAATATATCTTCATTTTTTAAAGTTATAGGTATAATAAACAAGTTCAAATTATTTGTAGATTTATCTTCTAAAATTAAATAATTTGAATTGTTTAATTAAAATAAAAATGATAATATGTACATTTATGGTAACATTTTTTAGTTGTTAATAATAGTAAAAATAAGTACATCTACCATTGATAACCGTCGTATTATGTAAGTTTCGATCTAGATCTTTTATCTGGACAGTGGTCATTATAGACTTTTAGAATTGTAGACTATTTGTAATTATGAATTTGAAAAGACTGATATAATTTAAAATTTATAGTTATTTCGTAAGATATTGATGACATATAAAGTTTTACAAAGTCTGTATTAACTTTTGGTTATATTAACCGTCAATGATTTCAAAATGTTGAGTATCTACATCTGTTGTTTGATAACATCTGTTGTTAAGTCATCAGATATTTTATACGTTTCAAATTCACAGAGGCTCGAATATCAAAGTTAATCATTATAAGATTGAAATCTAGTTTATTCAAGTTTATATATTGCTTGAATGTTAATGTTAATGTTAATTATTAATAATATTATATTATATTTTATTATTTTATTATTTGTGTTTGTAATTGTAATTGTTTTTCAGTTTATTTATAAGACGCCCAAAAACCATATTATAGTAGGTATAGATATTTTTTCAGTCTATAAAAGGCGACTAACTCTTCATTTTAGTTTCAACTTTCCAACACTTGAACCATTGGAAAGCAAACCAACTTTTATACCTGCAATATAATGTTATTTCTTTTAAACTTCGTACATGTAGTCTTCTCCAAAATTCTTTCTATGAAAGAAATATGTATTACCAATAACCCTTTGGTAATGAAGTTCGAATTGGTGTTCTTGGAAGATTCTTACGGTCAAAGAAAAATATTTTTTGTAGTATTAGAAAATCTAGAGTCTGTTCAAAATGAGATGGGTGTCTAGATAAATAGTATGTCTCTAGCTTTACGAGGAGCTAGAGACATGTTATTGTATATGTTTTCTTTTTCTTTGGAGTCCGCCTTCTTTGGTTTTGTTTTGTGGTGTTTTGGCTGTATTTTGTATTTTATTTGTTGTCTTATATAGAAATGTGTTAGTTGGTATTAGTTCACTTTTGTGGCGATATCGGAGTTTTTTAGAAGACTTATTTTTTGTATGTTTGTAACCATTTTTCCTTTGTGGTGTTTTGGCTGTATTTTGTATCCTGTATGTTTTTAACCGTGATATTTTAAGTAAAATTATGCAATTGCACTTATAAGTTTCATTGCTATAGTAGTTTTTTTCAATACTTGTTTACATTTCAACACATGTTTGTAAACCTAGCATTGTACTATAGAAAAAATTGAAGACACGTTTGACCAATGAAGACTTTGCTGAAACAGACTGTTAATATTTCTTAAAAAACTGCTACAAAAACATATCATTAAATATTGAAGTTAAAATTTGACTTAAAGGCTCAATTTAACATTAACGGTGTTGAGTGGTAAATAATAATTACGATCTCGAGTACTTCGTTTAAAAATTTTATTAACAAATTTAATTTTACAATCTTATTGAATCAGAAAAATAAGTCTTAATATAAGGACCCATGTGATTTATATGTAAATAAATGATTTAGTTAATTCAGAATATTGATTATATTCAATAAGCTTCATGTGAATTCTTAAAGAGATACTTATTTCATCTAAATCGAGCGTCTAAGTCCAAACTTAAAGATTAAGATTTTGAAACTTAGTTTCTGTTCCACATTGTAACGTCTAATTGAAAATTTGTACTAGACGACGGTTATTTCATAACAGCTGTTGACAATTCAACAGACGTTGCAATATTTTATTTTAAAAGATAGTTTAAAAGTATGATAAAATATTGAATTATAATTTTTAAATGTGAACTAAAGCTCAGTTTTATATTAAGGGTGTTCAATAGTAAATAATAAATACAATCTCGTGTACTTTATTTTAAAATGTTATTGTAAAATTTAATTTCATATCTTGTTGAATCTAAAAAATGAATGTTACTGTTGTTAGGAGTCAAGTGAATTATATGTAAATAATAATTTATCTAGCTTCTTCAAAATATTACTTACTTTGAGGAACCTTCATGTTAATTGTTGAAAAGATACTTAATTCTTCTAAATAGAGGATCAAAGTTCAAAGTTAATGATTAAGATTTTGAAATGTAGTTTATGTATATTCATTGTAATTTGTAATTGTAAAATTGTATTGAATGACAGTTGTTTGATAACAACTGTTGATCATTCAACAGATGTTGTAAAACAGAGCATATAGAATAAAATGAGTATACTTTTACCTCAACAGAGGTTCGAATACCTAAGTTAATGATAACGATTTTGGGACTTAGTTAATTCTATTTTATATTAATTGAATGTTAAATTTTATAATAGTAATTATAGATGTTTATTCACTGTATTAAAGTGATGATGATATTTTTTTTGAAGTTTTATTGTTATAAAATATATTTTTATTTTTTAAAGTTATAGGAATAATAAAAGAGTTGAGATTTATTTTCAAAAAGTAAATAATTTTATTTGTTTAATTAAAATAAAAATGATAATACGTAAATTTATGGTAAGATTTATTAGTTGTTTTATAATAGTAAAAATAAGTACAACTACCATTAATTACCGCCGTTTTTTGCACGTTTCTATCTAGATTGTTCAACTGTACAGTTATCATCATAGGGTTTTAGGGCTATCGACTGTCAAGTAATAATCATTACCTTTAAACTCGAATTTTGAAGTTATTGGATATTATTTATTTAGTTATTTATCAATATTTTTTTTATTATCACTATTATTCTATGAAATTGGTAATACGTAGGAATAAATTAAGACATAGATATTTCTATTGATTAAAAAATACTAATAAATTGGGTTAAATAAACTTTATTATATGTTGTTGTATGTGAAATCATGTGTAATTACTAAAAATGTTTTGGGGGTTAATATTTATCATTTGTTTTCCAGTTTAAGATTTGAATTATGAAGTTGAAAAGACCTATATAATTTAAATGTATAGTAGTTTCATAAGAAGATTTTGAATTTTGTATTAAAAAAATATTTGTTAAGTAAAGTAAGTGTACATAATAATAATAACTTTAATAATATTAGGACAACAATATTAATTGTAAAGTCTGTATAAACATCTGTTATATCTTCCTTCAGTGGTTTCAACATGTTGAGTCTGTACAACATATATTGATTCACCATTATCTGTTTGTTTTTAAAATATGTTCTGTCAAATAAATGTTTTGATCGTCTGCTGAATTTTATTTTGACTTATTGTATGTTTGTACAAAATGAAATATAATTTAAAAAGTATAATATATACTTATATATAAGATTTATATTTTTTAAGCATGCTTTGATTCCAAAATTACAGCTTTTTCCATGTCTAAATACTAAACTATCGTGAAAGTTACTATTGCTGATTCTTTATTATTTCATCCCGACGATGCTTCCTTTCCTTACTGATGGAAATAATATTATCAGTAAGGCCTTTCATCTTCTTGGCAATATCGTCGTTTAATGCGAGTTGATCCGCAAGGTACTGTAGAGCTTTGTTTCGTTCAATTGACTTGGGAATTTCAACCATATCAGCGATGCTTTTGGCGTTTTTCCTTAGGTTTGCAATACTAGAGATGTAAGCATTCCACATGAGTTTCTTATTGTTTCTTCTTCAAAAGATTCTTTTTTGAAAGCTTTAGTAAGTATTTCATTTGCTGTTTGTTGGACTCTGGTTTGGTAATTTTGAGAGGATGACATGTTTTTGTTTTATGTAAATATTTGATTATTGTATGGTTAGACATGCATGGTATTAGAGTGTCTTGTATATTTATATATGTATATATAGATGCGGTGAATACAAAATAACTTCGAATACGCTATGCTACACGTGTTTTACACGGGGAGACGTTTAAATTCCAAGTGATACATTATACATTTAATTTTTGTGTTATAGTGTATAGATTTTACAGTTGCCACTTGGTAAATATAGTTTTTCGTCTACCGCATTTATAGCATTAAATTTTGGTAATTAATACAAAATGGGTAAATTTGGTTTTTATTTGAAATACCGTCTTATAAATATGTAAATCTTTTACTGAAAATTCTACAATATAGTCATAGTCATATATAATATAGGATATTTATTAGTAGTTTCTTCAAGTTATGGCATCATCATCTTCACCAGCAGTACTCTCAGGCGATTTGAAGGTTGATTTAATTAGACAAGTTCTTGTGCAATATGATAAAGATGTGTTGAAGCAGAGTTTCACGCGTATTTCAAACTATTTTGATAAAAAAAAAAAAAAGACAAGGTAATCAGAAAACTGAAGTTTTTGCCCCCATCAACAATTCGTGACATTGTTGTAGTGTTTTATATTGATGCGATGAAAAGTGATCCGGAGAAGTTAGAAATAACTGCTGATATCGTAAACTCACTAAAGTGTTCTATCGAGTTAAAGTTGAACTTTGTAAATTCATTTTGAATCTTATTATGTTTAATATCTTTCTTTTTTATAGGTTTTTTTGTAATGCAGTAAATGTTCATGTAATAGCATATTATTTAAATAAAATATTAGTTTTTTGTTTATCTTATTTGTGTAATAGATACATCAACATTTGTTGTAAAAAAAGTTAACTGAAATTCTGTTGGAGTGAACAGACACTTAAGGCAAAATAGATGTTAAACGTCAGTAGATATTGAACTATTGTTGAATGATTTGAGGATATGGGAACAACATATAGCATGTTATCAGATGTTCGTAAAATTTGTTGTCTCAAACAGGCGGTTAGAAAATACATAAAAGACGAGATTAAAAAATATTTGGTAACTTTTATTGATTTAAATGTACTTAAGCAAATTTATAAATGTAATTTAAATTAGTAAAAAGATGTCAAATAAATATTTCATTTAAGTAATTAAGTTTGTTAAGAAAGGATTTTAACTAAAAATTAATTTAATATAGAATTTTAAGTTACAAAAATCGTATATTATTTTTGTTTCTCAATAGTCTATTATCGTTTGTTTATCAATCGTCTATTATTTTTGTTTAATTATTCATTGTAAGTTATTTTTTATCTTTTATCTTTTGATTAATGGAATAGTTCAAAAAAAAAAAACTCTAAAATATGCATTGTGGTTAATAATTGTTCAAAAGTACTTAAACATGATGTATTTTATTTAGAACAAAAAAATATTTTAATATAAGTCTATAGAAGGTAAATACACTTTACAATGATTAATATATGTGGTAAAAAAGTTAATTGAAATTCTGTTGAAGTGAACAGATACTTAATGCAAAATAGATGTTAAACATCAGCAGATATTAAACTACTGTTGAATAATTTGAGGATATGGGAACAGTATATAGCATGTTATCAGATGTTCATAAAATTTGTTGTCCCGAACAGATAGTTAGAAAATACATAAAAGATAAGATTAAAAAGTATTTGGTAACTTTTATTGATTTAAATGTACTTAAGCAAATTTATAAATGTAATTTAAATTAGTAAAAAGATGTCAAATAAATATTTCATTTAATTAATTAAGTTTGTTAAGAAAGGTTTTTAACTAAAAATTAATTTAATATAGAATTTTAAGTTACAAAAATCTCCATTATTTTTTTTTTCTCAATCGTCTATTATTTTTGTTTAATTATTCTTTGCAAGTTATTTTTTATCTTTTCTCTTTTGATTAATAGAATAGTTAAATTAAAGTAAAACACTAAAAAATGCATTGTGGTTAATAATTGTTCAAAAGTACTTAAACATGATGTTGTTTTATTTAGAACAAAAACAAAAAATATTTTGCTATAAGTCTATAGAAGGTAAACACACTTTACAATGATTAATATCTATGATAAAAAAAAAAGTTAATTGAAATTCTGTTGGAGTGAACAGATATTTAAGGCAAAATAGATGATAAACATCAGCAGATATTTAAACTACTGTAGAATGATTTGAGGATATGGCAACAGTATATAGCATCTTATCAGATATTCATAAAATCTGTTCTCTTGAACAAATTTTTAGAAAATGCATAAAAGATAAGATAAAAAAATGTTTCGAAACTAGTATTGATTTAAATATACTTAAGCAAATTTATAAAGGTAAATTAAATTAGTAAAAAGATGTCACATAAATATTTCATTTAAGTAGTTAAGTTTATTATGAAAGGTATTTAACTAAAAATTAATTTAATATAGAATTTTAAGTGCATTATTATAATACAATATCTGAAATAGACCTAATTATATTGTATTATTCATCGGTATTCCCGTCTAATATATAAGCTGTGAATTATCACTGTTAAAACTTTCTATCAATGTTGTGAATTAAAGACTTTCAAAGGAATTCGTAATCTACATAGCTTTTAGTATTTACTTTTTTTTTTTAAATCAGTTTAGTGATTCATTTATTTATTCTAATACTTAAGTAACATGCAAATCAGCCGTGTTGTTTATTATGATTATATTTTTATGATTCTTCTGAAGTAATATAATTTTCTTAGTAATTGGTTTTACATTGATTCTAATAGGTTAAACAGTTGAAATGGGCTCTTTCATCGCATGTGTTTTTGATCCACAAGCTGAAAATCTGGTATTTATAATGTTATTGAAAGTTATATTTTTTTAAAAACCTTTAATAAAATCTTTTTGGTTCTTACATTTTTTTAAATGTTGTTTGTTCATAGAACCTATCAGAAAATGTTGTTGGTAGCTTTCATCCTTCTAAAGCTATGGATAAGCACGTAATAATAATTACTACAAGAGATAGGAGGGAATATAAAGTTGTTTTAAGAAGACTTTTTTTTAATGATCTGAGTTCAGTGAAGGATGGCAAACTGTTGTTAAGGATATGGGACGTGAAGTCTATGACATATTATTATTTGAGTATGTTTCTAAAGATACTTTGTTAATGTACTGCTTTCAAAACTTGATTTGTGGGAATTCTTTCGTACAGTTGTTGTATGACCCTTCAAGCAAATTTTTAGTACGTATTTTTCTGCTATTGTTATCCCTATATTTACCATTACAAATAACAAATAACAAACATTTTTTTATTTGTTTTACTAACAGAGAGTACCTAATGGTTTTTCTTCTGTCTATCTTAGTGCTAAAGTTTCTGAAGCTTTAGTAACTATTAAGTTTCGTGATCTTTCATGGACTTTAAAGATAATTTGTTTGGAGAAACAATATTATTTCTATTATGGATGGTTGAAAGTAGTTAAAGATCTTATGTTGGATGTTTTCGATTTTATGTTTCTAGAGATGAGAGACCTGTTCACATTTCGAATTAAGGTTTTTTTAAACAATTCTACTACTCTTTTTTTGCAAAATCAGCAACTTGAACAATCAGTTGAAGGTATTGAAATTTCTGATGAAGCTCAGCTTGATATGCAAGTTATAAAACTGTTATATGTTTTGTATATATTATAAGAATTTATATTCAATTAATATTACATCATATCTAATGTTATGTACTAATATATTTTTAAATGTTTGTACAGATAGATGATTTAGATGAGAATATTACTTTAGAAGTTTATGAGCATAATGTTGTGATTGATAAACGTTATGTAAGTTATATATTACTTTATGTTTTGTATTTTTAATTATCTTCGGTAATGATAGTATCTTGTACCTGAACCGGTGGCTCACTTTTTCTAAGTAATGGGGAAGAGGACCGAAACATGCCACTGAAAGACTCTACTGAGACAAAGATGGGCTGTCAAGAACGTCAAGCACGTAGAGGAGGTAGGATGGGCAGTTGGTCAGATCTAGTATGGATCGTACATGGACGGTAGTTGGAGTCTATATTTATCTTAAATACTCTAACAGACTCTAATTAATACATCATTCATGATTGAATATACAATTCAAAAATTTTTATTACATAAATCCTACTCTATTCTTTTTTTTTCGAATAAAAGATCAGAAAGTAAAAATACTCAAAAATCACAATGAAACCGTCCATTGTCTAATGGATAGGACAGAGGTCTTCTAAACCTTTAGTATAGGTTCAAATCCTATTGGACGCAATTTTTTTCCAGATATTTTTTAGATTTCGAGATCCAAAAATCTATTTTGAATGATTTGAATCGAACTTAATTAAGTAATAATGTTTTCAATATAAATCAACTTTTCAGCGGCTTTCATGCTACAATAGTTAGGTTAGCTAAGATTAGTTGGCCACATAAGATTTTGGTTCAAGTGAATGGTGGTGAAGTAAACGAGTGTAAACTTTATGTGGAACAATATAAGAATAGAAAAAGATACTACTTAAATTTTAATAATTAAATTTGCATTTACTTTTAATAATATAACTAACACTCTTATATTCTCATTTCATAGGTTTGTGGTTAGTCAATGGGTAAACTTTACAAAATCCAAAGGTTTGAAAATGGGTGACTGGTGTAATTTCAAGTTTGATGAATCAGAAGGAATTTTGGTCATAACATAACATTAATCTATGGTAGGTTTTGGAAATAGTTTGATGTTGATTTAATGTTATCATATTGGTGGTGTTTAGTTGTAAATCTTAGGTTAAATGTAGTAACTTCTTGACTCTTTATTTTGTAGTTCTAAATATGGTTATTTTAGGTCGACAAATGTTGATCAGTTTTGATGTAAATTTATATGAAGAATTTTGAAATTCTAAATATGATATCATTGTTAGTAACAAGGGTTTAAGTCAACATCTATTTGAAGGAAACTGTTTGAGGATCATTTGTTTGAATCAACAATTGTTTGTAGTTACAACGGTTTTAGAAATATTTCCTTAACTACTCTAGATAAATGAATTTATAATTTGTTGTTTACTAAACATACTATAGATGTTGGCCTGTTTATGTTTTTTAAATTTTGGTGAGTAATTGTTTTAAATAAAGATATACTCTTCCTCTGTTTATTTTTAATATGTGATATCTCAACAGAGCTCTAATCCGTCTGTGTATTTATCTTTCCGTGGTTGTAACATCTTTCAGTATTAAACATCTGATCAGTACTATTAACTGCTATCATGAAAGGAACAGATGTTACTAAACAAATTTTCCTTACAATAAACGATTGGCTTCTTAATGTTGTTTTTAGTAAACAGGCTTTAAAATATAATAAACCAGTGTTTCGTTTTCTAATGAAATTCAGTGTAGAATATTAAGAGTCGTGAGTGATAAATAATAATGACGACCTTGAAACTCGATTTATTAAACTCATGCGGTATTTTATTTGTATTTAAGTGATTTTTTCTATTGATTGTAATTATCAATCTGAAATAATCTATCGATTACACTTCTAGAAAAAAAAATCCATTCAAAGTGGCACAAGTTGTTTGTTGGTTTCAATCCGTCTGTTGATTTATCTTTCCGTGGTTGTAACTCCTTTCAGTACTAAACATCTGTCAGTACTATTAACTGGTATCGTGAAAGGAACAGATGTTAGTAAACAGGTTTTCCTTACAACAGACGATTGGCTTCTTATTATTGTTTTTACTAAACAGACCTTAAAATATAATTTAGTCTTCCTGTGTTTTCACACGGGATTTCACCTAGTATAGATTATAGATATAGATTAATGGTAATTGGAGGTTATGATAAAAGAATGTGTACAAGTAGGTTTTGATAGAATCGCTTGGAATGGGGACGCAACTGTCTTAGCCGATGACTGGAATGCAGATACATATACGGTTGCAACCATATCTGAGATGGAAGACGCTTTCTTTATGTTATCTTCTATTCAATTATCGAACAAACAAGATAGTTGGACTTGGGACCCAGATGGATCATGCGTTTTCTCGGTGGTGAACATTAAAGAATTAATAAAGAAAGGCAGGAATGAATTCAGACCTCACCAATTTACTTGGGAATCTTGGGTTCCTATCAAAGTTAACATTCCGACCCGACTTGCTCTTACAAGGAGAAATATAATTATGCCGTCTTTGGCCTGCCTTCTCTGTGATGTGTTTGATGAATCTTGTGAACATGTTTTTATTGATTGTGGGTTCGCCTTTGGTGTCTGGTGCAGCATTTGGAACTGCTGCAAGGTGCAACCAGTAAGTCCGTTTGATTTTAAAGATTTACTCCAAATACATAATCAGGTTCAAGGGACGAAATGGGCCAAGAAAATTGTTAAAGGTATTACCATGACTACATGTTGGGCTATTTGGAAAACAAGGAACAAAAACGTTTTCGATAATAAAACTCCAAAGGTGGTTGACGTGGTGACCGATGTGAAGTCTTTAACGTTTTTATGGATTAAGAGTCATAGTAGGTTTGATAATATCTCATGGAAGGATTGGACGGTTTTTCCTATGTATATGTTTTAATCAGGGGCAGAGGTATATATATTGTCCCGTAGTCACGGGACATCAATGCTTTTCGGTTGTGTATAGACATGTATGCATGGTATTTTCGAGTGACATCAATGTTTTTTGAACGGTGACTACATTCAGTTATGTGACGAAAAAAAAAGTAAAAAAAACTGCATCTTTTGAAAGCTCCGGCAATCGGAGAGCGAACTTTTTGACTCTGTACTTGGGAAGGGAAAGATGTAAACCAAAGAAGATAGAAGAAATGGTTGGTTTAATAACTCAATAAGAAATAAAAATTTAATTTACGGGTTCATATTATAGACTAGGATGTACAGTGCCTATCCTCTACTCTCTCTGATTTGAAATGACCACTCTGATTATTTGTCTTCTTTTAATTGTTTATTCTTTTATTAAAAATTATTATACTGTATGTCGTTAAAAAGTAAAAAGTTATACGAATTTTAGCATTTCTCTTTTATGACTTTATTGTTCATTTATGTATATACTATATACTATATAGTTTGCCTTAGGAATTTCATTTTAAATAACATTCAAATCTATAAAAAGGTTTCTTTTTTATAGATGTTTAACCGCTACAACTCTAGCAATCTTTCATAGTACACCTCATTATTTCAAATGCAACATTACTAACTTAAAATTAAACTCAGCCAATTCTAATTAAATGAGCTCAGTTCTAATTAGATAAAGTTAGTTACTATTCTAAAAACTTACTCCCTAGTTTTACTGGTTGCAACAACTAGTGTAGAAATAAGTTTTTCTTCATTGAAACATGTGAAGCCAGGATTGTGTAATAGGATATATGTGAATATATAAACGATACTTGCACTTGTTATGTTGGAGAAGAGTTCTTTCAACAAGTTTTGATCAAAGATGTAATGCAACATTTTTCAAAAGATTAAAACTCGTAGGGAACAACTATAAGTAGTTTTTAGAATTCGTAAAAACTATCGAATTTAAATTATCTGTTTTTTTTTTCTAATGACAATGTTTTTTTATTATTGTATCATATTTTTATTATGTCATGAACCTTACTTGATCGGACCTGTCAAACTGACCTGGAAATTTTTATGTCCGGTTCTATGAAATTCATCTAAAAACAGTGACAACATTGAAAAAAATTCCTAGATCCGCCACTGGTTTTAATATCTTGTATTTTGTTGTGGTGGTCCTCAGTTTGAGGCCTGCCTGTTTTAATGAAGTTAACCGTTAAAAAAAAAGTAGGTTTTGCATAAAGGGTAGAAAACGAAAAAAATTACATGACATTTGGGTTTTAAGCATGAGACATTTCCTATGCGGCTATGCCATCTTAAAATTTATGTAAAATTACATTTGTAGACATATTTTCTCATTTATAATGTAGTATAGATATAAAATGACCAAAATGGGCATAACTAATAGTAATCTAGAAATAAAATATTATCTTTAAAGGTTATTTAAGTAATTTTAAATATTAAAAACTTGTAGCTTTTTTTAAACGCTAATAGTAAAAGTGTTGTAATATAAAGTTTTTTCTCTTGGCCTATAAGTTTCAAACTCCTCCGATCAAAATTCTTTCATAGTTACAAAGGGGGCATGAACCAAAAAAAAAATTGTTAATTTGTAACATGTGGAATTAAAAAATGGTAGAAAGTTTTTTCAAAGACTACTACAGTAATTTCACAAGTTATTGCGGATGTGAAGGCCCTCAGTTTTCTTTGGTTTAATAGTCGATGTAAGGGTAATGCTGTTAGTTGGGAGGGTTGGCGTCATTGTAATTTTGATGTATTGTAAGTGATTTTTTGTGGCTATCTCTGCCTTAGAGATAGGTCGGTGTGTTTTAATGAAAGTTGCCTTAAAAAAAAATAGGTATATATAATTGAAGGGATAAGCCCACGGTCTGGCGAAATAAATGACTCTAGAGGCCATCTGGTCCACGTGGGCTCGACCCGTGAGTCCGATCGTTGTTGTCCTTGTTGTACCACTTGTCCACCATAGACTTTTCTTTTTTGTTTTTTTACGAAGATTTATTGCTTTTTTTATAACAAATTTAGTATTCTAAGAATTTAGACAAGTCACTTACAATCTTGTCTAGTTTTAATCAAGTTGCATGCATAATTGCATAGATGATGGCTATGACTTGTAAGTTTGAATATAATATGTTATGTTTATCCATCTAATTATTAAATGAAAAGCCGCCTAACAATTGTAGCACAGACAGATAAGAGACGATACAAAACCAATTTAAGTTAAGATTTAATCCTTCACATGCGTGGTAGGCGATCGAGATTCCTTTTGGGAAGACTCTGGTTCGGCACCCACAGGCAGCATTTGGGGGACACTTGCTAAATGATGGTTACACCTACTTTCTTCGGAGGGATCAGGTTCGATTCTGATGGCCCCCCGGCTTTCTACCACCGTGCATTTACTCCAGAGAGGCTTGCCTCTTGTAGAGGGTGCAATAACTGTCAAGTGACAGGTGGCGGGGAATTTTTTGGGTGGAAGCCTTAGTGCCCCTTATGCGCAGCCTCGACTCGCTTGTGGGCCGGCCACTCTCGCGTCAGCGTGAGCCCGGTTAAGACAACATAGTCTGACCATTGTAGAGTGGCTAAAGGATCTCCTTCGGGGGATTGTGATGAACTCTACCAAAACATAGAAAATCACCTTCCAAAAAAATTTAAGTTAAGATTTAAGAATTAAATGAAATACATAAAATAGGGGTGCAAATGAGCCGATCAGCTCGCGAGCTACTTAAGATTGGCTCGATAAAAAGCTCGAAACGAACCGAGCGTTATCGAGCCCGAGCCAAGCTCAAGCCTAAAACAAAGCTCGTTTACTTATCAAGCCCAAGCTTGAGCTTGGCATATGAAGCTCGTCAGGCTCGTCGAGCCTTAGTATAATATTAGTCGAGTCGAACTTTTGACTTATCAAGCTATCGAGCCTAAACGAGCCTAGTATTTATATTATTTAATTTAATAAATTAACTAATAAACACTAAACGAGCCAAGCTCGAGCTTGAGAAACTACTAATGAGCCAAGCTCGAGCTTTAAAAACAAAGCTCGAACCGAGCCAAGCTCAAGCTCTTATAAGTTAATCGAGCTCGAGTTTGAGCCTGATCGGGCTTGGCTCGACTCGTTTGCACCCCTACATAAAAATGTATAACTTTTGCTTTAACTTTAATACATAAGAATAGGGCTGTAAACAATGGCGAAGCTTGGTTCGCCAATCGGCGGGGGCCGGACTCAATTTTTTTCGGTCGGTAGTGGCAAATCGGCAGGGGCCGGACTCAACCCGGACTAAATTTACCTACGAAAATCGCAAATTTCTACTACTGCGCCAAAAAACAGGGGGGGCCAGGGCCACCCCTGGCCCTCACAATACTTCGCCCATGGCTGTAAACAAAATAAACGTTCGGTGAACAGTTCGTAAACCGTTCGGTGGGAAGTTCGTTTGTGTCCGTTTGTTTAATAAATAAACAAACGCGAACAAAAAATTCCATTTGATTAACTAAACAAACAAACACGAACAAATTTCTCGTTCGTTCGATTGTGTTCGTGAACGTTCGGCAATGTGTTCGTTTGTTTATATCTGTTCGTGTATGTTTGTTTATGTTCAATCACTAGTTAAAACCTAGGATAATTATGAACTTTTGAATTAGGAATATCAAGTACTCATGCCTAAGTAATTTTAGATAATTATTTCTAAGTTAGTACAATTTGACTTATTTTTTAGTAGATGTACATTGTCTAATGGTTAATATTAACAATGTTTTTTTTAGTTAGTTGCATATTAAATGTTTGTTTGTGTTCAAACCCGTGTTCACAAACAGTTCGTAAACAACTGAATTTCTTAACAAACAAACATAGAATTATGTTTTCGTTTGTCTAAGAAACCTTAACAAACAAACACGAACAAAGTCTTATTCGTGTTCGTTTGGTTCGTTCACAGCCCTACGACACATCCACTCTCTTTCATATGAAACCAACAATAGACTACATACTGTATAGAACGCTTCAATAGCTCTCATATTTTGAATTCTAACAAATAAGCAAGATATTTTTACTAGGCAAAATAACATTCCATTATAAAACGTTGATTATTTTAGCAGGCTAACAGGCCTAGGCACAAAGGCACCCTTATCATTCCTGCTAATAATATAGTTTTAGGTTTAAGCCTTGTGTAAAGATACTCATTTGTCATATCAAAAGCAGAACTTAACATGTATTGTGGGCACAATATCCTGATGACAACCATCTCTTGCTTTCCAAATTTAGAGATGGCATCTTCCATCAGATAGATTGTAGTCTCAACTCTCCAAAACTGCGAAACCACAAGGCACCAACAATGAGTGTTAAGAGAGGGCAACGATACGCAGTTGTGTAACGGGTTAAAACTTATTCTAGTTGAAAACCTTTTGTCCATTTTCTTCAACAAATAATGAATGGGTTTAAGTATTATTAGAAAAAACAATAAGGGGTGAGCTAAATATACCCCCTTTCTTAAAATATCACTTTAAATTTGTCAAATTTCACCCCTTTAAAAATGCTCATTTTTTACTATATTTAAAAGTTAGGAGTTGTGAAACTAATACTAAACTTCACAAATCCCTATTTATAGAACCTAATCAATTATTGGTTTTAAATTATTTTCAGTGTCAACGTGTTCATTCTAATCATACAACTATTTTAAAATCATGAAAAATAGCAAGGATTCAACCTCTTTTAAATGGTATATACAAAATTTTTTATTTGATTTAGTTGCATAATTTAAGATCATTTGAGAAAAGAATCAAATGTGTTGATCAAACTAAATGTTAGCTAACCACTCTTTATTAATAAAAGATAAGATCTTTTTTAAAAACATGTTAAAAACTTTTACCAAAAATCATTTGCAAAAGCTTTCTAATATAATTTAAATCAAGTGTAGAAAAAAAGTGTTTTCCTTGTTCGAAATAAGAAAAAAACTTAAAAGCAAAGGTTTTAAAACAATAAAACTCTTTTAAAAAACGTTCAAAAATATCAAAAAAAAAACGTACTTAGAAAAATTAAAAGAAACAGTTTTAAAACAATAAAATATTATTTTAAAAAACATTAAAAAATATCAATAAAACATAAAAAAGCTTTTTTTTAAAGTTGATAACAAAATATTAAAAATTGACAATATAAAAATAAAAAGGTTTGAAATGTATTAATATGAAACTTAAAGGAGGGGTATGTTTAGTAAAAATAAATTAGAAGGGGGTACGTTTAGCAACCCCAAAAATAATAGTAGTTCAATAACAAATTAACAGTCAACATCCAAGATGATTTAGGAAGCTGAAAGCGATGTTCACAGTCTGGGTCGACCAGTTTTGACCAGCTGGTGCTGGTTTGACTAACGATTTGGTTTTGACGGGTTTGGCTGTTTGAACCAATTTCTTTTAATTTTCAAAATCATTAATTTGTATTTTTAAATGATTAGGTGGTTCATGATCATAACACATATCCGTAACTATATAGTCTAAAAATGAAAAAAAATATATATGTATAAATTATAAATGTGTTCCAAGCTCAAAACCGAACCGAATGGTTAGACCAACAAACCGTCAAAACCGAACCGTTTGGATCTCAAAGTGGCCAACCGGACCGACTTGCTTCGGTTTGGACAGTTTGGTTGGCTGTACTTAGACTATCCCCATTAGCAACCATTACAACCCAACCTTTTTATTAAAAAAATATTATCTCTTTCTTTCACCTACACAACCCAACCATACTCATAATTTAACACCCATTCACAACCCAACCCAACCCAACCTAAAAATATTTTTTTTTGAACGTACTCAGTTTTTAATAAAATTTATATCAGGATGTTCACAAAAAAAAGTTAAGAAATACAGTGTTTTTAGTTTTATTTTTTAACTTAAATATTTTAAGCTATTTACGAAAATAGGTTGGTGGGGGGTTTAATTTGGTTGCAACCATGGTTGCTCCACCAACCTTGGTTGTCAAAATTAATATCTTTTTTAATTTTTTAAATGAATTTTTCTTTGTCTTCTTTTACTTTATTGGTGAACAACCAAACTTTTGGTCACCAATGGGGATAGTCTTAGGGTGACTTTTTACCAATTCAACTCGTTCCCCTTTTAGCTAACTTTTCTAATTTCACACGTTTGTCATAAATCAATGGTCAAAACTGTGACCAGAAGAATAAGAAACAATACCTTGCAACAGCTTTTAAATTTTCCCAACGGTTTGAAATCTGGTTGCAAAAGATGAGCACATAATGTCTCTTCTGAAGAATCGATATCTGTGGACGAATATGACCTTGTTTGAAATGGCATGTTGTTTCCATGATTCCCAATTCCACATGTTATAGAGTACCCTTAGTCCCAAACTAGGACACATGTGAGAACATGCTAGCGCATAACCATCATCAAGAAAGGTGTACAAGATGGAGTATGTGGGTCAGATAGCTTGCAGCACAAGTAAGCCCTTTGAAGGCTCAAATCCACGGTGTCCAACCTTCATACATGTTGCAGAGATTATCCACACTCGTGGCTTGCCTAAGAAGATAGTCGACTTGCTCTGCAATACTTATATCTCTGGAAAACAAAAACAAAAAAATATAACGTTTTAACGGACATGTGCTATAGAAGCTATACGACTAAGGGTGTTCATCTAGTCGGTTTTCAGGTTATTGAAATTGAATTATTCAAATTCAAAATTTTGAAACTGAATTTGGATTAGAACTTGAAAAACCGAGTTGAATTCGGGTTGATTTGAATAAACCGAATTATGATTAAAAAATTAAAAAGAAAACAAATAATACACACAATCCGAGTTTGAATATTTTCGAATTCAAAAACCGAATCGATTCAGATGTTAGCCCGATTCGAATAATGAACACCTCTATATACAATGATAAGTTAAAAGATGGAAGTTTATGGAAGAACACGTGCCTTTTATCAGTGATATCTCTACCTTCTATTTTCATTTCAACTCTCCTTAAAACGGATACAGCATATGCATTTTTACCTAGGGGTCAAACATTTAAACACAATAAGTAAGCATCAAATCTTGACTGCAACAAGGAAATATGAAATTAGTATAGAACGTACTTTTTACTCTGCTTGCTTGAACTGCAACATCGGTATTCTGTGTAGGGGATTTATGGCCTTCCTCTTGACGTTGGGAATCGAGTTTTATATTCGAGACTCCTACATTTATTTCAGACAAACTTGAATGTGATGCCACGTCATCTATGGGATTGCCATCCTCTTGGCTAGCATCCTTATCTCTAGATTCCAATTCACAAGGTGAAGAACTAGATGCGTCTGTGTATTCTTTGGAATCATTTCCATCTGGATTTGGTTCGGTTACTTCTGAGCCAGTGAAACTATTCAAAGCTGACGTGGCACCAGAGTCTGAGCTATCATCATAAATACTATCTGGAGGAGATATCCATCCTTTATCTTGCAAATTGAGTCCTGTCGTTTGAGGCAATTCTTCATCATACTCGCCATCAGATTTGGAGAAGATGTCAGTCTCTTTGTTATCATATCCAGCGTCATCCCCAACAAGATCCTGTGACCTTATTTCCTGGCTTTCACCCAACCCTTCAAGAGCCTAGTAGAGACCACAAATGTCGGATAGTTAACGATTAGGCGTGGCACAACGAGTGCGTTGGGAAAATTAGGTAACTAGTCAAACGTGTATGTAGGGGTGTTCAGAATTCGATTCGAATTCAAAAAATTCAAAATTCGATTTAGTTCGATTCGATTACCAAGAATTCGATTCGATTATTAAGAATTCGAATTCGATTCGATTCGAATTCGAGTCCAGTAAATCGAATACGAATCGAATACGAATTTATGATTTTAAATTCGATTCGAAATTCGAATAAAAAATTGTACATGTATATTTTTTTAAATATATATACACATATACACATTATTATATACACAAGTATACACATTGGAAAAAAAAACTTCTAAATTTTGGTCAAACTCTAAGAACCCATAGTGTCTATAACTTTTAGCATAACCATGTTTTATATATTTACCTTATATATCACAAAACTCTATAAAACTATACTCTACTATTTTTACTATTCTCGTATTTGACATATTGTTGTTTATCAATTTTGTAGATTTGTATTTTATATGTTAAAAATAATGAGTTTGTATTAGTTTTAAAACTAAAAGTAAAACAATTTGTTATTTAAGGTGAATTTGAACTAAATCGAATTTATTCGAATTCGACTCGAATTCGAGTTTCTTATTCGAATCGAATACGAATCGAATAAATTGAATTTTAAACGAATACGAATCGAATACGAATTCAGGTAAAAATATTAAAAATTCGAATAATTCGATTCGATTAATTCGAAAATTCGTTATTCGATTCGTTGAACACCCCTACGTGTATGTTGAAAACAGAGCGGGTTGGGGCAGGCTGGTCCAAGGACACTTTTTTTTTTATTTTTCTTATTTGTTAAATTTTTAATGTGAAATGTATGATTAAAAAACTAAACTGCTACAATCCGCACATACCTTGTGAAGATTTCCTGCATGGATATTTGCGGTTCGTGCCAACCTTGTAAGCATGGAATGGAGTCCCTTAACAGAAAATGTAAGTGATGGAACCAAAGGTTTGATCACATGACAAGCCTCCTTGATTTTTGCATGGTAAGAATGATATATTGCTTGTCCATGAATAGGAGATATTTCCATTTTTGTCTCTTTATCCTTGTTCATAGCTTCGGTCATTGCCTCAACATCCTTAGACAGCACTGATTCAAGTGGAAGTAAAATGCTATTTGCCTGTTGAATACAAATTGATTATATTCATAAATCTCACAGAAATTTATAGTCCAGGGGTTTTTTTCAGAAAAAAAGTTAAACCTTTGAAAGATCTCTCATAAGAGAAGAGTGTAACGCAGAAGCCTCTTTTCCTAGAGTGTGAACATCATGTAGACCTTTTGTTATTGCCAAAACCTATGAAGTAAATAAGGCTTTAGTAGGATTAAACTGGGAAATGATATTTCCTATAAACCATGTAAAGTTATAAATGATTGATCAGTCAATTTGTAAGTATCATACCTCTTCAAGCATGGAACCACACTCAGAAGTCAAGGCAGTGTGACCCCTGGTAATGGAACCAAAAGCAGACAATGCCATGCTGGCTTCATAAGCACAATCTCTCATAGCAACAAAAGTTTCTTGTAAATCTCCTGGAGGAAGTAATACACGTAAACATAACGCCATACTGAATCATAGTATTAAACAGAGCAAGAAAAAAACTGCATACCATATGCAGACTTTGCTTTAGCAGAAGCAACGCGAAGTTCATTGCTTGCTGTGAGTAAACCATTAGAAGCAGCTTCCATGGTGCTCTGTGCTAATTCCCACTCATGCTCAGTACCTGATCAACCAACAAGCACCAGAACTTTCTTACACATACAAGTGATTAGCACAATGTTTCAAAAAATTGACCGAAAAAACAAAATTAATGCTCACGTGTAAAAGAATGATAAGTGGCATCCAAATTTGTTAATGCACTAAAGTAAGCTTGCTGCCATGCCCTGCCATCTGTCCCACGTACCCCGTCTCTAGATGTTTCAAAATCAAATATTGACATACAGATTTTGATTATATCAGATGCCTTCTCACGAGCACCCCATAATAACTGTCGTCGTTTTGCTAAATGATCATGAAATTCGGGCGGAATTCCAGAGCTCCTTGCTGAGGTGGACCCTGTCATACTCGTATTAGGACCACCACATGCCCAACCCATGGCTCTCTCCAGCTGCCCTTCGGCTGTGTTTGAAGTTTGTTCACAAGCTTGCAGGCCCTCTATTGACCGAACTACTTTGGCTACTGAAGATTGTATAGTTTCCAACAATCGAGGCCTGCTAAGGTTTAGAATAAGTGGAAGTGTGTTGTCATCATTTGAAAGAAATTTGTGACATATCAGCCTGCAGTTATGCAAGGGGCTCAAGGTAATATCATGCATCCATTCCAACTGTACAATATCCAAGCAGGTCTTATGCAGACCCTCTTTAAGTTCCTTCGCTTGTCTTTTCATGAGTAATGCAGCCGACATTCCAGCTCTTACCGTTTCATGTGCATTGCAGTATTCTTCAAGCATTAATTTCACTCTTTCAACAGAACCTGTGTCTCTTGTCATCTCTTCATAACTTTGGTCATCTAGAGCTCCAATCATTTGTTTTAAATGTTCAGTTTCTGTATCCAACGTAGTCAACAAAAGAGGTGCAACTTTGTCTCTTAGATATTGACTGATATGTTCTTGGAGTTGACTAGACAGCTTTGTCTTAACAGCATTTACAACCTGGTCAAAACCTAAATTTTGATCCCTTGATGAAGCTGCTACACGTATGCAGGAATCAAGAAAAGAATCCATAACTGCTACTTTCCACATAAAAAACAAATGGGTTTCCAGCATGCCAGAGAGTTTCCAAATATATGCTGGTATTGCACTACCATAGTTGATCGAATCTGTAACATGGGAAACTATATTTGAAGAATCTGATGATCCACCATATGATGATAATGTCTTATCAACAGATTCCAATTCAAAGAAGGGCTGGACTATTGCCAGGAGAAGCGCTTTGCTTCTTGAATATTGTGGTTCCTTACCTTGTTCTTGACCAATTAAAGACTGGAAATGATTTTCAGCAGATATTAATGCATTTCTTATGCTTGCTTCCCTTTTTATTAAAGAATTAGTTCTAATATCCCTCTGATTCCATGTTTTATGGAGTTCATCCAGTTGGGCCCTACAAGCTTCTTCTTGAGATGTCAACTCATCAGCCTCCTCCCATGAGAGATGATCCCGGCCCTTAACAGCAGCCTCTTCAAGAGCCAACTTTTGTTCAGTGATAAATCCTACTTTCACAAAATAACTCTGCTCCAGCTCTAGTAAAGACGCTCTCTCTATCTGAATCTCAATTAATTGTTCAAGTGCTGTATCAATTGAACCCCTGATTTGTGAAAGAGATCCAAATGTATCCATGATTTCCGAATCATACGAAATAACAGATCTTACAACATTTGGTACAACATTTTCAACCATTTGTGCAACCAAGCTCTTGCATGAGAGTAAACTGGTTTTGAAAATGGAAGCCCAGTTTGTTTCAATAGAATCATTTGGTTCATTCATGAAAATTGATTGCTTTACTTCATTCACCCAATCTGCCACAAGAGCACATTTCTCTATTTTCTCCTCAAGTTCGTTGAGAAGAAAGTTGTTCATAGTTCTTATCCCGTTTGAGTGATTCAATACCTCAACTAGTCTATGCTTAACATCATTATAAAGAGAACTTACAGCTATGCCTACTACACTTTGCAATCTAGAATCCTTGGCTGGTTGACTGGTTGACTGCAAGAAATTTGTAAAAGTAGCCATGAGACGATCCTTGGGCCGGGACTCGGTCTCCGAACCAATTGAATTCACCAATTCTTGGTATTCTTTTTCAACTCTCTCAATCTCATCCCCATACTTCTCAACTTGAAGACACAAATCATTATGAATGATTTTCACCGTCTCAAAACCATCTTCACGCACTTTTGCTACTAGTTCAGCACCCTGTCTTCTGGTAAGGGACAAAACATCTGACGAAACAGAACTAACTGAAAGTTTCAGAATTTGGGCCCAACTGTGAACCGGGCTGGTCGTAAGGTAATTTAGTGGCAAAATCCTTTGTAAGGCCAATGAATATGTTTGGAGTGCCGTGACAGCAGAAGTGAGCCCATGATCCAAATCAGAAACTAACTGAGAAACTTCTGTATCTATATCATGGCACTGTACCTGTGTAGGCTCCGGAACAACTGTAAATGGAACCCCTGCCACCAAAACCGCAGACGTAAGAGACAGAGATTTTTCATTACCAGTTAACTGTATGTGGGATTTCATCTCTGGGATAGAACTGTTTCTTAAAGCATCAATAATTCTGCCATGTTGTTCAATCCAGGTGGCAGCCTCTAAGGCTTTCTCAGTTACAGAAGCTTTTGTTTGAGCAAATTCCCGAGCTTGCAACTCAAATGCAATATGGGTTTTCTCTAAATTATCAGTTGCTTCAGCAACAATTGCTTTAGCTGATGTCTCCCGAAGAAGTAGGCTAGATCTCTCTTGATCTGTGCAATTGTAGACAGCAGATACAATCTCGTATTGATTTAAAACATCTGCAAACCTCTGGAAACAATGTAACATACTCTTGAGTCAAAAAAATTCTGGATAAAAACAGTTATAAGCTGCAAAACAGATTGAAACTATTTCAGCATACCTGAAGAGCAGATTCAACAGCTGGTAATGTAGTCAATAAGAGATCATGATGTTCCTGGACAGATCGAAAACAGTTTCAGTACTTAGGCTACGAAGAGTCCAAGATGTACATTGCGCTTGAAAATCTCACAAACTTAGTAAAAAATGTAAAAGTACCTGTAAAGGTACACGGATTTCTTGCACACGAGAAGCAAATAAACTTAAGCTAACTGCCAGCTCCATGCCTTTTCTTTCTTCACCAACAATTGCTGCATCATCATGGAAATCGCCACGTGTCCATTCCACCAGAGGATCCCAGACAAAAACTTCCAATAGCATCAAAAGTACATCTTTATTTTTCTTCAAGATACCAAGAACTGCTTCACAGTTATTTCTGAAGGATCCTTCAGTGCCCATTAATCCTAAAGCTGCTTCAAGTGTGTGTGTCAGTCGAAAGGGCACAATTTCAGGAACCTTTAACCGTAGTCCTTTGTCAAAACACACGTTATAATCAATGTGGACAATATCCCCACTATGGAAATCCAAAAGAATATTATCAAGATGTCTGTCCCCAAGACCTAATATGTGTCCTACCATGCTCATGGCAGCTACACTTCCAGAATACCTGAAAGCAAATAAAAGCAAAGTATAGGTGTCACAATTTAAATCTCAGTAGCTACTTTCTTGCAATTTATAATTGGTCAAAGATGCAAACATATATGAATTAAAACAACAGTCTAGTGAAGAACCTTTTCAATTTAGAACGAAAGGCTTTGAAACCTTCACTTGCACACCAGATTTCTTGTTGAAGAAGTTGTTTAGGAGTCTCATGCATAAGATCCAAAAGAACTTTTCGTTTGACTTCATGAGGCCAATCTTTTCTAGAAATGACTCTTCTTATGCCTTTCTCCTTAAGTGCTGGTATAATTTTACCATAAAACATGTCAGTTGGCCGAGGTATATGTGACTGAACTGAGTTCTTTGTATTTCCAGAAGCAGCCCCTGAAACTTGTGCAGCCTGTACACGGTTCTGCCAAGATTTATAAACACTATAAATACTTGTTACATTTTCCACCCACTGAATTAAACCGGCCCGACCACTTATAGGTGTTACTGAATAATGACGGATGGATATAGGAGACGAATGTAAAAAACCATTTACAGCTTGCAATAGTTGCATTACTCTAGCATCAAGACGTAGGTCTTCCCTGCCTTTTAATAAAAAGGGGTAAGTCTGACCATCCGAGCCCACTATAACAAGTTTCTTAGGTTTTGTTTTTGTTGGCAAGATAACTATCTGCTGAGAGAAAGATGCAACTGTGATAATACCCTGAAGATTAGTTGTCAGACCCTGTTGACCAGGCATTGGGACATCAGACGATGATAATAAAGCTAGTTGAGGAGCAACTTCTCCCAAGGATATTGAGGATTTTCTTCGATAAGATGCTAAAGATGCAACAATAGTATCAAATGGTTTCCAAACGTCCCCTAGTGCAGCAGCAGATGCTGGAGTCTTGAAGTTTGAAATGGCTGATTTGATCTGTGGCATATACTCATTATGGAACCAGACCTCGTGAGGTGTTTCGGGTCTCCGGGAGGTGGAAGCTAAACGACGGTCCAGGGTTACTACAATGGGTGCCATCATAGCAGAGTATTTTGCCGCGTTTATCTTGTTCTTTTCAGTGTGACTAAGAGTTACATTCTCTGCAATACGTGACGCCTCCTCCTTCAGTAAATTTATTCGTCCCATTACATCTAGAAAGGTAAAAGAGAAGATGATGTTCAAACGTGCAAATAAACAATAACTAAATATATATGGCATGTAGTTTATCCAAATATGTGCAATAAACAGTATACAAAAAAAAAAAAGATGAAGTGTTATCAGAGGTTTCCTGAAGTATATATACATGTGTGTAAGTTAACTAGCTAAAACTCAAAAAAGGCAAATAGATTAGGCATATGAAATGCTTGGCAGCCACCTTAAGTGATAATATCTACAAGATTGTGACCCCCGACCCCCACCCACTCTCCAAAAAGCTCAAAAGAGTTAAAACTTAACCAAAAAATATGCTTGACTTAGAAACCATCTTGCTTCGAATGCATGGTAATAAACAGCAAAGACCTACTGAGATGTTAACAATAACAAACAAAAAAACTTTGCTGAACTTTGGTTAATTTCACTCTTTGGAAGAACAAAAACAAGTTGCAGGCATATGACACTGTATGGCATCAGAGAATTAAATCATGTTCTTTACCGTTTCTTACTCAATGGCCATTTGCATTTAGATAAACCACACAGGTTGATTGTATATTGATTATGTTAATAATAGGGTTACATTTAAACCAAATTGCTAGTGAAAAGTTTAGTGTCCATAAAAAAAGTTTGGTAAGAAAATGCTACCTGAGTGAAGATCTTGCAATGTGCTGAGCCACAATTCATCCCAAAGAACGGTTACATTTTCTAGCTCTTTAATCATGAGCTGAGCCTCCTGGACTAACCTTGGATATTGCTTATTCTGCATATGCAGTATGAATGCTTAGGTTTTTGGTGATCATAAACAAGAGCTGGCAATTTACAATCATACTGTTAACTACCACAACAGAAGACAGAATGACCAAACTTATTATTGTCAGAAATATACAAATAACCAAATAGAAAAATTAAAATCTAACTGACCAGCATTATGTTTGGGCTTTATATTTAGAAGTTCAAGTACTTTCACATATAATGATATAAATAATATAAAACAATATAAATCACCTTTCAAGCAAACTGTTACTCATCACAAGTATACCCTGATCACTTACCAAACATGCCAAAATGCGTTGAAGCTCCTCTGAAGGATCCTCTTCACTTGTGTTGATATCAACAAGGGTTGGATAAATTATGGACCAAGGCGATTGCTTTGCCAGCATTACCAGAATGCTCTCAAGCTGCTTCCGAACATCTTCTTCAGGATGAGAGCTTAAACGAGCAAATATTTGTGGGGTTACTTCCTTCAAATAGAGACAATAATCAGAACATAATTGGTAAACTGGAACATTTAAATAGCAAAAAAGGGCCTCACCTGCCATGGCAACAAAGGAACTGTTGAAAGTGCAGGTTCCAATATCGTTTTTAACTCTACTCCATAATTAAGAAGAATATGCAAAACATATAGTGTAGCTTTCAAGGTAAAACTAGCATTCTTTTGACCTTTATCACTAGAAGCTCCGGCCATTTGACTACCCCAGAGCCTGGAAGATGAATGTGACAAGTAATTTATATAAGCTTCAGCTGCATGCCCAAATAGAGATACCCTTCTTTTTCTCAAAGACCACCAAACATCAACCAAATCATTAAACAGCAATAAGTTAGTTCCTTCAACACTGATATTTGCAAACAGAAAGAATTTTTGCAACTGGGAGGTAACAACAGCAGAAAGGCTTTCACAGCTAAAACTTTCAGCTCCAGGTTCTCCAGCTGCAACTTCTAATTGTTTCACTACTTGCTCAACCACTGCATGGTCATAGTTTTCATCTTGTGGGACACTGTTTGAATCTTTAACATCTCTTGCTTTGTGAAGAAGCTCTAAAACAGCATATTTAACTCTTGATAGTTCTTCTTCAGTAAACTGGAATCTGTTTGGCAGAATTTCTGAACCAAGAATCGGAGAAAAAGTGCAAGACTGAAGGGTGGATTCATTTGGGGTAGTTAGAGTTGCCTTCGCTTGAGCAAAACACCAAGAAGCATAAGAGATCCATGACTTACCCATAGTGGGACATAGACGTGAAGAGAGCTTAGTAGTTGTACCTATAATTTCTTCAACAATAAGATCCATACTCAATTGAGAGTTCATCTTGTCATCACTTGCACTGAGTTCTGATCTAATCTTGAAAATAATATTCCCCAAATTGACATCCATACGGTCCCTTTTTAGCCAATTTGAAAGTTTTAAGCATGCTTTTGCCTTTAGAGTGTCATCAGAATCAACAGAAACAACAGATGAGGTGGGACCCATGGAAGGACTAATAAACGACCATAGACCTGTATAAGCCTCTTCAAGCCTGTTTTCAGAACGCATCAAGAGAATGCTTTCATATTGCACGCGTGGGAAGACTGACTTATGAAAACTTTCTTCTGAAGACCCTAAATGACACTTGCTCAAATAGTCATTGAGATGATTTGCCAACATTAAGTTTTTTTGTTTTCGAGCTAAATTCAGTAAACTCAGACTGAGATATATAGTCACCGGAGAGGAAGGATGAATGGTTCGATAAACGCGAAGAACTTTCATCCATGGCTTACAATCTTGATGAAGATGATTGCTTGGAAACTGCAATTTTTGAACATACGAGTTTAGTAACAATGGATGTTTTACATCCTGGGTACCTGAAATTTTGCAACTTTCTTCAAATGCAGATATGCAATGCAACTGGTTAACATGTTCTGCTGCTTCTGTCAACCCATCAAGTGGCAAAATCGTAAATGTTTCATTCAACATTAACTTCGCCTTTTGTAGTTCATGTTGCACCTTTTCCACCTTCCCTTCAATATTAAAAAGCATTGCTTGTAAAAGCATCTGTTCACTTCTTTGCAAAGCAACTTTTGGATCTAATGCAAGTTCATTGCTACTTTTAGGTGTTAAATCAAGGCAAGCCCATGCTGATGTATAATCACCATCGTCAAAATGAGCTAAAGCATGAATCACATTTAATTCATTCCCAGCCATTGTTAGAGCACCAGAGTAGCTTTTACCAGCATGCTTAGCACGAAGCAGTTGCAACTCTGATAGCCAGGATTCAAGAGATTTCCAATCTGAAACTGCACTGTAACTTTCAATTATACGATCTATAGCAAATTGTACACCTTCAGATCCCATAGAACCAAGTGATTCTTCAGTTTGTAATAAATGTGTGAAATGAGCAGCAGCCTTTTCGTACTGACCTTGTGCTTGATAAACAAGCCCTTCAATCCAAGACAATGGTCCAGGTCTACTATCATCAATCCCACTTTGGTTTTCTTCCACAAATAAAGGATAAAACGCACCCAATACCCATTTCTGCAACCCAACTAAAGCCTCGGGCTCATGATTTTTACACATAGATAGAGTCATATGCCGTAGGACCCGCAAGATATCTCCTGAAAACCTAGATTTCATGTTTTGAAGGCTTTCTATGACTTGGGTTCTTGATTTTTCGATCATCGATGAAGCCACTAAGCTTTTGAGTTCTTGCAAACGCAAACTACAATAGTGAATTGTAGCTTCGTGACACTGTAGAGCCATCCCTGCATTCATCATTGGCTCACATATTCGAGAAAACCACTCTTCACAAACTTTTTTATTTGCTCGGAAAAAAGCTAAACTCTGACGCGATGGAGATGGTAAAACAGTTGATCCATCATAAGCATTGTACACATTTTTCTTCAGTGACTCAACAAAATCAAGTAATAATCTCAATGGTAACAAATGCGTGTAAGAATTACCTATAAGATTTAAGTTTGCATCACTTTGGTCAGAATTAACCTGTAATACATGTGCAACATCCAAAAGCATTCGCTCCAAAGCAGCAAAAGTTTGTGAGGGCCCACCAAGATTGGTCCGAAGACGTGTAGTAATACAGTATCTAGCTGCTTCATGTATGGCCCACCATGCTCCAGCAAGGAGATTTACCGAACTTATCCTTTCAAGAAGATTTTCCTCTACATTCATGTCCAACCATAAATTTGTTGCATGCAAGTTTATTGTGTCTTCTTGCTGGGCCGAAGTAATATCCTTTGCATTTTTACAAGTATGAACAAGCCGTTGAATCCAAGAAGAAAGTGGCACCTTCCATCTTTGTGATATGTAACTTAAAATTGACACTAACTGCTTTGAGTGAAGCTGTTGTGGCAGTTGCTTTAGTGCAAAAATTTTCTTCCACTCCATGATTGGCCTATACTTGGTGAACGATCCATCGTAATGCATGCCACATGCAAGTATTGTGACAGGTAATGCATGAGAAAGCAGTTTTAGATATAATTCTTTGATATCTTCATCTGGATCTCCAAGCTTTTCAAGAATAATTTCAGTTAAAGAATACAACTGAAATGGGTGTATAAGTTTTGAGTGCAGGAACATTTCCAATACTGATACAACCTGACATCTCACCTTTGGTTCCCTATCAGATGCAGCATCAAGAACAGAGAAAACTATCTCACTAAAAAACTCAAGATAGCCATAGTCTTGATACTTTGAATCATCATACATATGCTTAACTGTTTCACAATATGTATGTATCCATTGTAGTGCTTCTAATTTAACTGCCAAAGGAGATGAAATATGAAGAGCTCTTGAGAATAGCACAGTGTACTTCCTTAGATCACCAACTAAAATTGTTTCATTTTTATTTTTCCTTATTGAGAACTTGCTAAGGAATTCCACCGTACTTAGCCTATTCAACATCTTAAAAATACTTACTTGCAACTCCACATATGCCTGAATAGGTGGTTCAAATGGATTCAGATTTTGAATAAGATGATATTTCATTTTCTCTGATCTATTAACATATAAAGAATCTATTTCGGCTTTGCCAATCAACGTGTTACCACCACCCAAAGAAACACAACTCAGGAGAACTTTCATATCAAACTTAAAGAGTGCAAACAGCTCGTTTTTAGAGATTATGTTAGGGGAAAACTGATTTACATTCCCAATCATGCTCTTTATCATGTTCAGCTCTTCAAGTAATGAAGTTATTGCAGATTCAACAACATCATTGTTTCCATGCTGAAGTAAGAAGACATAAGTAGCAGCAGAACTTGAGGTCACCAAGTGATTTGGATGCAAACGAAGCTGGGATACAGGTGAACTAAACTGCAATAGTTTATGTACAGATGACGATAGAAGACCAAGCTTCTGAAGCGATAATAACTGAAGATTTGTTTTAAGCACTCCATGAACCTGAAAAGAAGTAAGTTTCTCAGTGTTTAAAGTTTTAGTGGCTCTCTTCATATCCAAGCTTTGGAATAGGATATCAACGGCAAAACTGTAGAAAGGTGAAAACCTTTCACTCAAAATTTCAGCCAAAAGAGTCAAACATTTCCAGGAGTCAACAATCCATTTTGACCAGCCATATTTCTTTCCAACCATTGACAAACAACCCAATAACTGAGGAAGCATTTTGCTAAGGGGGTCTTTAATTTCTTCAAGTAAATTTATCTCTAACAACCCAGAAGCCGTAGACTGCAAAACTGTAGAAAAACACGATAATAACACAAGCAATCTTTGACGCTGTTGTGGAGTCCCCTGGCTTCCATCCTGAAGCAGCACATCCATGTCACCCAAAAACTTTGAAAGTAACCCCAATGAGAATGGTAAATTATTGACCCAGTGTTTCTGAAATTGCAAAAAACTATTCATAATAACACTCCTATCAGCTTCAGCAAGATCGGGTATCATTGCCCACCCAAGAAGCAAATCAACTATGTCAACAAAATGTGCCTGGAAACAGGCAAAGAACTTCAAGGAAATTAAAGTCAAAATGGTCAGAATCCGGTGTAGTAAGTTTAATGAGGTTCTCTCATCTTCTAGAAGCTCTTGGCATGCTTTAAGAATGGGTAATGCATATCTCTCAGTAGCCGCAATATCTCCAACACTAAGGAACTCATGGAGAGCTTCTGCTGCAAATTCCACTGTCCCATTACCAACATTCACATTGCTAAACAATGGCAATGCCCAACTAATAAATCTATCAACCAAATTTCCAAGTATAACATGGTTCTGCCTTCCATTAGGGAGTGAACACAAGACAGCACACAAGGCACCATAGGCTGTGGCGGCAGCTTGGCGTACTGAATATGATCTGCAAGATATAAGCAGAATAACTTTAGTAATTATAAAAAATAAGAAATATATTTCAAATCTTACAAATAGAGTTCAAACAAAGATAGAAACTTAATAGGAGAAAAGGAACATGTTAGAAAACATTCCAAGGTGAGAAGTCAGATATGCAGCATCTAATGTGTATCTTCAGAAAATCAATCATTATGCAAAACTGGAAACTGCTTAAGAAATACATGCATTATGCAACACCAAATGAAGGCATTATAAGAGAAAATTATGATCTAATTCATAAGCTTGAGAATAAGCTTCCACAAACAATCCACCTGATTCAGAAACTGTTCATTGACTTAATTCAAAATGGAAAACTAGGGAGCATGTCGGCTGAGTTGGGGTTGCATACTGAACTTTTTTTGTAGCACTATAAGAAAGGAAAAAATAGCTGATTACATGCCGAAACTAAAGTATCTCAACAGACGTGTTTGGTTATAAGCAATAGCGCTTTTTAACAAACATCTATTTAGCTTTGGCTGAGATTGGATCAAGTAAAACCTTGATGGTCAAGTTAAGGTGAAAACAAATTCTTCTCTTAAAGGCATGATAATATGGTTAGAGAGTGTTAAAGGAGAGTCTGTGAAATATATGATATATTCACCCTGGATCTTAGCAGCAGTTCTAAACCAGATCTAAATTAAAGACCCTACAAGTTGACTTCATTTGTAGTATATTGTGCCTGATTATGCTCCATCTTAAGAAAGAATGTTCGAAGAAACACTCATGATTAGGTTTGTTATCTGGGCATTATTATATAATGTTTTGTATTATTCCATGATGTGTATTATATAATCAGGATTTACCCTTCAGTGGGATATAAGATTACAGCTGTAACTATTGGAGCTTCATTTCAGGTCAAGTCTTCTCTGTTCTCCCTTAAATTCTCTAACATATATGATCTAATGTTCCCTAACATAAAGAATCTTACATATTTTAGAGGATAATTTTCCCTTGCAACAAAAAATATGGCTCTAACAAGTTCTCATGTTTACCCAAAAAATAGTGGATTCAAGAAACATATCATGTAATATACCTAACACCTTAATCAAAATAGTTAGGTCCACCCAAGATCTAGAGATCACCAGTTTAGACTTTAGAGTGGAAACATGTTATTGTGTAGTATATGACCAAAAAAGAGAGGAACCCCAAAGAACTGAAAGATATTGTGAGGAATAAGGACAATCATCTGATGACAGAAAAACCAGTCTCTTAACTTTCTATTTCACTGGAACTCAGACCAACGAAGAAAAAATCATTTAGGCTACTAACTAGTTTCAGGATAAAGCAGAGAGCAGGATGTTTTGTTGGAGTAAGCTACCCATGGTTTTGTGGGAACATTAATTTCGTTAAGTCACAAAAACCAACATCATAGTAATGATAACTCCATAAAAATCATGGTTTCGTTGCAACTTGCAACATTATGCCTTTCACTTACACCAAATTCACAGATCACATTTACAAGTATCCTTAACCATATATTTACAGCAGTAGTGCAGTAAAGCCAGTCGATGCAGTAAATTTTGAAATGACTGATGTCTCACACAAAGCACTTAGGTTTAGCATAATACATCATATGACTATTGCACACCAATAATAACCAATATCCAGCCGCTAATAATGCAAAAACCCTGCCTTAGGCACTAATAACCTAAAACATTTAATCAAATATCGCGCATACAACTCCAATTAGCAATCACAAACACACAAAGCAACTAGGTCTAACATAATAACCATTATTCAGCATTTCATCCACTAATAATAACAAAACCCTACCGTATGCACTAATAACAGCTAAAACACATGATCAAAATACACGCATACAAATCCAGTTAGCAATCATAAACACGTTAACGGCCGCTAGATATCTCACACAAAGCAATTAGGTTTAACATAATACATCATATAACTTTTGACACCAATAACCACTATTCATCCGCTAGTAATAATAATAATAATAATAATAAAACAAATAGGCGTATATAATAACAGTTACTTGTCCGCAATGAGTTGCGAGAACCCCTGGGCGAGGAAGGAAGCAGAGTGAGTGACCAATAGCGAGTTGTGAGGGTAAACAATGGCACGGTGAAGTGAATTGATGGCGGCTAATCGAGGAGTATCGTCGTCTACGGGTTCAGATATATTGTTAGGTTTTGATGATGATGAAGAGGATGATGAAGAAGAGTCTTTGTCTTTAGGTAGGGCTACTGAGAGTAGTGCAGCTAATTGTTGTTGTTGATGATGAAGACCTTGCATATTCATGGCTGCTGGTTTATGTTTGCATCTCCTTTGTTTTGGTTTTCTCTGGTTTGTGTGTTTGAATTTGGATAGTGATGATGTTGATGATGAATGAAAAGGGTGAAGACTAGCAGAGGTTTTGGAAATTGTTATTATCTCCCCATGTCTTTTCTCTTTTTTGCAAAATTTTATCACAAGTTATAAATTATGACTAATGGGGCTATAAGGTTATTATCGTACTCGTATGATATACGAGAAAAATACCATGATGTTAATACAACTATGTTTTTAACGAAGTTTTAAAGACACGTCAAGAAAAAAGTTAGATACAACCGCATATTCAGTTTTTTAAAGGTTAATGAGTGCAATTTACTAAATAAGAATGAAATCATATGAATTTTAAAAGCATTAGAAGAATATAATGTTTTATAGTATACTTGTTGAAAACAAAACTTAAATGATCGTTGTTTTTTCAGTAAACATGTAGACTTGATGTTGACCCGATAGTTCTTGTGAGTGACATTCTAGTCATTATTCAACTTCTCCGGTAAGTTTTAGGTGCCTACATTCTCGAATTCTTCATCTATCGCATCCGTGAATGGATTCAATTGTTGCAGAAGCAAAAAATGTTGTTGAAATCTGAATCGTTAGGGTTTTGATTCAACTAATCATGTTCCACTGTTAAGAATTTGGAATCCGTGAAAGGATTCAATTGTTGCAGAAGAACGTGATTTACTTTGCCCTAGAATTTGACTGCAATTGGGTTTAATTAGGTTAATCATGGTTTAGTTAAATTGACAGGTGGCAAATTATAGTGGCTTCCTACACTTCTCACGTTAAGGATACTTTGTATCCTATACTTTCTCTCTAATTCTATTACTATATTACATTCTTTTTCCAACAAAACATTATTAAAAACTTTTGGTATCCATAGGCGAAAGGACACTATTAAATCAAGGGATGAGTTCAAGTGAGAACTCATTTCAATTATAAGAACTTGAGAACTCCATTGAAAATCTTATCTTCTGTGTGATTTGTTATCATTTTTTCATAAACATATATTCATATCTAAGAGATTTGTAAAATAAATAATTGAAGTTGTAGGTAGAAGTTGTAGGTAGGGTGTACAAAAAGCTCGCGACTCGAGGCTCGCTCAAAACTCGCTCGAAAAAAGCTCGGCTCGAAGAGGCTCGTTTTGTTTTCGAGCCGAGCCGAGCTGGCTCGTTTTGTAATCGAGCCGAGCTCGAGCCAGGGGTGTTCAGCTCGTGGCTCGGCTCGATGGCTCGACATATGGCTCGACTTAGGCTTGTGTAATTTAGAAAAATAAAAAAAAATATACATGATAAATAAACCATAACTTAGAAAAATAAAAAAATGTACATGATTATGTGTAATTTTATTTAATTTTATTGTTTTTTATTTAATAAATATTTGTAAAAAAATAAAAAAAGTATATCGAGCTGGCTCGAGCCAGCTCGAGCTCGGCTCAAACATTTACGAGCCGAGCTCGAGCTCGACTTTTCAGCTCGATCAGAAAAACGAGCCGAGCCGAGTTGGCTCGGTTTAGGTTCGAGCTCGAGCTGGGCCTGGCTCAACTCGACTCGGCTCGTGTACAGCCCTAGTTGTAGGTCGTCCATTGATGAATTGGCTCCATTAAGCCCCATATCAAGAACGCTTGTTATTTAAATAATAATAATAAGACCCACAACTAAAATTTTATAGGCTGTTTGGCAACCTGTGTTGTTTGGAAACCTGTGCGTCATTAAGTGCTGAACGATTAAGAAATCTGATTGGGTTAGAGGTTCAGAACCAGTAAGAGGCTTGACTTAATTTGGCCTGACTAGTTAGAGGTGTAAGAGGTGGTGGTGGGTTGAGGAAGCGGCGCGTGAGTGGCCGATTAAGGGTTATGAACATAGATGAATGGATAAATAGGTAAAATTTTCATTCAACATCATTTAGAAGCTTAATGGTTAAGAGGCTTACTGGCCGATTCAGTTGTATTCTATCAATAAAACAAACACACTGATTCAGGGATTGTTTTTTAATAAAAGAATTAAAAGACTACTAAATTCTTTCTTATTCTCGATCATTTGAAAAAAAAAAAATAATAATTGGCGATAGTCATAAAAAATTGAAAGTTAAAGGGCTTTTAATGCAACAAAATGGTATAAAACTCCATTTTACACCTTCACATGCTCCTCTTTCACAAATCGAAGGCTGTAGGCGCCCTGCAAACCCTAGGCTCACAACCGACTCCAAACGATGTCGTACGACGACGTAGAAATCGAAGACATGGAGTGGAACGAGGAGCTGAAGGCGTTCACATACCCCTGCCCTTGTGGAGACCTGTTTCAGATCACAAAAGACGAGTTGAAGCTCGGTGAAGAGATCGCTCGTTGCCCTAGCTGCTCCCTTTACATCACCGTTATATACAATATGGAAGATTTTATTGAACAAAAATCGAAGAAGAATATTGAACCGGCAAAGCAACAGCCTGTAGCCGTTGTTTGAATGGAAATCAGGTGATTGAGTTTTGTATTGTTAATTAGAGGTGTTAAACAGAGGTTGAGTTATTATTATTATTATTATTTGTTGTGAGAATTTGAATTTGAGTAAACCCTAAATTTTGGCTGATGATATTGGTGGATTTTAGAAAACTACTGAATACTGATGGTATTAAAATTTGATGATTAAATTAAAAGCATATCGAACCATGATTTTGTTTCTGTTTGTTGTTTTGGTTATGTTGATGTTTGAATATTGAAATATAATTAGGGGACAATTGAGATCTGTGCATCTGAATGAGTTTGATTTTCCTTTTTATCTTTTAGATTTAGAACTTGTTTGTGATGTAGCTTAGTTACTATGATGAAGTGTTTTGTTTTGTCAACACAAGTTCCGGTTGTCTGGGTTTTAAAAAATGCCTAGGCGCGAGACGCGTCAAGGCGCAGCCTAGGGCGCCTCAGGACTTTGCGCCTACCCATTTTCCCAAAGGCGCAGAAAAAGCACATTTTTTGGCATTTTTCCAGTCGCTTTTGGCCCTGAGGCGCGCGCCTTTCGTACACCATGTATTTTTATGCATAAAAATGTTGTACCTTAGTGTTTATGGCTTGTACATATAGGTAAAATCATATAAAAACCTATGGGATACATATGGGATATATAAAAAATATATAAAATTAGTGCACGCTTCGGGTACGAAAATCCCACACTTTTTGCGCTTTGCGCGATGCGCTTAGACGGTTAGACCTCGTCGCTTTTGCGCGCCTAGCGCTTTTTAAAACCAAGCCTGTTGTTACTGTGTGAAGCAGTTCATGCTGATGGGCTCCTACTGATGTTTCTCCCAACAGGCAAGACCCATGGGGGCTCATCATGGTACCCCGTGAAAGGGTATTGTCACCTTTAACCGTCGAGGGGTTCGTATATGTCTTTGTATGCATCTATGTTAATTGCTACATTAATTTCATCCATAAGAATCGACCTCAACTGACTTCCATTTACATGCATTCATACTTTTGTACTTTATGGCAAGAATTACATACATATGCACATTAAGCTCTGACTGATATTAGTACACAGACATTCATACTTTCATAGGGCCAATATTGAATGGTTGACTACTGAAACATAAGCACAGCTGATTAAAATGATTACAAGCTTGCTTGTTTGTTTTTTAATCAGTCATTTCCATTTACTTGGTTTTAGTCGGGTATCTTGCCGGGTTGACTGAAGCAACCAAAATTGATTTTCATTTAAATTTAGGACTGAGGGCCAAACCGACTTTTGTAATTCGGGCTGACCCTTTTGGTCAGGTTTCTCAGGTCAGGCCGGAAACTTGCTCCCCCCTAATGAACTTTATACTTGAAACATTCGGCACCACAAATCTTACCCAGTTCCATTTGTTATTCATGCATACTGGGCAATCATTGCCTTCACTTACATGTGAAATCTGACTTATAACTTGTAGGTTGGGTAATAGTCGTATCGAACAATGACTTCCGCATCGGCAAGAAAGTGTTAATTGAAACTTTATACTTGAAAACTTCATCTTCGACATCACATTCTTCATTAAACCTGTAACACTTCATGTCGTCTAGAGGATTATTATCGACCCTTGTCATGGACGACTTTTTTAGGAAAAGACTGGTTAAAGACACTGGAGATTTTTCAAGATTATTGATTTATTGTTAGTGTTTTTTAACTAAAATACTCAGGTCTGTGAGCTGTTAATTTTGGACCAACTGAACCACGTACTACCAACACCGTATTATTGAGCAACAATGTAAAGATGTTACTTGGACTATTAAGAACAACATTTAAATGGAAAACAATATAATTGTTATCCAGTATATCAATTGGTCTAGCCGTGTAGGTATACATACCTTTCTTAGTGGGAACAGAGCGGTGCTGGTACCCTCTATCAGCACGGTAATACTGCTCCGGGTGACATGGGTAATGATTTGCTGGTAGGTTTAATGGGTGCTGGTTAACGGACCGGATCGTGAATGAGTTTTTGTTTTTTATGGGTTGGGTGACATGGGTAGTGGTTAGTCCATAGTGAGTAATATAGACGTATATATTTCACACCCCAAACCAATTGAACAGATAGATGCTCAATAGCGCTCCACTCCTTGTGGTGCGGTGGTAAAGGTGTTGGAGTTTTAAAGAAGAAGTTGGGAGTTCAAGCCTCATAAAATGCAAAAAGGGAAAGGGGGGTAAAAAGAGGGTTTAAAAAATGGGGGAGGAAGTTAACCGTTAAAAAAAAAAAGAAAAAGAAGAAGAAGAAGCAGCAGCTCAATAGCACGTTGGTAAACTCCCATTTTACCTCGCTTCAAATCACAATATTAACAGAAAGGCCTTAAGGGAGCATTACACATGGCAATATGTTATGGTCCATCGCCCAAGACGTGTTTGTACGTACTATAGGGTGTATGTGTTGTACCATGTGCCATCTTGGACGTATCCTTTCACGTGTTAATACAAAGTTACCTTATTGGTTTCTCGATTTTGAAATCGTTATAAAGTGAAAGGCCGGTAAGCTGGTTTGGTTTGTTGTTGTCGTGATTTTCCCATAAGATTGTGAACACAAATTGTATACTTTTATGTTATTCACATAGTGGGTGAGGTCATCTTTGTAGGTTTTTATATATTAGGCTTTGGGTCATGGTAGCTTCATTAAGGTTCCAGTTATCTACACAGCTCGTAGATGGGCTCTCCACGGGTCGTGAAGTTTTCTGCGGCCCGTATATGGACACTGCCATTGGCAATCCTTTGGGAATTGAACATTAAGGCCTATGATCCAAGATAAAAGAGTATGAAGTATGCTATAAGATAACTATTAGTTGGACTGATAAAGTGTGTGATGCATAGAAAGAGGAGATGGTGGTGTGTAGATAAAGACTTCAAGAGTTGATCAATGTGAGATGGTTAAAGGTTTTCATGGAAGATTAATGTGGGTAGAACAAGATCTCCAATTGATGTATAAATAGAGCCGGCAAGAATTTAATGAATTAATCAAGTATGCTCTATATCAACAAAAAGGTCAAATTCTAAGTAGCAATTAGTGCTATAAAAATCCTTATAAATTGTTTTAAATAATATTTTAAAACTTTCGACATGACCTAGCTACACAAAATTCAAAGTCATCTTGTTTTTATTGTCAATCATTGAAAGCTTTTAATCGGTTAAACAAAAAAGTTAATCTTATTTCGTGTAAATAGTTGTCCATTACAAGTTTTTATTTGGCGCTTGAAGAAAATCCGGTGAATATGAGTATTACTAATTTGTTATAGCTTATCATATATAACTGTTTTATCATGTATATTGTATTATTAAATGAAAAAAAAATATTTGTTATGTTATTTTATATTTATATTTAGAATAAGAATTGTAAATTTTTTTTATAAAAAAATACTATAAAAATATGGTTAAAAATATAAACAACCATATAGAAAAAAAATAAAAAGGGATCGTAGAGGGTTTATGGCCCGTATATGTGCCTTCGATGACCCGTAGAGAGCTCAACAGGCCGTGGTCGTGGCCCCCTCCACGGGTCGTTAAAGCAATACGCGTATATACATAAAGGTAATTCTCATCTTTGGTGATGCATGGAATCCTTGTATATGAATATTAATATTAATATTATATATGGGTCGTATACCACCATACGACCCATGGAGAAGTGCAAATGAACATAGGGGGCGGTTACCCCTTTATCAGACTGAACTCCCTGCTTTTGCAGGCAGTTCAATCATCGTATATGGGTCGGTTTGTAGATGGTTGAGATTTAACCTTATACGGGTCGTGGTGTTCACTACAAGCCGTATAAGGGATGTCTGAAAAAATTCAGGAGATGTGTAGATAATATCACCCATTAATCAGGAACATCTAGAGCAGACCCACAATGTGGTGCTTTTTGCTTGTTCGTTCTATCTTGGCATCCTAGTAAACCTTGCTAGCTTGTCCATCCACATTGTGGCACACGTTCGGTTTGTCTCATGTTCGTAGGTGCATACCTACAATGGACTTCTTTTGTGCCCCCCCCCCCCCCCACCCACTCTCTCACACATACAAATATATACATATAATATTTTTAATGAGGTTTGTAGAAGTTTGTACATTATACGAAAAGTAAGGGGTTTTTAGGGAAGTTTGTAAATATGATGTGGCACTGAGCTAGCGGTTTGTGAGATTTGCAGATTGTGGATGCTATTACATTTCCATTTTAATCACAATTTTATCTAGCATGGATACCACAGTATACTTATATCCATTTACATGTCACATTTGTTGGATAATCTTGATGTGTCGGGTCAGTTCGTTTACGGGTTACGTGTTAACGGTTCACGGTCACGAGTCATGGTTCATGGGTCATATGGGTTAGTTATTTATGAAAGTTTGAATAATAAAGTGAAAGGCTTGTGTTGACCGGGTAAAAGGGATGACCGAGTTTAATGGGATGTGAAGAAGTGAACGTTGGAAGCTAGTGGCTAAAGAATAGAGTCTTATGTTGAAAGTTTCTTTTTGCATGTGCTTATTTGTTATTATAAATAGGTTAACATTCTTTTGATAATATAACAAGCTTTTCATTTACTCTCTTTTTCTCTGCACATTTACTAAATTCACGTATACATATATATTTGTGTTGAGTGTATTGTGAGTATATTTTGGGTCTGAACCAACAACATTAATTTTATGTTTCCATAAGTTTGTCATACAAAGTGGAGGGCAAGATTTATTATTTCTATAAACTTGAACACCTTGGATTCATGATCATATGCCATGCAATTGAGTTATAAGCAAAAAAAAAAAAAGAAGTGATAAACAAACATCAAACACACTGGAAATTAAAAGGTAGATATTATTAGAAATTCGGGTTCTGCATGCATCTCCACATCTACTGTGAAATCAAGATGCTGCAACTTCCATGGTCTTTCATCTTCATTTTTCACACTCTACACAAGGAGAACAAACATATTTTCATGAAACAATCATCTATCCCGTGGAATGTAAAGATGTAAAAGTTCGGAAACTGAAAAACAAGTACTCCCTCCGTCCCAATTTAAATGTCATGGGTCCAAAAACACACATTTTAAGAAATCTTTTGTTTGTATGTAGTAAAATGACAATAATATCATCAAAAGTGGTAATTGTGTTTTGTCTTTTATTGGCAAAACTGGAAATTACGTTTCTATTTTTGAAAATGGACATTAAATTTGAGACAACCAAAAAAGGAAAGGACATTTAAATTGGGACAGATGGAGTAATATATTGCACACATACGGTTGGTAGGAGATTTTGATTCCTCCAGCTCTGGGGTCAGCAATAGTAGAAAAGGCTTCGTGTGACAAGTCAAGGTTGCCCTTGCAACCAGGAGGCGGGCAGAAATCGGTGATCATTACAGTCACTGTAGGGGTGCCCGTACAAGGGTGTGGCACACCTTGGTTGAGTGCACCTGTACAAGTCACCTGGAAATATTTCCCACAAGCAGCTCCACCTTGCCATAAATCTTGGTTCGCAGCTGCTATCATAACTCCTTGATCTTGATATCCGTAACAAGCTGATGCTGTAATTACAATTATACAAACATGTTATGTTCACTTCATATATAAGAAGATATGTTCTATAGTATTATATGTGCGCGTTCACATGCAATAGTATATGGATTACGTAAGTATGGAGGGTCATTGATGGTTCCAACCCCAGTCTCAGACGACCCTAAACATAAAAGGCTCATAACTACGAGAATGCTAGAGTAAATTCTAATGAATGCCATTGAAGTTAAAATGGAAATAAGTAGATGCGCGTTGAGGTGGATCGCGCTTTAGAGACAAGTCAAGCTTGTGATAATTTGAGTGAAAAAGAGAGTTATTTATACTCTACTTTTTTTGTATTGATGAGTGGTGCATATGAAGTTAAATGATGGAATGAAATCACAAAAAACACACATACGGCAAGTGGTTGCATTGTGCTCTACAAAGATATTCTTTGAGGAGCTAAAGAGAAAGAACATTTAATAATTTGTATTTTTGTCTTTGCTGCAAAAGGATGAAAACATTAGACTCTGGCAGCAAACTCGGCAACTGCTTACGTTGTGATTCGCAAAGATATTAGTTTTTTTTCTTCCAATTTTCCTAGGCAAGTATGTGAGAACTTCTTTCTATATACATCTTTTATTATACATCCGGTATACATTTTTTATATGCGATATGGGGTACATCTAACCAAAGTGAATTTTTATATAGTTTAATGGGCTATAAGATTTTCATTTTGCTTCAATTTTTCAACTCAACAAAGTTGCTTACGTTGTAACCTTTTGGTTATTTTTTGCTACAAAGTTGCAGGCATATATTGTGATGTGATTTTGTTATGTAACAGTACCAATTAAATGTAAATAACGATTTAATTTTTTAGTTGGTGGCCTAAAATTGTTACCACGCTCTGGATTTAGCAACAAAATATTTAAGTTCTCAAGTTTTCTTTTTTATTTTAGCCAAATAAATCTATCTATATATATAAAAGAAAACGTATATGCTGACGTGACGTGCAATGGAGACCTCAACATTCCCTTAAGAGTGTCACGTGGCATCATAATGGAGAGTTTTTGGTGTTTTTAAAGTATTTCCTTTTTTAATTAAATTGAGTTATTTTAGAAAAAAAAGAATTTAAAAATAAATTTAAAATTTTCTCTCTTATATTTCCTCCCATAATTTTTAAACGTTTATATCTTTTATATACGAGATTTTTTAAAGAAAAAATTACACCAAATTAACGAGCGTTTTATTATCTTTCCAACGAGTACCATAGTGCTATATAAAAAACAGAGAAAAAATCGACTATTTTTTATGGGGTTTCGTTCATACAGGACAAAAAACACACAAAGTGTTCATGTTATCACGTAAAATTAGATTTTGTGGGGAATATGAGTTATTACTGATTAGAATACTATGAACATGCAATGATTGAGAGATTTTGTGGTTAGTTAACTTCAGCCATTTGCAATAAGTTATCACGTAAAATTAGATTTTTCAACCCCGGGACCCTCCCGAGATAACCAGCTAGTAAATAAATAAATAAATTCACATATATTAAAAGGCAACCATAGCTAGGTTAAGAAATTGATGAAATTAGGACTATACATCATGTCATTTATGTGAGTACTATACTAATAGATGCAATATGTATGTACATAAAGGAACTGGAAATTATCTCTGAAATCAATATATTTGGAAACAAGACAAGACACTATGAAAATCCCTGTAGGGTGAGATGATATTGAATATCAGAGAAAAAGATATTATTGATTGTTGCAAACTGTGTAATTACAAGATGGAATATATAAACTTTTACAAAGGGTCTAAGTTTGGTAAATAGACCAAACGGCTATGTGATTGATAAAGTGAGCTGACAAGATCTTTTAATTATGGAAATGATGATAAAGATCTGATCCCACTTAATTTACTTTACAACACTCCCCCTCAAGTTGAGTAGTGGGATTCCCGATACCCAACTTGTACAGGCAAGCGTTATAAGCACTTCCATTGACAGATTTTGTAAGTATGTCTGCAAGTTGATCCTCTGACCGAATGAACTGAAGTCCTATTGTTCCATTTTCGAGTTTTTCTTTGATAAAATGTCTATCGACTTCTACATGTTTTGTACGATCATGTTGAACAGGATTTTCGGAAATTTGTATAGCAGCTTTGTTGTCACACCAGATTTTGCTCGCTTCCTTTTGTATGAACCCAATTTCAGCTAGAAGTTTGCGTATCCATAAGACCTCTGCCAGTCCTCTTGCAATTCCTCGGAATTCAGCTTCCGCACTCGATAAAGCAACTAGCTTTTGTTTTTTACTTCTCCAAGTCACTAAGTTCCCTCCGACTAGCGTGAAGTATCCTGATGTAGATCTTCGGTCTTGTTGATCTCCTGCCCAATCAACATCTGTGTAGGCTTGAATTTTTGAATGTTTATTTGGTTGGAAGAGAATCCCATAGCTCACTATTCCTTTTAGGTATCTAATAATTCTTCGAACAACATCCATATGGTTAACTTGGGGTTGGTGCATAAATTGACTAACCACTCCTACAGCATATGCAATGTCTGGACGAGTGTGTGAGAGGTATATGAGTTTGCCCACTAGTCGTTGGTATTTCCCTTTATCTGCCAATTTTGTGCTCCTTCTTCCATGTAGAGTTTTTGGTTGGTTATCATTGGAGTACTCATCTTTTAGACTTATCCCATCCATGGTTTAAGTATAGAAGTGATGGTGGGTACCCATTCTCTTCCATTTATCTTTGTCTAAGTTCATGGCATCTTCATCTTTGTCAGATGAATAAAGAAATATTGGGGGAAAATATTTAGTTTTACAGATTGGATTTGAGGTTAAACCCTCAATCCGGTTACCTCCATCCATAGCATCTTCATCCCAGCTGGTCGTTGCCATACCTCCAAAGGCGTCTTCGCCGCTGCTGTTTGTCACGCCCGTAGCTCTGTCTTTGCTGCCCGTGGCTACAGTAGCTTTCCCTTTATCCTGTCCAATCCCCTTGGTTCCCTTCTTGTGACCATCGTTCCACCATTCGGGGTACCCCACGATCCTGAAGCACTCCTCTTTGGTGTGTTTGGACATACCGCAATGGATGCATTTTAGATAGGTTTTGTCGGGTTTTTGCGACTGTTGTCGGCGAGTACTTTTCGCCACAAGACCAGTCCCATTAGGGATTGCTGTTTCAGTGGCTACGAGTCCAGCCGCCACCCCTGTTGATTCATCCTTTGGTGCGATCCCTAATATTTTTTTGATGATTTTCCTCTTTTCTTATAGTTGCATAAGCTTCTTCTGCAGAGGGAAGGGGATCGAGGCGGAGTATTTCCCATTTCACAGGTTCATACTTCCGATCTAAAGAACTCAGAAACTGAAACAATTTCTGTTCGGATCTGATTCGGGTGTAAGTTTGGATGTCTTCCGGGCACTTCATCGGGTTCGGGTCAATCCGTTCAATTTCCCCCTATATACCTTGTAGACTGATCCAAAGGTTTTCAAGGGGAATATTATTTTGTTTGATTTCATTGGCTCTTACATGGAGATTGAAGGTTTGTAACTTATCTTTTCCACTACTGTAAGTGACCACCAGGGCGTCCCACAACGTCTTAGCAGTGGGAAACTCGGTGAGGTTGCTGGCAAGTGCTGGTTTGATGTTTTGAATTAACCATGAAAAAACAACCAGGTCATCTTGTTCCCATTGTTCGTAAGTTTCATCAGTTGGGCTTGGTGGGTTTGTGGTCAAATGTTTGAGCAGCGCTTTTGACTTACCGCCTATGGCCACCCGAATCATCCGGGTCCATAAGGCGTAGTTTTGGCTGTTTAGTTTGAGGTTAATATGCAGGTTGTCGGACAGTTTTGGATTTTGTGGCCGAATGTTTTGAGGATTGAAGCCATCCTTAAATAGTTTGGCTAGTTGGAGGGCTAAATCCGAACCAGAGTTACCGTCTTCGGACACGGCAGCCTGGTTTGGAAGATTGAAACAGAGAGGTTAGGTATATGATGAGCAATTAGGTTTAAAAACCATGCTCTGATACCATATTGAATATCAGAGAAAAAGATATTATTGATTGATGCAAACTGTGTAATTACAATATGGAATATATAAACTTTTACAAAGGGTCTAAGTTTGGTAAATAGACCAAACGGCTATGTGATTGATAAAGTGAGCTGGCAAGATCTTTTAATTAGGGAAATGATGATAAAGATCTGATCCCGCTTAATTTACTTTCCAACAGATGAATCAACGTCTTATCCCCTTTTCGTTGTTGATGCATCATGTACAAGAAAAAAGGAGCATCAGCGGCGACAAAGATTGCCGCTACAAGGATCGCCGCTAAAGGTCTCCTTCATTATAGTGTCATTGGTGCCTACGCATGTTGTCATAGTACACACAAAGCACTCAATCTGTATTTATGTAGTCTGTAGATAGTGGTGGAATGTGAACAATGTAGCAGGGGATGTTACACATAATTTTCTTTTTCTCACCAAATAAAGACCATAAATCTAAAAATAAATAAATAAAAAAGCAGTTCTTACACATAAATAAACGAAACAAAAAGGTCAGATGAATGGTGATTTTCGTAGCCATATTGTATATATGTTGCCCGATGAATCGAAGATTGCGGCATGCTAGAATGTAATGAATTGTATTGTATTTAGTTTTTTGGGCTTGTAAAACATAAATTATATTTGTGCTATTGGATAGGAGGGCAACTACAACAAGTCACATTATCTAAACAAGACGGGTTGAACTTGAACTTCTAATCTAGATTATGAGGGGGAGGGGATATTACACATAAAAAAGGGTTATTGGATCTTAATAATCCAAACTTTCACCCATTAGTCGGTAATAATACGTACTTCAAAAATTCATAACAACGATCCCAACTTTCAACGTATCGGCCGACAATGAACTTTTGCTAACAGAGAACTAACACAGTTAGTGGATGATGACGTGTACGCTGATGTGGCATGTTCATGCTAACATTATTTTTTTTGAAAAAAAATAACCAATGTAAAATACATATTTTAAGCGTTTTGGGACAAAAAATAAAAAAAGCGTCGACGGGATTTTTTTAAAAAAAATAAACAAAGTTGCTGAAGACATATGTTTACAACTAAATAGGTGAAAACATATGTTTTCAGCACAACATATGTTTTCAGCGCAACTTTGTTTATTTTTTTTTTTAAAAAAATCTCATCGACACTTTTTTTATTTATTTTTGTCCAAAATGCTTAAAAACATGTATTTTACATTGGTTATTTTTTTTCAAAAAAAAATAATGTTTTTTACATGGATTTGAAAGGTTTTCTCAATTCAAGATGGTTTTCATTTTATCCCGCCCCTATATATAAAAGGCACGGTTATCGTAGAAAGTCTGAAAAATGTGCGAAGTACATCATAATTACGTAACGATAATTACGTAATTATGTGTTTTTCATTACGTAATTAGGAATAATAGATTACGTAATTTATGTCATTCTAAATATATGTCATTATCATTCATTGCGTAATTAGTTTATATATAATTGTATCATACATTACGCGTAATTATGATGCATTTTGCACACTTCGCACGTTTTGGAGATTTGTATTTAAACCGGTACCTATATAGGGGAGGGTTATCTTGAGAACGCTAAATATCGTGAGAACCGTGAGAACAAGTAAAAAAATCAATCAAAATAAAAACTTTTTAATACAAACCTCATTATAATCAAAATACAACATTAATAAATGAATTTTCTTTCCAAATAATTTATCTTTTCTTGCAAAAACACTTTAAAATTAACTTTTTACACATGTGTAAATGAAACAGTTTACACATGTATAAACAGTAAATTTACACATGTGTAAAAACAATTTATTTCCGTATACGTTTGAATTTTTACGCGTAAATTGTGTTTTTGAGATTGTATTTTATTAATAAAGATAAGTGTAAAAAGAAATTTTGAATTTGAATGGTTTTAGATGACGTTCTCGCGGTTCGCACGAAATATAGGTGTTCTCAAATTAACTTTCCCCTATATATATATATATATATATATATATATATATATATATATATATATGCAAAATTACTAATTAAGATCTTTCCATTGGGGATGCGTTCTTATTATTTTTGACACCCCAACGTGATCAAATTGTTTCCGCTGTAGATCCTTTAATAGTCAAGAAGGGCAATTGTGATCGCTTCCTCCTCCGTCTCTTGCTCGCTTGCGCTCTCGATGAAGAGTGGCTCAAATTTTCTGCCATCCATTAGGATTATGCAAAAAATTTGATGTCGCTAGCAAATATTTGAGTTGGTCTAACTCATATTTTCACAGAACTGAGCAAGTATTGTGTCCCAAAGTGCACATGATCCGCGGTTTGTGTTCGATGCGAAACTCAGCCAAATGCGCACCAACGCTATTATCTCCTCTACGATCCAACCCGAGGTTATTGCCATCGAGAAAGACGAGAAAATGATTTGTATTTGAGAGAGATTGAGATATTTGCGTGTGACATGTGTATTTTGAGAAAATGGTATGTGTATTTTAAAATTGATTAATTTTACTAACTAGATCAAACGGTTGTTGATCACCGTTCCGAATGGTCGAATGTTGATTATTGTTTAAGTGGCTTTTTCTACCATAGCTCACAACCCGAACACCTTACCCAAGGGGCGGCGGTGGTGTATCCGAAGCGTGTACGAACTTGCAAAAGCCTTACCCGAGAGGCGCCCCTCCACCCTTACGGAATGACTGACGGATAGGTCAAATAACAAAAACGGGTCTTGTAATATCCGTCGGTAATCTATCATAACAATGCAACTAAAACTGTTTGAAGCAGTTAGAATGCGCATTATACCAACCATTAAAAAAACGATATTTTTTTATGTAATTTTCCTTGTTCTGGAATGAAAGTAATTTATTGTATAAAAAAAAAACCATAAAAAGATACACAAAAAAACGATATTTTTTCTCTCTGTATTCTCTCTCCCTCGTCGCCACAACAGCACCTACCAACAACACCATACGGCGGTGGGGCGATGACTTTTTATGGAGAAAACAGGAAAAACAGAGATGAACTTCTCTATCTATATATTCCCTCTCTCGTCTCTCTCTATATTCACTCCCCCGTCATCACAACAACACCCACCAACACCGCCATATGGCGGTGGTTTTAACAAAGTAAAGGCGGTGGGGCGGTGGTCTTCTAGAGAGGAAAACATAAAAGAGACATAGATGAAGAAGGACTGCGGTGAAGAGAGAGAGAGAGAGAGAGAGAGAGAGAGAGAGAGAGAGAGAGAGAGACAATAGAGATGAAATGAAAGAGCAAAATGGAAGACGACAGAGTTTTATATTCTCAATTTGTGCATCCGTATGCTTTTCAGGTGGAGATGTGTGGGTCTCCGGATGAGAGGCCACGTTGAAGCTCAGAGGCCAAGCACACCTTAGCACCAACATAAAAAGGATGAAAATACGTATAGCACTATTCATAAAACTTTGCAAACTAATATGTAGTAATAATAATAATATATGTATCCTAGCTCACATATAGATCCCAAAGCTTTTTTGTGTCATATTTGGTGTACGTGTGTTTAAAATCAACACAATGGATCTAGGTAGGCTTACCAAGATAGCAATTTTTCTTGTGAAGAAGTGAGTCAGTGACAATGATGCGGCATGGCTAAGGGAAATTACTAAAATAGACGTTAGTTAAACGTTGGCTAAGTTAGTAAATTTGTCAGTCATGCTGACAGATTTCTAGGCAAAAGGCTAAGCCAACAGTCAATGCCTATTTTAGAAAAATGTTGTTAAAAATGCCTAATTTTGTAATTTTGTCTAGCGCGGGTGGATTTAAATGGTGTCTGGTTTCCAAATCCCAAATTTCATTTTGCACATTTCTATCTGATTAAGTGGTCTAGCCTTCAAACTTATATTGGTATACATCTAGAGTAGGTCATGGGTGAGTTTGTTATTTAAAACACCAATGATTACTTTCTAATAGTAACAAATATTTTGATGCATAAATAAAGAGGACATATATCACTGACACACTATTTAGATATGGTTGATGTGTTATACGTATCATATAGTTGGGTCCATATGATTCGTATGACATGAAAATTGGTTGTATTACTGACGAAAAATGTCATATGTATCGTATGGGGGCCAAATCAAGAGGCTTGTATGATGTTTTCCTAACAAATAAATGACCGATGTGATGCTAATACACCCATATGCACAATACAACCTATTTTTGCCATGTCATATGATCCATATGATGTGATAGGTTGGTTGGTATATATTTAATAACATTCAAAATAAAAACACGATTAGGTTATTAAAAATTGTCGACATATTTTAACAACATTCAAAATAAAAACATGATTAAGAAATTCCCTCTGACAGTCTCAACTTGTAACTATTTTCCTTCACGGAGCCTTTTCTAACTGGCGTCTAACCCAGTTAGTTTTTTCTTGTTGTGATAGCTGATGTGGCACAAAACCTTGTTACTGATGATGTGGAAGCTTATGTGGCATCATCACCATCACCACCACCACATCCACCTCCACCACCGTTCTCAATCACCTATTACCACCACGACCCACTACTCACAACACTACCCATCTTCATCACCTCACAACCTGACGACAACGTCGATGAAGCTGTGTAGGTGCACTAATCCGCGGACCACCACAACCACCCACTTCACAACGCACAACCATCATCTTCAATCCTTTGACCACCATCTTCCCTACCTAAACCACCACACCACTAGGCCCTAACATCGTCCCCTGCCACCATCCCCGACATAAATCATCGTACAACCACCAAATGTTTACAGGTCATATAGAACTAAAGGTTTCATGTTGCGAGAGTGCATTTGCAGGTTTTAGATGTGATTCGTCGCTTCTTGTACTAAATTGCAAGTTTTAGATGTGCTTCACCGAAGGAATGTGGTAGCTTGTGGTGGTGATGGGCAGTGGTAGCAATGGTGGTGGGTGGTGGTCAGTGATGGATCCAGGATTTTTTTTACTGGGTTCCCTTTTTAGGTGTTTCGTTAAAATTTTAGGTTGGTTCAAGGGTTCGGGTCCGTTTGACTTCGGGTTGGGCAAACATGTACATAAACACACAAACATGTATAAAAAATTCGGGTTGGTTCTAGGGTTCAGGTCCAATCAACTTAACAAAATATTCAAAATCAGTTTGTTTAGAACCTAAGTTAGCAATGATACATAAACCCACAAACCCTATAAATAAAACACCAAAATCAACATAATAATCCTTTATATTTCATTAATAACTCCAATGATGCATTTAAAATCCTCACCAAACAATAATTATAATTCATAACTACTATCTAGGCCAATTCTCTTCTGGTGGAGTGGCACCCTTCTTGCTTTCCTTATGGGATGTGGGGAGTTCGAGTCCTATCGGCACCAAAATGCTCTTGGTTTGCCGGGTTTTACCGTAGTGGGCCTTCGGGCGGCGGGTTTTCCCTGGGAATTGGTGTGAAATTATTGGTGGACCCGGGTTACTCTCGGAGTACTCCTTTGTCTAGTGGATACTTCGAGAGTGCTTGGGATTGATTTGTTGGCTGTTAAAAAACTAACTACTATCTAGAACAATGAATTAACTCAAAAATCAAGGCACCAAACAATAACGGAAAAAAAAAACACTACGCCAAAATAGACCTATGGCCACACTAAAAAAGTGTGACCATATGCCTTTGGTCACACTTTTTTTTCATCTCAAGTGTGACCAAAGGTCAAGTCATCATAGGTATCATACAGCCACATTCACATTTAGTGGCTGTAACGACATAAAAGTGTGGCTAAAAGATACCAATATTTTTTTTGCTAGAATCAATCATTATATCCATTAAGTGTGGCTAAAAGATTGTAATGGCCACATGAATTTACTCTACGTGTGGTCGTTTATATTATACAGTTACTAGAAAATATGTTTTAGCCACATCAATTTAAATAAAACGTGGCAAAATGGGTTGTTGTAATCAAGCATTCTGTTTATTAAGTATGCCTAAAGGGTAGAAACAGCCACATTAATTCACTATAAGTGTGGCCGTTCTACTATTTAGTCACACGAATTTGCTATAAGTGTGGCAAAAAACTATTTCTTGACACAAAAAATATTTTTTTTAAATTTTAAGTGTGGCTATTGTATAACATTTGGTCACACATAGTTTTTCTATCATGACAGTTGTTATCATGTTGTCACACAAAAAAATAACAAAGTGACAATAGTGTGGCTAACTGTTACGTAAAGCCACATGAAATTTTACAATCTTTAGTGTCACTATTGTGTAACCTTTAGTCACACATAATTCATTTTACACATGGCGATTTCTATCGTTTCGTCACCCGCATAAAAAAAGTTTGGATGGTGTGGCTAATGGATATGTAAAGCCACATGAAATTTTAATGTTTTTACTGTGGCTATTGTATAACATTTGGTCACACATAATTCATTTTACACATGACATTTGGTATCATTCCATCAGACAAAACAAACAAAGTTAGCATGGTGTGGCTAATTGTTATGTAAAGTCACATGAAATTTTATAGTTTTTAGTGTAACTATTGTCTAACATTTGGCCACACATAATTCATTTTATCCATGACGTATGTAATCATTTAGTCACACAAAGAAAACAACAAAGATAAGAGGGCGTGGCTATTGATTGTTAAAAGCCACATGAAATTTTATAATTTTAGTGTGACTATTGTTAAAGATTTGGTCACACATAATTCACTTTAACCATGATGTTTGCTACCATTTCGTCACACACAAAACAAAAAGTCTGAATTGTGTGGCTAATGGCTATGTAAAGACTCATGAAATTTATAATTTTTAGTGTGGCCATTGTTTAATCTTTGGCCACACACAATTCACTTTGACTATGGCGTTTATTATTATTTTGTCATGCATAAGAAAAATAAAGTAAAGATGGTGTGACTAATGGTTATATAAAGTCACATGAAATTTTGTGTAGCTATTGTGTAAACATTGGTGACACATAATTCATTTTGCTAGTGACATTTGGTATCAGTTCGTCACACAAATCAAAATGACGATGATGTGACTAATGGTTATATGAAGCCACATAAAATTTTCTAACGTTATTTGTGGCTATTAGCTAAAATTTGGTCACGCATATTTACTATTATAATATGTGGCCTTTATACGTAATTTGCCATTTTATTTTTATTTTTTGTAAAATAATTGTAAACACCAATAAAAATGAGAATCTAAAAACCAAATATTTTCAAGAATAATAAATAAAAATTCATAAGTTAATTTCCAACTTAAATACTAAAAATCTATTTCTAGGCTGGTTTTCTTCTCCTTGCTCTTTGCCTTCTGTTTTTTTATACTGTCCAGCGTTGTATAACACTTCTTTGTGTTCTTGTGATGTAACGCAAATAGACAAGAATTGACAGGAGAATGAAGGTGGGTATGATTGATTGTTAGGATTGAGATTGGTGTGTTTAGTGTTATTAGACTCGTACGTTATTTTTTTCCTGTCACCATTCATAATTTTTAGTCACCTATAAATTAAAACTCAAGTGGCTAATAAAGACTATTTTTTTTTTGTCACACATGCTGATATCAGTAGCCATATATATTAGTTTTTAACCACATTTATAAAAATATATCATGTCCATTGATTGTGTTTGGTCACACTTTTCTTGTGTGACAATTAAATGTCACTGTTTTTTCAAAAAGTGTGATTAAATGTTTCTAATCGATGTGTTTTTGGTCACATGAATTAAAAATAAAAAAAATAGAGTAGCTGTTGATCACATTTAACCACACTTTTTTCGAGTGTGGCTAATAAATGTCACATTTTTTTGTTACAATGTGGCTAAAAATCTTCAATTGTTATACAATAGTCACATTAAAAATTAAATGTGTGACGGAAATTAGGCTATAAGGTTTTGAAATGTTATTAATGACCTTTAGCCACATATTTAATCAAAAGTGTGACAGGCATTTTTGGTAAAAGTGTGGCGAAAGGCCCTTTTTGGCATAGTGAAAGAAACTAACCCCAGATAATAAAATTTAGAATCAGATCAAATAACGAGCCTCTTATGTATTATATAGGGTTTCAACCACAAGAACACTTTATATCTTTACAAATGGGTTCCTTAATTTTTTTCTTATGGGTTCCTTTCTAGTTTTATATATACATTAACACTATAATTTTGAAACCGAGTGGGTTCCTGGGAACCCAACGGTTAAGCCTAATCCGCCCCTGGTGGTGATTGTAGCAAATGTGCTGGTGGGGCTAAATAAACAGGGTTAAAAAGTTCCACATCCTTTTTCATGTTAGCTGCCACATAATCATGAAGTTATACCCTAGTTTGAAATGGTTTTGCGAAGGAAAATAGCTTACAAGCTCACATTATCAGAGGGAATTTCTTAAGTTTGGATTAATGTCGGCCAATTCGTCAAAGTTTAGATTATTAAAATTCAATATCCCATATACAAACTCAAGTTTGTTAATTTGGAATGAGAAATAAAGAAACAATAAACAATTAAAATGGCACTATTTACAAAAGGTTTCATTAAGTCAATTTTTTTAAATTGTTACTAATTCACTAGGTATTACTCAAATTTACAAAAGAACATGAAAAAGGTTGACCCAAAACACAACATCTGGGTTTGACATGTACCAAGCGTCCCATATAAATATAAGTGGATCGACCCAAAACATGACACAGTTTTAGGTGCGTTTGACACTATATGTCACATATAAATATACGGGTTGGGTTAGGATTATAGAATTCAATATGCAATCCCAAAACCTATCAACTTGACACAATGTATCGACTCACGTGGTTTAGAATATCATTGATAATGGTTAGAATATGTGGTTCTAACAATGGCAAATGAGTTTCTTTTTCAAGTCACTTTTCTTTCTCGACGTATGTTTTCGTAACAATTTTGTCATTCTCAAAACTCGAAACATTATGTGAATCTGTTATGTATACATCATAAACACACACACATCAGAGCGACATACATAAATATTTACTTCAAATTTTGGATATAACATATATTATATAATATAGCACATCAATGCATATACATCAAGCCGAAAAAAATTTCAAGAAAAATACATTGTTATTCTTATAAATAATATTTTTAATATTGTATAAACATTACATTAAATCGATCGATTACAATAACACGTAACAACGAATGGTGAAAAGACTAAAAAAGATTATTTTTTATTTTTAATTAAAATACAAACGGTTCTTGTGGTTCTTATATTAGAACCGCGGGTTTGGAACCAACCCGATCCAAAACTGATAATTCATATAAATCTAGAACCGGAAACCGACCCAAGTATTTAAAAAGTTCGGGTCCAAGGTTCTCACGGGTCGGGTCCAAGGTTCTTGCGGGTCCGAACCACGAAATGCCCACCCCTACATATGCATAACAAATTCTAAAATTTAAAGTTGTGCATGGATACATCTTGGCAAATCGTAGTAGTTTTGGAACATCAAAAGAAAAGCATATTAAAAGTTAACGTGACTTTGCCTGTCACCATACTTTTACATATTTGCACTTAAAAGAAACAAATAGCTCATATTCTTCACATCAAATTAAGAGAGACTTGCAACATTTCTACCAAGTCCTTGGTCGCCGAAAAAAACAGGGAAAAATATATACACACCAACCTTTCTACCAAACGTATGAATCGCAAATTTAGCTTCAAGGATTATAAAGGGGAGACGAAGGCTTGTTTCCTTGCTTTTCCTCGGTTTCAAAAATACAAGGGGTGCGATTGAAAAATTTTAGGGGGTGCGGACGGAATAAACATGTATATCATCATCATCATACTCAGTTAATCACACCTATAGCAAAGCTAAGATAGGGTCTGAGGAGGGTAAGATGTAGACAACCTTACCTCTACCCCTAAGAATAGAAAGGCTGCTTCCAGTGAAACCCCCGGCTCGATGTGGTTTGGTATCAAGGCTTGGACATAAGGCACAAAACACTTAGCAATCGGGACAAACCCGATCGGTGCATGTACCCCTTTGTCTTTTGGCTATCCAAGCCACCACATGATGCATGATTCGTCCATCGTATTTAACGTTATTTTCACAAAAATAGTAAAATAACGTTAAAACTAGTGCAACTTTACTTTTGCCCCCGAAGGGCAACACATATATACATTATATGCGCACATTGTAGGTGGTGCGTAATTTATTTTTTCAAGGTGAGCGCCCGCACCCCTTGAATATGGTGTGGGTCCGCCAATGAGCATCTACCAAAATAATAAATGAAAATATAACATTTTTTTTATTACTTGGTGATCTAGGATAATTACCAAGAGAGGTTTTTGAAACATGCCTAATTTTACACAGGGTATCGAACTCACGCAAAAGGACTAACTTATATTCAAAATAAGGACTTCTTGCATTAGTTTGTTACCCTGTGTAGCAAACGACCGAGAATCCACACATGTTTCAAAAACCTTGTAGAAAAGCTTATTAATCTCCTAGACCACCTAGAAAAAAAAAAAAAAAAAAAAAAAAAAAACTCTCAAAATACAAAAGGAAATAAATTTCATGCAGTTTTCAGCAGGGCCGTCCCTGAAAATTTTTAAAAATTCATGTACCCTTTCCGAACCGTTAAAAAATAGGCCCCTTAGGCCCAAGTTTAAGTGTTAAATGAGTTATATAAAAAATATATACATATATATATAGGAATTTTTTTAAAAATTAGGCCCTTAAGATTTATGGATCCTGTCCGGTTGGCCTCCTCGAACCACCTCAAAGACGGCCCTGGTTTTCAGGACAAAAGAACAAGTTAATGCGTAAACTGATTTCATTGTTTACATATCTTTTTATAGGCCTGCAGTTTGTTTGTTTGTTTGTTTCCTTTATGGCAAAATACAAATTATTAAAAATCTTCCTTTTCTTTGGCTCTTCATAGAATATCTTTGTGAACCACAATGTAACCAGTTGCCGCATGTTTGTTTTGGGATATTATTCCAATAATCAACTTGATATGAGATGCACGTACTGATATAGTATAAATAACCGTCTCTTTCACTCAAAATATCACAAGCTTAATTAGTCTCTAAAGCTCTCTCTAATCCTTTACCTATTGGCTATTTACATACTTTTAATCAGCCTTTGAACTTCAATGGCATCCATAAGAATATACGCTAGCATTCTCATAGTTATGAGCCTTTTATGTTTTGGGTCGTCTGAAAGTGGGATTGGAACCATCAATGCCCCTCCATACTTGCGTAATCCATATACACTATTGCGCACTGATCACACACACATAATAAATATTATATACAACATTTTAGCGATCTTCTTATATATTAAGTGATCATCATAACATGTTTACATTATCATTACAGCATCAGCTTGTTATGGATTCCAAGATCAAGGAGTTATGATAGCAGCTGCGAATCAGGATTTATGGCAAGGTGGAGCTGCTTGTGGGAAAAACTTCCAGGTTACATGTACAGGTGCAACCAACCAGGGTGTACCACACCCTTGTACGGACACCCCCACAGTGACTGTAATGATCACCGATTTCTGCCCACCTCCTGGCTGCAAGGGCGACCTTGACTTGTCACACGAAGCCTTTTCTACCATCGCGGATTCAAGAGCCGGGGGCATCAAAATCTCTTACCAAGAGTACGTGATCAGTTAACCTATTCTTTATTTATTTTTTATTTAACTCCTATATTTTCTAGGATAAATACACCACAAACATGCACGTTAAGAATTTGAACTCTCCACCTCTTAGATAGATGAAAAACGTCTTACTACCACACCATGTTTACCTATTCTTTAATTAATTTTTGTTTTCAGTAGCTCAAATCTTCATCACAAAACAATAGATTTTCCTTGTTTCACATCAATATGTTTCTTTTTTTTTTTTTTGTGCACTAGGGTGTGAAGAAGAAGTATCACCGAGGTTGCATTCGATTCAATGAAGATCTTTAATTACTCTACAGGCCAGGACCAAGGGGCATTTCCAATCATATCAACTTTTAATTTTTATTTTGCTTTGATGTTTAATATATCTCTTTTTTTTGTTGTTGTACGTTAGTTGTTATATCATGAATCCAATCCAAGGTGCATCTTCATAAAAGTAAATCTTGACCTCCTCTTAAATTGTATGACAAGCTGATGAAAACATGATATTAATCGTGCCATGTGAAAGGATATATAATAACCTTAATTACTGTTAGACATACGTTTGCCATGAGGAATTTCGGATCACGATCCTCCAACACTTGAACACTTAATATAACTCTTATTAAATGTTCCTGAATTGTGATTGAATCACCTCGTGAGTCTTGGCCAGCCTAATATTTACAAACCTGAAATGTGACCTCAACAAAATTTTATTAATGATACTTTCATGATTTATATGTATACAACTTAACACTAGAAGTTGGTAGTATAACCAAGAAAGCCAATGACCTTCCAATATGGAGGTCATGGGTTGAAGTCAGCAAAGTTTTTCTAGGTTGAGTGAGGAGTTTTACCAAAGTAGGTCTTCGAATGGTAGATAAGATCAAAACAGAGGGAAGTTTGTTTACCAATGGAATTCGCTAGTAGCTTACATGTGGATTGTTGCGTCAATTTTGTTAGTATATATGTAATGGAAAACAACTAAACATGTACTTGAAAGATTTGTGAGACCTGTTACTGATGTTGAGAGCGTTGAGGTCGACATGATCGTCAGTCTGTTCGAGTTCCCTTTAGGGTATGCAGTTATGATGGCTAATGATCCTTCACAGGATCGGTTATGGAGAGAGTGGGGAGGGCTGAAACTTTATGGTGTTATGTTGATAATATTGTGTAACCCTTAATCCCTAGTAATCTCTCCCTATTTATACATACACAGGGGACACTCTAGTTAGGCCCAACTAATGATAAGCATGTCCATCAAAGGCAAATCAGTTATGGGCTTAGAGTATTTTAGCAATTGATCAATCATAATATAAATGATTAGAAAGGTTATCAATAAATATACAAGACGTCACGTATATTTTTTCCAACATTTTCCCCCTTAGCCGAGTAATCATTTATTATGAGTATTCCATAAGCCTCATGAGTTAAATACTCATTTTAGTTCTAAACCCAAACTGTAGCAGAGAAATACAGCCGTTAAGTCTTTATCGGACTTAGGACCCATTAATCATACTACAATCCAAATCTAAAACTTAACATTAGGATCAATTTACGTTATGCCCTTAATTGTTGACTTGTTACATCATTGTCTTTATGTCATTATGCTGGCTTAACATAGTAATAGACAAATAAATCATAATGAGGAAATTTCATCAAACGTAAGTCATAAGTCATAAGTAAACATCAATGGTCAAATAAGTACATATGCTTCTAAACAAGGTCATTAGTAAGTCCCATCTTCGAAACGTGATCTTCGAATACCATAGGTGGGAGACCTTGCATATCGCTAGTACTTATATGTTTGATACAAAGAATGTTTTCCTTAACTCGTTCACGCACGAACAAATACTTCTTATCTAAGAAATGACCAGCGCCCGTCGAACTGTTACTGTTCGAGAAACTAACGGTGGCTGAGTTATCACAGTAAAGCTTCAATGGTCTAGAGATAGAATTGACAATTTTGAGTCCAGTAATGAGATTCCAAATCAACATTCCATGACAAGTAGCGTTATACACAACTATGTATTATGCCATCATTGTGGATGTTGCCGCCTGCTAACATAAAGACATACTCCAAAGTAGATTTGTTATCATCTTTGCATTTAGCAAAGTCAGAGTCAGAGTATTCTACCACTTTTTAGTTATCACTTCTTCTGTAAGTCAGTTTATAGTCTTTCATCCCTTGCAGATATCTTAACGCCTTCTTAGCTGCTTTCCAATGATCATAGCCAGGATTAGTTAAGTAACAGCCTAGCATTCCAGTGACATAAGCGATATCCGGACGCGTACAGACTTGAGCATAAGCAAGACTGCCGACTACTGAGGAATAAGGTATCATTCTCATTTGTTCTTTCTATGCTTCTGTTTTTGGACTTTGGAACAACCCAAAGACATCTCCCTTAGCTACCGGAGCTGGAGTAGGTTTACAATGTTGCATGTTATAACCTGCGACAACATGATCAATGTAGGCCCTTTGGAACAAACCTAAAATCCAATTGCATCTGTCTCGGTGTATTTCGATGCCAATGACTTAAGAGGCTTCTCCGAGATCCTTCATGTCAAAATTAGACGAAAGTAATAGCTTCGACTCATGCAACATATCTAAGTTATTGCTTGCCAGTAAGATATCATCAACATAAAGGACAAGACTAGTAAAATTACTCCCGCTCATCATAAGGTAGGTGCATTGATCGACTTGATTATTCATGAAACTATTATTCTTTACGACTTCATCAAACATTAAGTACCATTGACGTGAGGCTTGTTTTAAACCGTATATTGATGTCTTTAACTTGCAGACTAGATGTTCTTGACCTTTAGGTTGCTTAATGTTTACCTCTTCTTCGTATCTTGTAACTTAACTCCATGGCAGGTGATCATGATTCCAATTCAGATGTTATAAATCTTTCCCTCCACTTTGTAGGACAAAACTCATGTAAACATAAAATTTTTGACATGTAAATGTAAATGAATGATAACTATAAACGCGAGTGGCGAGTGTTCCTAATACATTGGAGCTACCCACGACCATTATATAAGCTACCTCACCAAAGCTAAGAGGGTGTTTGGGATTGCTTGTTGAAAACTGATTATGCATTTTGCTGCAATAGGGGTGGAGCTGCTTTTAGATTATTGCATTTTGGTATCCTAAAAATCCATTTCAAAACTCAACCCAAAACACTAAAAACTGATTATTTGCGTTTCTAAAACGCAATAATCTAAAAATCAATTTCAAAACTCAACCCGAAACACCCTCTAAATCAATTGTTGATACCTACGGGCATATACAATTGTGAATAAAAAATTAAAATATTAGGGAGGCAAGCTCTTTCCATATATCAATCTTAACTAGTATGTCTAAAGGGGGGTGCATTGCGCGCCTTGTCATTTCGTCTAATTAACCTGATTAATTGCTAAACTAAATTTAGTTATTTTTACAAACAACCTGTTATGTAACCTAGTAGAATTCGTTCACGCTCCGTGGAGGTAATTTAGTCGGCAGTATTTCGCCTTCGCCTATTTGTTTGACCAACACTCGTGGTAACAATCGCTCGTGTAGGAGAGTACGTAAACATGGGATTGGAAGCATATAATAAAAAAAGAACCATTCATTTTTACACATAAACAACCCGACATACCTACTTTGGACCATACCAAAAAATATTTGTTATCCCACCTTTAGAAGTAAAATTATACACTTTTTTTAAGATTATTCTTAAGGAACCAAACTATTTCAGTAGTTCAACTTTTGCCTAGGTGGTCCATTGGCAAAGGTAAAGCCTTTAAAAACACCTAAGCTATGGAAGTCTTGGGTTGAAGTCTCAAAGACCACAAGATTAGAAAAAAATTAGCCTTTAAATAAATCATATCTAGTCAAAAGTCAAAATGTACCGTGGCTTTAGTCATAGTCAATTTTGCAAACATGAACAAACAATTTCTTACATGTCAATATATTTATTGAACCATGCCTCTATCCTTTATTAATTTTTTTATTTGTAGTAGATAACCACTAGAACCGAACCATTTCCACTTCTCGAGTATTTAACCATGCTTTTTCACCATATGAATACCCATCAAATTCTCATATTAAACACACACTCATACACAAAAATCCAAGTCTTGGTTCATGGTAAAGATCAAGCTCAATCTTTCGTACTTCGTAAACCTTGTTTTCTTCATGTAAGTTTCTAATTAAAAAAAAAAAAAACAATCTCTTTACTTTGTTTCTAAAACAATTTATATTTATCAAAACTTTGTTTAAAATTCAAACTTTTACAAAGTGGCTCATCCTCCTTCACCACTCAAAATCAATCATAGGCTCAGAGTTATCCAAAGAGGTGGCTACAAGGTGGTTGCAGGTTTAAACCTGCCATCCACCGTCCATGCGATGCTACCATGTTCAAGTATCTCACTCATCATAGCCAGATTACCGACATCAACGCCAGACATAGACATGAGAGAGAGGGGAAAGAGAGACGATGCAGGACAAAGAAGAGAGTCAGAGAGAGATGGGGACCACGAGCAGCACGTACGGGTTAATGACCACGTTGGCGTTGGTTTTAACAAAGTAAAGGCGGTAGGGCGGTGGTTTTAACATTGTAAAGGCGGTAGAGCGGTGGTCTTCTAGGAAGGAAAACATAAAAGAGATAGAGATGAAGAAGGACTGCAGTGAAGAGAGAGAGAGAGAGAGAATAGAGATTAAATGAAAGAGCAAAATGGAAGACGGCAGAGTTTTATATTCTCTATCTGTGCATCCGTATGCTTTTTATGTGGTGGAGATGTGTGGGTCTCCGGATGAGAGGCCACGTTGAAGCTCAGAGGCCAAGCACACCTTAGCACCAACATAAAAAGTACAAAAATACCTATAGCACTATTCATCAAACTTTGCAAACTAATATGTAGTAATAATAATAATAATAATATTAATAATAATAATAATAATAATAATAATAATAATAATAATAATAATAATATATGTAGCCTAGCTCACATATAGATCCCAAAGCTTTTTTGTGTCATATTTGGTGTACGTGTGTTTAAAATCAACACGGTGGATCTAGCGCGGGTGGATTTAAATGGTGTCTGGTTTCCAAATCCCAAATTTCATTTTGCACATTTCTATCTGGTTAAGTGGTCTAGCCTTCAAACTTATATTAGTATACATCTAGAGTAGGTCATGGGTGAGTTTGTTATTTACAACACCAATGATTACTTTCTAATAGTAACAAATGTTTTGATGCATAAATAAAGAGGACAGGACATCATTGACACACTATTTAGATATGGTTGATGTGTCATACGGATCATATAGTTGGGTCCATATGATTAGTATGGCATGGAAAATGGTTGTATTACATGACGAAAAATGTCATACGTATCGTATGAGGGACAAATCAAGCGGCTTGTATGATGTTCTCCTAACAAATAAATGCCCGATGTGATGCTTACACACCCATATACACAATACAACCTATTTTTTCGTGTCATATGATCCAAATGATGTGATAGGTTGGTTGGTATATATTTAATAACATTCAAAATAAAAACATGATTAGGAAATTCCCTCTGACAGTCTCAACTTGTGAACTATTTTCCTTCACGAGGCCTTTTCTAACTTGCGTGTAACCCGGTTAGTTTTTGTTGTTGTCTTCATAGCTGACGTGGCACAAAACCTTGTTACCGGATGATGTGGAAGCTTATGTGGCATCATCACCATCACCACCACCACATCCGCCTCCACCACCGTTCTCAATCACCTATTACCACCATCATAGCTGACGTGGCACAAATCCTTTGACCACCATCTTCCCTACCTAAACCACTAAACGACCATACCACCAGACCCAAGATCGTCCCCTACCACCGTCCCTGACATAAACCACCGTACAACCACCAGATTTTACACGTCATACAGAACTAAAGGTTTGAGGTTGCGAGAGTGCATTTGCAGGTTTTAGATGTGATTTGTCGCTTAGTATACTGAATTGCAGTTTTTAGATGTGCTTCACCGAAGGAATGTGGTAACTAGTGGTGATGATAGGCAGTGGTAGCAATGGTGGTGGTTGGTGGTCAGTGACGGCTCGATATTCTCTTCAACGCCATTCGGGTCATATTCACATATCGCGCGACCTTTATCTTTGATTATCATATTATGTAGTATTGTAGAAGCGTACATAATATATCTCAAGATTTCTAGATGCCATGCACGTGCGGGTCGCCCAATTACATGCCATTTCGACTTTAAAACACCGAATAATCGTTCGACTTCTTTTCTCGCCGATTCTTGGCACTTCGCAAACGTTTTCCTTTTCTCACCCGTGGGAATTTGTATCGTTTTCATAAGAGATGTATAACTTGGGTATATACCGTCCGCTAGATAATACCCGTGCTTATATTCTACCCCGTTGAGCACGAAAAAATCATCAAGACCGGTACCTCTAATGATGGGGTCGGAAACCATGAATCTTGCAAGAACGTTTAAATCGTTACATGAACCATCAACTCCGAAGAATGCATGCCAAATCCAAAGGTCTTGTGAGCAAACAAATCCTAGAATAATTGACGGCTCTCCCACGTCAGCCCGCGTAAACCGCCCTTTCCATACAGTGGGGCAATTACGCCATGGCCAATGCGTACAACCGATGCTTCCAAGCATGCCAGGAAAGCCGCGTCTCTCTGCATGGTGTGCGTAGAGCTTTTTAATGTCCTTCGTTGGCCTACGCAAGTAAACTTTGCCATATAACTTGACAACATCTTCAGATGAAATAACGAGCAGAACACTTCAAAATAGGAAATGAAGTTATTTTGTGATCAAATAGAGAGGAGAGCAAGGTGTAGGTAGGTGTAGTGTTTGTTTGGAGGAGAGGAGTTAGGTTTGTCTCAAACAAACCCTAAGTTTTGCATAAAATAAAATAGAAACGAAAAATAAAAAGAATGTGTGTCTCAAGGTTCGAACAAAGAACCTCTTGAGTATTATAAAGGGTTTCAACCACTAGAGCACTTTATATCTTTACAAATGGGTTCCTTAATGTTTTTCTCATGGGTTCCTTTCTAGTTTTATATATACATTAACACTATAATTTTGAAACTGAGTGGGTCTTCAGGAACCCAATGGTTAAGCCTAAATCCGCCTCTGGTAGTGGTTGTAGCAAATGTGGTGGTAGGGCTAAATAAACAGAGTTAAAAAGTTCCACATCATTTTTCACGTTAGCTGCCACGTTAACATAAAGTTATACCCTAGTTTGAAAAGGTTTTGCAGAGAAAAATAGCTTACAAGCTGACATTATCAGAGGGAATTTCTTAAGTTCGGATTAATGTTGATCAATGTTAAAGTTTGGATTATTAAAATTCAATATCCTATATACAAACTCAAGTTTGTTAATTTGGAATGAGAAATAAAGAAACAATAAACAATTAAAATGGCACTATTTACAAAAGGTTTCATTAAGTCAAATTTTTTAAATTGTTACTAAATCACTAGGTATTACTCAAATTTACAAAGAACATAAAAACGGTTCACCCAAAACTCAACATCTGGGTTTGACACGTACCAAGCGTCACATATAAATATAAGCGGATCGACATAAAACACGACACAGTTTTAGGTGGGTCTGAGACGGCATGTCACATATAAATATACGGGTTGGGTTAGGATTAAAGAATTCAATCTGCAATCCCGAAACCTATCAACTTGACACAATGTATCGACTCACGTGGTTTAGAATATCATTGACAATGGTTGGAATATGTAATAATGTGGCACCATATATATGAAACATTTTGACAAGCCAAAAAAGTAATTAACATGGAAAAAGGGTAAGAAAGATTAAGTTTCAGTAATTTATGTTACACAAGCATCTACCATAATAATAAATGAAAATATAACATTTTTTATTAATTGGTGATCTAGGATAATTACCAAGAGAGGTTTTTGAAACATGCCTAATTTTACACACGGTATCGAACTCACGCAAAGGGTCTAACTTATATTCAAAATAAGGATTTCTTGCATTAGTTTGCTACCCTGTGTAGCAAACGACCGAGAAACCAAACATGTTTCAAAAACCTTGTAGAAAAGCTTATCAATCTCCTAGACCACATAGAAAAGAAAAGAAAAAAAAAAAAACAAAACCTCTCGAAATACAAAAAGAAATAAATTTCATGGAGTTTTCAGGACAAAAGAACAAGTTAATGCGTAAACTGATTTCATTGTTTACATATCTTTTTATAGGCCTGCAGTTTGTTTGTTTGTTTCCTTTATGGCAAAATACAAATTATTAAAAATCTTCCTTTTCTTTGGCTCTTCAGAGAATATCTTTGTGAACCACAATGTAACCAGTTGCCGCATGTTTGTTTTGGGATATTATTCCAATAATCAACTTGATATGAGATGCACGTACTGATATAGTATAAATACCCGTCTCTTTCACTCAAAATATCACAAGCTTAGTCTCTAAAGCTCTCTCTAATCCTTTACCTATTGGCTATTTCCATACTTTTAATCAGCCTTTGAACTTCAATGGCATCCATAAGAATATACGCTAGCATTCTCATAGTTATGAGCCTTTTATGTTTTGGGTCGTCTGAAAGTGGGATTGGAACCATCAATGCCCCTCCATACTTGCGTAATCCACATACACTATTGCGCACTGATCACACACACATAATAAATATTATATACAACATTTTAGCGATCTTCTTATATATTTAAGTGATCATCATAACATGTTTACATTATCATTACAGCATCAGCTTGTTATGGATTCCAAGATCAAGGAGTTATGATAGCAGCTGCGAATCAGGATTTATGGCAAGGTGGAGCTGCTTGTGGGAAAAACTTCCAGGTTACATGTACAGGTGCAACCAACCAGGGTGTACCACACCCTTGTACGGACACCCCCACAGTGACTGTAATGATCACCGATTTCTGCCCACCTCCTGGCTGCAAGGGCGACCTTGACTTGTCACACGAAGCCTTTTCTACCATCGCAGATTCAAGAGCCGGAGGCATCAGAATCTCTTACCAAGAGTACGTGATTAGTTACCTATTCTTTAATTTATTTGTATTTTTTTTTTTTAACTTCAACTCCTATATTTTCTAGGAAAAATACACCACAAACATGCACGTACAGAATTTGAACTCTCCATCTCTTAGATAGAGGAAAAATGTCTTACTACCCCACAATGTTTGCATATTCTTTAATTAATTTTTGTATGACATGTTTAACAATAGATTTTCCTTGTTTCACATATATGTTTCATTTTTTTTTTATTTTTTTTTTTTTTTGTGCACTAGGGTGTGAAGAAGAAGTATCACCGAGGTTGCATTCGATTCAAAGAATATCTTTAATTACTCTACAGGCCAGGACCAAGAGGCATTTTCAATTATATTAACTTTTAATTTTCATTTTGCTTTGATGTTTACTGTATCTCTTTTTTTTGTTGTTGTATGTTAGTTGTTAAGGAAACAAACTATTTCAGTGGTTCAACTTTTGCCTAGGTAATCCATTAGCAAAGACAAAGCCTTTAAAAATACCTAAGTTGTGGGAAGTGTTGGGTTGAAGTTGAAGGAAAGAACCTTATATATTATATTATTGAATCTGACTTTGCACAATAACAATAAAACAAGAACAGTACAAAAGTTGATGTTGCAAAGAAAAGGGAACAGTGAGTACAGATTGCTTTATTGATCAACACATAAAGCCTTTATATAGGCATACACTCAACGGACTAAAGGACCTAATCAAAACTACTTTATTCAAATATTGCTACTACTACTCCTAAAGATTCGGACCAAAACTAACCTCTAAACCTGCATACTAAAACACACTGACTCATTCAAATAACAAACATTTGACTAGAAAAACAATTATTGGTGACTCACTAAAATGATCCAACGAGTTTTCCTACACCCATTGACCCGTACCCATGACCCGACTTGACTTGAACCATCAAGATTACCCAACATTCACCACCGTAATCTTGATGTCGGTTCGTTTCTTCAAAGTAGCGGTTCCTCCAATTCAATCAAGTTGGCTTCATTCTCCTTGTCCTTCCATTTTGTACACTCATTTGCAAAGTGTCCAAATGCTCCACACTCATAACACCTAAAGCCGCTCTTATCACCTCGACCTGAGCCTCTTCCACGTCCTCTTTCACCTCTAGCCGATCCTCTTCCTCGACCCCTTCCGCGTCCATATTGCCTATCATCATGCCCACCATTAGTCAACAAAAGTTTCCCTTGATCTTCATCATTTTCACCATGACTTTTGAGCCTTTCTTCATATGCTTTGAGTCTTCCCACCGCTTCTTCAAACGACATGGTTTCAATATTCGAGTATTGCTCAATGGAGGCTACAATTTGGATGTATTTTCTTGGCATCGCATTAAGAAACTTTCTCACAACTAATTCTTCTTCAAGATGCGAACCAAGACTTTTAAATTTTGCCATTATAGCACTTATCTTACCCGCGAAGTCGTTGATTGTCTCGTTGTCTTTCATCTTTAGCAACTCCAACTCGCTTCTAAGAGTTTGCAAACGTGCCTTTTGGACTCGATCCGCTCCTAAGTACCGAACCTGAATCGACTCCCAAACATCCTTTGCATCTTTGTGTTTAGAAACTTGCAAGACAATGTCTTCGGGTAGTGTTTGAAAAATTATAGCTTTTGTGGTATAATTTTTCTTTTCATCACCGGATGCTCCCGTGACCGGATCAAGCAACTCCCACAACCCGGATGCTCTTAATATTCTCTCCATCAAGATCGCCCATGACATATAGTTCGTCTCGGTTAGTTTAGGACATTGGAGGGTCACGTTACGTTGCTCGCGAACCGTAACCGCACCTGCGCTTTCTGCCATTTCTTGCTAGATTCTTGCTTAAATCTTCCTGTCTTGCTCTTTTCAGCTTCTATTCTTGCTGATCTTTCTTTAATTTTTAGCGCCTCTTGCTTTATCTTGTTGCGTCTTGCTTCAACTTGCTACTAAACAATTGGTTTTAACCAATCGTTTCACTTGCTGCTTGCTTTCTTGCTCACGGACTGATTACATGAATCAGTGTTGAACTTGTTTCTTGCGAACCCCTGGTATGAGCCTAGGGCTCTGATACCAAATGAAGGAAAGAAACTTATATATTATATTATTGAATTTGACTTTGCACAATAACAATAAAACAAGAACAGTACAAAAGTTGATGTTGCAAAGAAAAGGGAATAGTGAGTACAAGTTGCTTTATTGATCAACACATAAAGCCTTTGTATAGGCATACACTCAGCGGACTAAAGGACCTAATCAAAACTACTTTATTCAAATATTGCTACTACTACTCCTAAAGACTCGGACCAAAACTAACCTCTAAACCTGCATACTAAACAAACTAACCTCTAAACCTGCATACTAAACACACTGACTCATTCAAATAACAAACATTTGACTAGAAAAACAATTATTGGTGACTCACTAAAATGACCCAACGAGTTTTCCTACACCCATTGACCCGTACCCATGACCCGACTTGACTTGAACCATCAAGATTACCCAACAGAAGTCTCATAGACCACAAGATTAGAAAGAAATTAGCCTTTAAAAAAATCATATCTAGTCAAAAGTCAAAATGTACCGAGGCTTAAGTCATAGTCAATTTTGCAAACTTGAACAAACAATTTCTTACATGTCAATATATTTATTGAACCATTCCTCCATCCTTTATTAATTTTTTTTACTTGTAGTAGATAACCACCAGAACTGAACCATTTCCACTTATCTAAGTATTTAACCATGCTTTTTCACCATATGAATACCCATCAAATTCTCACATTAAACACACACTCATACACAAAAATCCAAGTCTTGGTTCATGGTAAAGATCAATCTCAATCTTTCGTACTTTGTAAAACCAATCTCTTTACTTTGTTTCTAAAACAATTTATATTTATCAAAACTTAGTTTAAAATTCAAACTTTTACAAAGTGTCTCATCCTCCTTCACCACTCAAAATCAATCATAGGATTAGAGTTATCCAAAGAGGTGGCTACAAGGGGTTGCAGGTTTAAACCTGCCATCCACCGTCCATGCGATGCTACCATGTTCAAGTAAATATCTCACACATCATAGCCAGATTATCGACATCAACGCCAGACATAGACATGAGAGAGAGAGGAGGGAGACAGAGACGATGCAGGATAAAGAAGAGAGTCAGAGAAAGATCGGGACCACGAGCGGCACGTACGGGTAAATGACCACGTTGGTGGCGACGATGGTTGTCGGACTGTGTCCGTAGATATCCTTTTCTCTCTCTCTCTCTCTCTCTCTCTCTCTCTCTCTCTCTCTCTCTCTCTCTCTCTCTGTGTATTCTCTCTCCCTTGTTGCCACAACAACACCTACCAACACCACCATACGGCGGCGGGGCGGTGGCTTTTTATGGAGAAAACACGAAAAACAGAGATGAACTTCTCTATCTATATATTACCTCTCTTGTCACTCTCTAGATTCTCTCCCCCGTCATCACAACAATACCCACCAACACCGCCATACAGTTTGTTTAGAACCAAAGTTTAGCAATAATACATAAACCCACAAACCCTATAAATAAAACACCAAAATCAACGTAATAATCCTTTATATTTCATCAATAACTCCAATGATGCATTTAAAATCCTCACCAAACAATAATTATAATTCATAACTACTATTTAGGCCAATTCCCTTCTGGTGGAGTGACACCCTTCTTGCTTTTCTTATGGAAGGTGGGGAGTTCGAGTCCTATTGGCACTAAAATGCTGTTGGTGGGCTGGGTTTTACCGCAGTGGACCTTCGGGCGGCGGGGTTTCCTCGGGAACTGGTGTGAAATTATTGGTAGACCTGGGTTACTCTGGGAGTACTCCTTTGTCCAGTGGGTACTTCGAGAGTACTCGGGATTGAATTGTTGGCTGTTAAAAAAATAGCTACTATCTAGAACAACGAATTAACTCAAAAATCAAGACACCAAACAATAATGGAAAAAAAGAAACTAACCCCAGATAATAAAATTCAGAATAAGATCAAATAACGAGCAGCACACTTTATATCTTTACAAATGGGTTCTTTAATGTTTTTCTTATGGGTTCCTTTCTAGTTTTATATATACATTAACACTATAATTTTGAAACCGAGTGGGTTCCCAAAAACCCAATGGTTAAGCCTAATCCGCCTCTAGTGGTGGTTGTTGTAGCAAATGTGGTGGTAGGGCTAAATAAACAGGGTTAAAAAGTTCCACATCATTTTTCACGTTAGCTGCCACGTCATCATGAAGTTATACCCTAGTTTGAAAAGGTTTTGTGGAGGAAAATAGCTTACAAGCTGACATTATCAGAGGAAATTTCTTATGTTCGGATTAATGTCGGCCAATTCGTCAAAGTTTGGATTATTAAAATTCAATATCCCATATACAAACTCAAGTTTGTTAATTTGGAATGAGAAATAAAGAAACAATAAACAATTAAAATGGCACAATCTACAAAAGGTTTCATTAAGTCAAATTTTTTAAATTGTTACTAAGTAAGTCACTAGGTATTACTCAAATTTACAAAGAACATGAAAAAGTTTGACCCAAAACACAACATATGGGTTTGACACGTACCAAGCGTCACATATAAATATAAGTGGATCGACCCAAAACACGACACAGTTTTAGGTGGGTCTGACACGACATGTCACGTATAAATATACGGGTTGGTTAGGGTTAAAGAGTTCAATCTGCAATCCCGAAACCTATCAACTTGACACAATGTATCTGAGAATGTGATAAGTGATAACTCTTGAATTAAAATGAGATTAGGGAAAAACTCTCTATGCTTTTCCATTGCATTTACAACACCTATATATACAAAGATGTTACAAGACTAGATGAGACATTTAATTACAATTGACTTGACTATTGACTTGACTTTGGACTTGACTTTTCTTATTATTAATGTGAAGGCATTATTTGTAGGATTGCCTACTAACTAAAATTGACTTGACTATTAACTTGACTTTGGACTTGACTTTTCTTATGATTAATGTGAAGGCAATATTTGTGGGATTGCCTAATACCCCCGTTAATGCGAGGCGGAGGATGTAGACAAAGCATTGCTTGAAACTTCTCAAAGAGCAGCTTTGGAAGACTCTTCGTTAATATGTCGGTGACTTGTTGATCTGTTGAGATGAAACGAGTGTGAAGGCGACTTGCAACATCTAATTCTCGAACGAAGTGGTAGTAAAGATCTATGTGTTTAGCTCTTTTATGAGAAATTGGGTTTTGGCTTAAAAATATAGCACTTTTATTGTCACAAAATAGCATTGGGGATCCCGGTGGTAATGCATGAAGCTCTAGAAGTAGATGAGTAACCCAAATGATTTCCAAAGCCGTGTTCGCCATTGCTCAATATTACAATTCACAACTTGAACGGGATACCATGGGTTGTTTCTTTGCACTCCAAGATACCAAATTTCCACCTAGATAAATGCAATAGCCATAGGTGGATCTTCGTGTGTCAATGCAACGTGCCCAATCTGCATCAGAAAAACCTATTAAAACAGTGTTAGGTGGTCTATCAAACATTAGACCATATGATAAAGTTCCCCTTGACAAAACGAAGGATTCTTTTGACAAGTTGAAAGTAAGTGGTGGTGGGTTTTTGTAGGTATTTACTGGCTTGGTTCATGGAAAAGGAGAGATCAGGATGAGTAATGGTGAGGTATTGGAAAGCACTGACGAGAGAGCGATAAAGAATATGATCATGAAAAGGTTGTCCGTTGGAGTTGAATATATCCTTGGGAGTGAGGGGAGTGGCTACAGGCTTGGAATCAAGGAGACCGGCTCGTGATAGAATGTCATGGGCATAATTTGATTGGTTTAAGAATAGACCTGTCTTTGTGTGAGTTACTTCTAAGCCAAGGAAGAAACTCAGAAGTCCAAGATCCTTGATTTTGAATTCTTTGTTTAGACGTGATGTGAATGTGGAGATAAAGTTTTCATTGTTGCCCGTAATAATTATGTCATCCACGTAAACTAGAAGATAGATTAAAATGCCATCACGATTAAAGATAAACAAATAGAGGTCAACTCGACTACATGTGAAACCCACGGTTGAAGAAAGGAACTTAATCGCTGAAACCAAGCTCGCGGGGCTTGTTTTAAACCATAAATGGCGCGATTGAGTTTGCACACATGAGTTGGGTGTTATGGGTCCTCAAATCCCGGTGGTTGTTCCATAAAAATAGTTTTGGTACGATTATCGTTTACAAAAGCATTGTTTACATCAAGTTGTCGAAGTTTTCATTTAATAATAGTAGCAAGACTAAGAACTACACAAATGGTGGAAGACTTGACAACGGGACTAAAGGTATGAGAAAATCTATTCCCGGTACTTGATTAAAACCTTATGCCATAAGACGTGCTTTGTAGCGATCAATGGAACCATCGGCTTTGTATTTTATTCGATATACCCATTTGGAGCCAATGATGTTGGTAGAGGTTGGGCGAGGAACGAGATGCCAAGTTTGGTTTGTATGGAGGGCTTTTAGTTCATCTTTCATGGAATGAACCCATTTTGAATCTTTCAAGGCAGTTGTAATGCCTTTGGGTACATGAGAGGAGATAAGAGAATAATGAAGAGGATGGGAGGAAAATTGGGATAAGTTGACAAAATGTTTTGGTTTGAAAATACCATCGTTTGACCGAGTTGTCATAGGATGATTATTTGTGGTTAAAGGATTATTTGGAATTGGATTGGGAATAGGTAAGGATGGAGGTGGTGCTTGAGAGGATTGGGCGGGTGAGGGAATTTGGTTTGATGAGAATTGGTGGGCTGATTCGGAAAGGGAAGGGTGGGACGCATCGGATTGGTGGGCTGAAGTTGAGAACTTAGTTTGGGCTGATAAATAGGGAGTTTGACATTGGGCCGGATGAGGTGTATTAAAGGGGGTAGAAGTGGGTGGGCTTGGTGATGGGCTTAAGGACAGTTGGGTGGGGATGGCGTTGGGCTGTTGGTTGGTGAAGGAATAATGTAATCTGGACAATGGGTGCAAGGTGGAGATGTGGACGGTTTTGCAATTTTTTGGTGAAGGTGGGAATTTTATTTATTGTAGATGTGAGTAAAAAAGAGTCTTCAAAATTTGTGAAGGGGAGTTAGTTAGAGTCAGAGGATGCGGAAGTAGAGTGAAAGGGAAAAACATCTTCGTCAAATTTGGCATGCCTTGTAGTGTAAATTCGACCCGTAGAAGGGTCCAGACATCTAAAAGCTTTGTATTTCGGACTATATCTAATAAAAATACATGGAGCACTTCGTGGTAATAGTTTGTGTTTGGTATAGTCTCGAAGATATGGATAGACAAGACATCTAAAAATGCGAAGACTAGAGTAAGATGAAGGTTGTTTAAAAAGAATTTCAAAATGAGATTTGTTGTCAAGAAGTTTAGTAGGGAGACAGTTTATGATGTATGAGCGGAAGTGAAGGCATCAAACCACAACTTTGGTGGGGCATGAGCATTAAACATCATGGCTAATCCGGCTTCGGTGATGTGACGGTTAGGGCTGCAAACGAACCGAACGAACACGAGCAAGGCCTTGTTCGTTTTCGTTCGTTAAGGAAATTATTTGTTCACGAACAGTTTATGAACACTTACCGAATGAAATATTTTGTTCGTGTTCGTTTGTTAAGGAAACACTCGTGTTCGTTTGTTAATTTTGTTCATGAATGCACACGAACACAAATTGACATACATTAACTTTTGAATAAGATTGAATTTACATATATTAAGACATTAATTAGATCCCCTCAAAGTATAGCCTAATTATCAAAACATGTGGAGGGTGTCGGCGCTGGAACGTGGAAACATATACTGAGTAGTGGGCGTAGATACTAAAAGTAGGGTTATTGATATCATATAGCCATATATTTACCTTATATAAATTATTTATTTGGTTATCTATTTGGGTAAAATAAATAAAAATAAAAGAATATAAAAATTATAGAAATTAAAAACCTTATTAAGCTATCGAACACAACGGACATAAACGAACACGTTACCGAACGTTCACGAACATAAACGAACGAACGCAGCCTTTGTTCATGTTTGTTCATTTATTAAACAAACGAACACAAACGAACTTCCCGCCGAACGGTTCATGAACTGTTCACTGAAAGTTCAGTTCGTTTGCAGCCCTAGTGACGGTGTTTACGTTCGGCCCGTCCATTTTGTTCCGGTGTGTGAGGACAAGATAAGCGATGATGTATGCCATGCTCTTGAAAACAATTTTGAACTCAATGGTTTGTAAACTTGGTTCCACCGTCACTTTGAAATATTTTGACATTTGTGGAAAATTGGTTTTGGACAAAGTTTAAGAATATGGTGAGAATATTGTAGAAATTGGATTTAGCCTTGAGAGGATAAAACCATGTGAACCGAGAATAATCGTCTACAAATATTACATAATATAAGTAGCCATCGGTTGAGGCAATGGGTGCGGGTCCCCAAATATCACAATGAATTAAGTCTAAAACTTGTTGCGCACGTTTATTATTTTCAACAAAAGGTAGATGTTTGGCTTTTGATAGTTCACAAGAATGACATAAACCCGGTTTGGATAATAGAGATGTAACAAAAACATGACCAAGTTTATTTAATGTAGTGATAGAATCAAAAGAGACATGTCTTAGGCAACTATACCATTTATTGAACGAAGCACGAAGATGTGAAGCGGAAAGAGCAGCAACAAGAGACTTGTGACTTTTGGTAAGAACATAGAAACCATGGGGTGAAGTTGAGAACTTAGTTTGGGCTGAGAAATAGGGAGTTTGACATTGGGCCGGATGAGGTGTATTAAAGGGGGTAGAAGTGGGTGGGCTTGGTGATGGGCTTAAAGGACAGTTGGGTGGGGATGGCGTTGGGCTGTTGGTTGGTGAAGGAATAATGTAATCTGGACAATGGGTGCAAGGTGAAGATGTGGATGGGTTTTGCAATTTTTTGGTGAAGGTGGGAATTTTATTTATTGTAGATGTGAGTAAAAAAGAGTCTTCAAAATTTGTGAAGGGGAGTTGGTTAGAGTTAGAGGATGCGGAAGTAGAGTGAAAGGGAAAAACATCTTCGTCAAATTTGGCATGCCTTGTAGTGTAAATTCAACCCGTAGAAGGGTCGAGACATCTAAAACCTTTGTATTTCGGACTATATCCAATAAAAATACATGGAGCACTTTGTGGTGATAGTTTGTGTTTGGTATAGTCTCGAAGATATGGATAGACAAGACATCTAAAAATGCGAAGACTAGAGTAAGATGGAGGTAGTTTAAAAAGAATTTCAAAAGGAGATTTGTTGTCAAGAAGTTTAGTGGGGAGACAGTTTATGATGTATGTAGCGGAAGTGAAGGCATCAAACCACAACTTTGGTGGGGCATGAGCATTAAACATCATGGCTAATCCGGTTTTGGTGATGTGACGGACTAACGGTGTTTCTGTTCGGCCCGTCCATTTTGTTCCAGTGTGTGAGGACAAGATAAGCGATGATGTATGCCATGCTCTTGAAAACAATTTTGAACTCATTGGTTTGTAAACTCGGTTCCACCGTCACTTTGAAATACTTTGACATTTGTGGAAAATTGGTTTTGGACAAAGTTTAAGAATATGGTGAGAATATTGTAGAAATCGGATTTAGCCTTGAGAAGATAAAACCATGTGAACCGAGAATAATCGTCTACAAATATTACATAATATAAGTAGCCATCGGTTGAGGCAATGGGTGCGGGTCCCCAAAGATCACAATGAATTAAGTCTAAAACTTGTTGCGCATGTTTATTATTTTCAACAAAAGGTAGATTTTTGGCTTTTGATAGTTCACAAGAATGACATAAACCCGGTTTGGGTAATAGAGATGTAACAAAAACATGACCAAGTTTATTTAATGTAGTATTAGAATCAAAAGAGACATGTCTTAGGCGACTATGCCATTTATTGAATGAAGCACGAAGATGTGAAGCGGAAAGAGCAGCAACAAGAGACTTGTGACTTTGGGTAAGAACATAGAAACCCTTTTCGCAAATGCCTCTATCAAGAACTTCCCCCATTTTTCGGTTTTGAATATGAAAATAATTGTTAGAAAATAAAACATCTACGGGAGAATCATTTGTGAGTCTACTAATGAATAGCAGATTCTGTGTGAGATTAGAAAGACAATAACATTTTGTAAAGAAAAAGAGTTTGTTAGAGACGTGGTCCCGGTGTGAGTAACGGGCAATGTTTGACCATTGCCAAAGGTAACATGCATATTACCCTTGTGTGGTTTTGAATCATTTAGACCATGAATATTTTTATCATATGTGTGGTTGCACCTGAATGGCCGTCCAAGCCAGAGTTTTGGATGCAATGTTACATTGAGCATGGAGTGCATGGGCTAGATTTGTATCTAGCGTGGCGGTTTTTTGAGCATAAAATGATAGAGTGGGACAAGCACTAGCATAGTGAACTTCTTTGCGACAAAGTTGACAATGAGGGACGCGTTTAGTGTAATGATTTCCACGGCCCTGTGACGAATTTAATCGGCCTCGACCACAAAAGGATGAGGGCCTATTGGTTTTGGTTGATAGATCGAATGAAGTGGCCATGAATGTGGTGGAGTATGGGAAAAAAACGAGCAGAAAAGAGAGTAAAAGAGGCAATCAAAAAAGAAAGAAGGAGAAGGTCATGGATCTCAGGCTGATACCATGAGAATGTGATAACTCTTGAACTCAAATGAGATTAGGGAAAAAAAACTCTCTATGTTTTTCCATTGCACTTACAACACCTACATATACAAAGATGTTACAAGACTAGAGGAGACAATTAATTACAATTGACTTGACTATTGACTTGACTTTTTTTATGATTAATGTGAATGCAATATTTGTGGGATTGCCTATTAATTACAATTGACTTGACTATTGACTTTGGACTTGACTTTACTTATGATTAATGTGAAACCAATATTGTGGGATTGCCTAATAGTATTGACTCACGTGGTTTAGAATATCATTGATAATGGTTGGAATATGTAATAATATGGCACCATATTGCTGATTGCTCTACTAGACAATAAAGTATTCGTGGTGCAATTGCAACAATATATATAAAACATTTTGACAAGCAAAGAAAGTAATTTACATGGAAAAAGGGTAAGTTTCAGTAATTTATGTTACACAAGCATCTACCATCTACCATAATAATAAGTGAAAATATAACATTTTTTATTACTTGGTGATCTAGGATAATTACCAAGAGAGGTTTTTGAAACATGCCTAATTTTACACAGGGTATCGAACTCACGCAAAAGGTCTAGCTTATATTCAAAATAAGGACGTCTTGCATTAGTTTGCTACCCTGTGTAGTGATCAGAATTAGAGACAAAAGGACTGAAAGATGAATATTATTTCTTGTGTTCTTTTGATCAATACAATGGGTTCAATTTATAAGATTTGCATACTGTCTAATTAAGGTAAATAGCCTAACGGCTATATAATTGATTTCGATTAGCTGTTGAGATATTCCAGGCTGCCATAATCTTCTATTTTGGGAAATGATGACATTGCTCTGATCCCTCTTGATTCACTTTCCAACACTCCCCTCAAGTTGAGTAGTGGGATTCCCGATACTCAACTTGTGCAGGCAATTGTTATAAAGTCTTCCGTTGACAGATTTTGTAAGTATGTCGGCTAACTGATCCTCTGACCGGATGAACTGAAGTTCTATAGTTCCATTTTCGAGTTTTTCCTTGATAAAATGTCTGTCGACTTCTACATGTTTTGTACGGTCATGTTGTACAGGATTCTCAGAAATTTGTATAGCTGCTTTGTTGTCGCACAAGATTTTGCTTGCTTCTTTCTGAATGAATCCAATTTCAGTAAGGAGCTTGTGTACCCATAATACCTCCGCCAGTCCCCTTGCAATACCTCGAAATTCGGCTTCAGCACTAGATAGAGCAACTACCTTTTGTTTCTTACTTCTCCAAGTAACCAAGTTTCCTTCGACCAACGTGAAGTATCCTGATGTAGATCTCCAATCCTGTCGATCTCCTGCCCAATCAGCGTCTGTGTAGGCTTGAATCTTCAAATGTTTGTTTGGTTGAAAAAGAATACCATAACTAACCGTCCTTTTAAGGTATCTGATAATTCTTCGTACAGCATCCATGTGGTTGACTTGGGGTTGATGCATAAATTGACTAACCACTCCCACTGCATATGCAATGTCTGGGCGAGTGTGTGAGAGATATATGAGTTTTCCCACAAGACGTTGGTATTTCCCTTTATCTGCCAATTTTGCTCCTTCTTCCATGTAGAGTTTTTGGTTGGTAATCATCGGTGTATCAGCTGGTTTGCAGTCAATCATTCCTGTTTCGGCAAGAAGATCAAGAATGTACTTCTTTTGGCATATGAAGATCCCTTGCTTTGATCTTAGGACTTCAATTCCAAGAAAGTACTTTAGTCTTCCTAAATCTTTCATCTCGAACTCCTTGAATAGATTTGCCTTTAGTTTTTCCATTTCTCCTTTATCGTTTCCTGTGATAATCATATCATCAACATATAAAATTAAACAAATGACGAGTTTACCTTTTCGTTTGAGGAACAAGGTATGGTCAGAATTGCTTTGTTTGAACCCGTATTTCTTCATAGCCAATGTAAATCTACCAAACCAGGCTCGAGGCGATTGTTTTAGACCGTAAAGAGTCCTTTTCAATCGACACACTTCTTGGTTTTTGAAGTTACTTGTAAATCCGGGAGGTGCCTCCATATATACTTCTTCTTTCAACTCTCCATGTAGGAAGGCATTCTTAACATCCAATTGATGAAGAGGTCATCCTTCATTTGCAGCAATAGATAATAGAACACGGATTGTATCGATCTTGGCTACTGGAGAGAATGTCTCAGAATAATCGATCCCATATGTTTGTGTATCCCTTGGCAACCAGCCGAGCTTTATATCTTTCTACTGTTCCATCTGGTTTGTATTTAATGGTAAAGACCCACCGACATCCAACTGGTCGCTTTCCTGGGGGAGGGTACACTTTTCCCAAGTCCCATTCTTCATAAGTGCATCCATTTCTGTTTCCATAGCATCTTTCCATTCCTTGGACTTCAAGGCTTGTTCTATGGAGTTTGGAAGTTGTTCATTAAGGAGGGTCGTATTGAACGCTTTAGCTTCTTTAGTCAATTTCCCATTGGCCATATTAGCCATGGGATACCTAGTTGATCTTGTTTCCTTTTCTGGAGAATATCGTTTTGGAGGTACTCCTCTATTGGCCCTAGGAGGTAGAACATATTTCTCGGTTGTTTCATTTTGTTCTTCCTGTATAGATTCCTCTTGATTTTCCTGCATAACCTATTCACTTGCTATTTTACTGTTAGATGTATCATTTGAAAAATCATTATTAGTCATACTAGGTGTAGCACTTTGTGGTTCCTCGTTTTGAGCGGTTTGAAAGTTTTGAGGTTCACCTTTTTGAGTGGTTTGAAAGTTTGAAGGTTCATCACTTTGAGAAGCAGGTGTAGGGCAAGGAGATTCTTGGTCAGTGGCACGGGGATGTAGGGAAGCACTTTGAGATGCAGGTAAATCTCGTTGGGTATTGTGATGATCTCTGCTTATCGATGAAGGAGCCCATGCTAGCCAATCCAGTGGGTCAATATGCTTCTTCTCCCCCTGACCACTGTATTGGCAAGTATAGAAAAATTCGGTTTCAAGGAAGTCACAATCAAGAGTAGTGTACATATGTCGACGTTTTGGACTGTAACACCGATATCCCTTTTGATCGATTCCATAGCCTACAAACACGCATTTTTCTGCGCATGGGCCTAGTTTTCCTCGATCGTGTTTAGGGATATGAGGATATACAGTGCATCCAAAGACACGTGGTTGTAAAGTAAGAGGAGAAGGAATGTTGGTAAAATCCGAAAGGACTTGAATGGGGGTTTTAAGATTGAGGGCTTTTGTAGGAAGACGATTAATCAAGTATGTGGCAGTCGCAGCTGCTTCTGGCCAAAAAGATGTGGGAACTTGAGACTCAATTAGGAAGGCCCGTGTGATTTCTAAAAGAATACGGTTTTTTCGTTCAACTGTGTCATTTTGTTCAAGAGTGTAGGGGCACGTCTTTTGATGAATTATTCCTTTGTTTTGACAGAATTGTTTCATAGACTCATTTATGTATTCTCCGCCATTGTCAGATCTAAGAATTTGGATATTAGTTTTAAATTGAGTTTGTATCATAGTATAAAAAATAGTAAATTTTTCAAAGACCTCTGATTTATGTTTCAAAAAATAGATCCATGTCATACGAGTGCAATCATCAATAAATAAAACAAAGAAACGAAAGTTTTGTCCCCCATTAACTTCAGCGGGACCCCACACATCAGAATGTAGTAAAGAAAAAGGAGTCTTAACTTTAGTATTATTTAAACGATATGTATGTCTGTGACTTTTAGCTAGGACACACGTCTCACAATTTAGAGTTTTATTGGAAGGAAAAAGTTTTGGAAATAAAATATGTAGATAGCTACTAGACGGGTGTCCTAATCTCCTATGCCAAAGCCAAGCTTCTCTATTTGTAGTCCCATGAGCAAGCATCACATTTCCCCGTTGAGTCACTTCATCCACATAATACAATCCTGAACGTTCAGTGCCACGCCCAATAATCATTCCCGTCCTGATATCCTGAAGAATACAAAAGGTTGGATGCATCAAGACGGTGCAATTTAACTCTTTTGTAATGTGGCTAATGGATAACAGTTTATGTGATAGGGATGGAACATAGAGGCAATTTTTTTAATTTTAAAGTTGGAGATATTTCAATAGTTCCTCCCCCTTTAACAGGAACATCCCCCCATTAGCGGTTTTGATATTGTTGATTCTAGGTTTACTTTTAGAAATAATATCATATTTATCATAGGTCATGGTGTCAGTGGCACCACAATCAAAAATCCATGATTCGTCTGTTTTAGTGTAATTTTGAGCTATATTAGCCTGTCTGGCACTTAAATTTTTATTTTTTAAGAAAACATTGTTTTTATTTTTCCTTTTGAAAAACGAAGGTTTTTTAATTTTATGAAACCCTCTAAAAAGTTTTTGGGGTTTTATTCTAGTTCCTTTATACCATCTTCCTTTCTTAATAATATGGACCAAGGGTTTTTTATGCCTAAAGATACATTGAGTTCCAACCACACCATTTTGTTTAAAAAAATGTTTTTGGTTCCCAATGGTTGATGCTCCTAAGTTACCATTAAAAACCATATCAACCTTATCTTCTTGTTTTGAAAAAAATATGTTTTCTTTTTCTAATGGAAAACGGTTCCCTAGGTGATAATCCCAAGTTAAGGGTATGTGTAGTGGTGGATAGTTATGTTGGGGTTATAGGATTAAAATATTAAAAAGTAATAGAAAAGGTGTTATGTTGGGGTTATGGAAAAAGAGGGTGTAGTGGGAAGGAGGGTTATGTTGGGGTTATAAATGATTGGTAATGATTGGTTAATTATTGTTTTTTATTTAAATAAGAATATTAAATACTTAATAATATTTCATTAAATATAAAAATAATAATAAAAATTTAAACTGAAAGTTTATTAAATTAATAAAATAATAAAAAAATTATTTAGTATTAAAAAATAAAATTAAAAAAAAATTTGAATTTCAAACGGTTACTGTTCCAAACCGTTTGAATTTCAAACAGTTTCCCTCCTACTTCAAAGTTTGAATTTCAAACTTTGCCCCCCCAAACGTTTAAATTTCAAAGTTTGAATTTCAAAGTTTCCCCCCCTCCACCAAATCTCAGTCACACCTATAAATACCCCCCTCCTCCCAAATATCAGTCACACCTCTTCCCTCTTCCTCATCCTTTCCTCATCCTGAACACAATGAATAATATGGGCAGTTTTCAAGCAGGAGCTGCCGGACCTTCTAATGTCCGGCAGTATGCTCGCCGGGTCCGGGGACGGGGCCGGCCCCGGAGACTACCATTCACCTCCTCTCCTCCTCCTCCACAACCTCCTCTTCCTCCTCCTCCTCCTCCACAACATTGGATTTATCACCCTCCTCCTCCTGCTGCGGCACCACCAACCTTTCCTCATCCTGAAGTCGATGATGACTTCACGGATGAAGAATGGGCCTGGGCCATGGATTATACCATGGCTATTAATGAAATGGACCGACTGAGAGTGTCGGCCCCCACCCCCCGAATTGCTGCTGCTATCCCCTCCCCCCACCACCAACCTATCCCCTCCCCCCACCACCAACCTATCCCCACCCCCAGAATACCCCCACCCACCACCACCAACCTATCCCCACCCCCCATAATACTTGCCCACTCCACCACCACCAACCTATCCCCACCCCACCCCGTGAATATGGGGACCCAACTCCTGAGGACTTGGAAGCCCTCAGGGAACTTGAGGAGGAGGAGCGCCTTTGGAGCATGCCTTCCCCTCGTGGGGAGAACTACTACTTCCCCTCGGATGCAAGGTCCGATGGGAGGGACAGCTCACGTTCCCTATCCCCCGAGTACTACACACTCGAGTGGGACAACTACTCTCCGTAGTGGGAGGTTTAGGTTTTAATAAGTAATTTAGGTTTATATTATGTCTTTATGTAATGTGTTTATGTAACGTTTTAATAAGTAGTTTAGGATTAGGAACTCTGTTTGTAATAAGTAATTTAGGATTGTAATTTTATGTGTTTATGTGGTTTAAATTTAAAATATTATGTAATCTTTTAAAATAAACTAACATTAAACACAAAAGATTGGTGAAAACGCATTAAACATAAAGCCTAAAACATTAAACATTACAAATAGAACACAAAACATAAAACGTAACATTAAACATAAAGCCTAAACATTAAAAATTAAACATAGTGAAAACGCATCAGAGACCACGACAAAAGATTGGTGATTGAGAAGTCTGTTTGGTATTGTTGACGATAGGCGTCGTGTGTCAACTGAATTGCCATCTGTTCACTAACCCCTGGGTGCGCCTGCATCGCCGCTGAATAGACTACATGCCACCTATCAACGTTAGTTCGTATAGAATGCCACTTACTGTAGATCTGGTCAACGTTACGGTGGTTCGTTCCCGTGATTTGGTTGAACTCAGCCAACACATCCTGCCAAAAAGCCCGCCTATTGGTTGACGGAAGCTCCTTAACGTTTATCCACGCCCGCACTAACTCGAGTTGCTCTGTATTCGTCCAGGCTGCCATAGGTTTGGTTTTTGGTTTTTGGTTTGTAAAGAGTGTGTGTATGTATGAATTGTTTGTGTGTGTGAATTGTATATGTGTGTGTTTATGTTGTAGAAGATGAAATATATATATATATAGATAATAATTAAATAAATCAGATTTTTTTTTTTTTAATTTTCGACCGTTCAACAACGGTCAAAACACGTTGTCCAACGTAAAACGCTCGCTATGCTCATGCCTTGACACCACCATAACGCCACCATAGCGCCTGGGGGGCGGTGTTCCCGGCGCTATGGTGGCCCAAAACGCCTCATAACGAGGCCACTACAGGTGCTCTAATATCAAGACTCATCTTGACCATATCCTTTTGTTTTATAAAATGGTGTTCTCTGCTTTCTATGGGAAACGATTCCCTACTCATATCTTGGTCCATATTATTATTCACTACATCTTCTTTACTTAACAAATCAAAAACAAACTTTGGAAAAAATTTAGGATTACATAGCGGATTTGAGGTTAGTCCCTCAATCCGATTACCTCCATCCATAGCGTCTTCCTTCTCGGGGAAGGCTATCCCACCGAAGCCCTGTTCTTTTTTGTCGCCGCCGCCGCCGGTTTCACCGGCGTTGCTGGTGGCGATGGAGACTTTTCCATTCCCTTTCTTATGCCCGTCAGTCCACCATTCGGGATAACCAACAATCTTGAAGCATTGCTCCTTGGTATGTTTGGTCATACCACAGTGGGTGCACTTAAGGTGAGTTTTATCCTCTTTGATTGGTCCGTTCTTTCTTCCTATTGTTTCTGACCGGCGGTGACCTTTGGTAACAAATCCGGATCCGCTTGATTCGGTGGCTGCAAGACCTACTGCGATTCCTTGTGATTTTGAATCACTAGGAGCGGTTCCCAAAATGCTTTGGTGAGCCGCTTCCTTTCGGACTGCAGCATAAGCCGCCTCAGCGGATGGGAGTGGATCCCACCGGAGTATTTCTCGTTTTATGGGGTCATAGGTCCGGTTAAGTGCATTAAGAAACTGGAAAAGTTTGTGTTCAGACCTGATTTTGGAATACACTTTGATGTCTTCTGGGCACTTCATGGGATTAGGGTCGATTCTTTCGATTTCTCCCCATATCCCTTGCAACGAGATCCAGAAACTTTCAAGAGAAGCATCGTTTTGTTTAATATCGTTAGCCTTTACATGGAGATTAAAGGCTTGCAACTTATCTCTTCCACTGCTGTAAGTAACCACCAAAGTATCCCACAGTGATTTTGCTGTGGGGAACTCGGTTAGGTTGCCGGCGATTTGCGGTTCAATATTTTGTATGAGCCATGAGAATACGACCAAATCGTCTTGTTCCCACTGCTCGAATCCTTCATCATTTGGATCTGGAGGGTTTGATGTCAAGTGTGTTAACAAGGCTTTCGATTTTCCGCCTATAGCGACTCGAATCATTCGGGTCCATAGAGCGTAATTTTGATTATTAAGTTTGAGGTTGATTTGTAGACTATCGGATAATTTCGGGTTTTGTGGCTGGGAAATTTTTAGCAGGTTTGCAAGTTGTAAGGATAAGTCGGAATTCAAGTTGCCGTCTCCGGACATGGTAGCTTGGGTTAACAGGGAAAGATTGCACGGTAAGTGATGAGCAGGTCAATTTACGAATGCTGCTCTGATACCATGATCAGAATTAGAGACAAAAGGACTGAAAGATGAATATTATTTCTTGTGTTCTTTTGATCAATACAATGGGTTCAATTTATAAGATTTGCATACTGTCTAATTAAGGTAAATAGCCTAACGGCTATATAATTGATTTCGATTAGCTGTCGAGATATTCCAGGCTGCCATAATCTTCTATTTCGGGAAATGATGACATTGCTCTGATCCCTCTTGATTCACTTTCCAACAGCAAACGATCAGGGGCGATTCTTAATAGGGGTGGGGAGGGGCGGCCGACCCCCCTGAATTTTCACTTAAAAGTTCCGATTATGTAGTATTCGTATATAAATTTTTTGGTATATAAGATTTCGACCCCCCAAAACTGGTTTTCGACCCCAGAAACTACTGACTTTCGCCCCCGGTGACTTCCAACCCCAAAGTTTCGGGTCAAGATTCGCCACTGCAAAGAAAAAAATAAACAAACGATCAAGAATCCAAACATGTTTCAAAAACCTTGTAGAAAAGCTTATCAATCTCCTAGACCACATAGAAAAGAAAAGAAAAAAATAAACAAAACCTCTCGAAATACAAAAGGAAATAAATTTCATGGAGTTTTCAGGACAAAAGAACAAGTAAATGCTTAAACTGATTTCATTGTTTACATATCTTTTTATAGGCCTGCAGTTTGTTTGTTTGTTTGTTTGTTTGTTTCCTTTATGGCAAAATACAAATTATTAAAAATCTTCCTTTTCTTTGGCTCTTCAGAGAATATCTTTGTGAACCACAATGTAACCAGTTGCCGCATGTTTGTTTTGGGATATGATTCCAATAATCAACTAGATGCACGTCCTGATATAGTATAAATAACCGTCTCTTTCACTCAAAATATCACAAGCTTAGTCTCTAAAGCTCTCTCTAATCCTTAACCTATTGGCTATTTCCATTCTTTTAATCAGCCTTTGAACTTCAATGGCATCCATAAGAATATACGCTAGCATTCTCATAGTTATGAGCCTTTTATGCTTTGGGTCGTCTGAAAGTGGGATTGGAACCATCAATGCCCCTCCATACTTGCGTAATCCATATACACTATTGCGCACTGATCACACACACATAATAAATATTATATACAACATTTTAGCGATCTTCTTATATATTAAGTGATCATCATAACATGTTTACATTATCATTACAGCATCAGCTTGTTATGGATTCCAAGATCAAGGAGTTATGATAGCAGCTGCGAATCAAGATTTATGGCAAGGTGGAGCTGCTTGTGGGAAAAACTTCCAGGTTACATGTACAGGTGCAACCAACCAGGGTGTACCACACCCTTGTACGGACACCCCCACAGTGACTGTAATGATCACCGATTTCTGCCCACCTCCTGGCTGCAAGGGCGACCTTGACTTGTCACACGAAGCCTTTTCTACCATCGCGGATTCAAGAGCCGGGGGCATCAAAATCTCTTACCAAGAGTACGTGATCAGTTACCTATTCTTTATTTATTTTTTTATTTAACTCCTATATTTTCTAGGATAAATACACCACAAACATGCACCTTAAGAATTTGAACTCTCCACCTCTTAGATAGATGAAAAACGTCTTACTACCACACCATGTTTACCTATGGCTCAAATTTTTGTTTTCAGTAGCTCAAATTTTCATCACGAAACAAGTATCATTTGCATGACATGTTTAACAATAGATTTTCCTTGTTTCACATCAATTTTATTTTTTTATTTTTTTTTTTTTTATTTTTTTTTTTTGGTGCACTAGGGTGTGAAGAAGAAGTACCACCGAGGTTGCATTCGATTCAAAGAAGATCTTTAATGACTCTACAGGCCAGGCCCAAGAGGCATTTCCAATCATATCAACTTTTAATTTTCATTTTGCTTTGATGTTTAGTGTATTCTCTTTTTTTTTTTTTTTTTTTTTTTTGTACGTTATAAGTTGTTATATCATGAATCCAATCCAAGGTGCATCTTCATAAAAGTAAATCTTGACCTCCTCTTAACTTGTATGACAAGCTAATGAAAACATGATATTAATCGTGCCATGTGACCTTCCAACATGATATTAATGATACTTTCATGATTTATATATATATATATACAACTTAATACTAGAAGTTGGTAGTATAACCAAGAAAGCCGATGACCTTCCAATATGGAGGTCATGGGTTGAAGTCAGCAAAAATTTTCTAGGTTGAGTCAGGGGTTTTAACATAGTAGGTCTTCGAACGGTAGATAAGATCAAAACAGAGGGTAGTTTGTTTACCAATGGAATTCGCTAGTAGCTTACATGTGGATTGTTGTGTAAATTTTGTTAGTATGTAATGGAAACAACTAAACATGTACTTGAAAGATTCGTGAGACCTGCTACTGATATTGAGAGCGTTGAGGTCGACATGATCGTCAGTGTGTTCGAGTTCCCTTTAGGGTATGCAGTTATGATGGCTAATGATCCTTCACAGGATCGGTTATGGAGAGAGTGGGGAGGGCCGAAACTTTATGGTGTTATGTTGATAATGTTGTGTAACCCTTAATCCCTAGTAATCTCTCCCTATTTATACATGCCCAGAGGACACTCTAGTTAGGCCCAACTAATGATAAGTACGTCCATTAAAGGCTATCGATAAATATACAAGACGTCACGTATATTTATTCCAACATTCTCCCGCTTAGCCGAGTAATCTTTTATTATGAGTATTCCATAAGCCTCATGAGTTAAATACTCATTTTAGTTCTAAACCCATATTGTAGCACAGAAATACAGCTGTTAAGTCTTTATTGGACTTAGGACCCCATTAATCATACTACAATCCAAATCTTAAACTTAACATTATGATCAATTTACATTATGCCCTTAATTGTTGACTTGTTACATCATTGTTTTATGTCATTATGATAGCTTAACATAGTAATAGACAAACAAATCATAATGAGGAAATTTCATCAAATGTAAGTCATAAGTCATAAGTAAACATAAATGGTCAAATAACTACATATGCTTCTAAAAAAGGTCATTAGTAAGTCCCATCTTCGAAACGTGATCTTCGAATACCATAGGTGGGAGACCTTGCATATCGTTAGTACTTATATGTTCGATACAAAGAATGTTTTCTCAACTCGTTCATGTACGAACAAATACTTCGTATTTAAGAAATGACAAGCGCTAGTCAAACTGTTAGTGTTCAAGAAACTAAGGGTGGCTGAGTTATCATAGTAAAGCTTCAATGGTCTAGATGGAATTAACAATTTTGAGTCCAGTAATGAGATTCCTAATCAACATTCCATGACAAGTAGCATTATACACAACTATGCTTAGAGGGGCATGAGAGGGAGATTATTAAAGACAAAAATGGTCTTCCTCGTTGTGGTAAGGTTCTATTTCTTGTTGGTGATTCAGATCAGTATATTTATATATTTTTCTGTTTGTTTTTTCTCTCTTAGCATGCCTCGAATTAGATTAGATGTCGAATATGCTTAGGTGTTTGTCGTTCAGTATATGGATTATGCAATGTTAATTTGTAGTCAGTCATTTAGGATTTTATTTGTGTGCTTGGATGTGACTTTTGAGGATCATCATGTGTGACTTGAACTATTGAGTATGAATGCCTCTCCGGAGTAGGCGATTTCGTTGCTCAAAGTTGTATAATTGCTTTTGATGGTATGTATGTATAACCACAACACCCACGGCTTTTACTTGAATTGGAGGTGGGTATTCCTTTCGACTCAAAGCGTCAGCCACAACATTAGCTTTACCCGGGTGATACGAAATATCATAGTCATAATCTTTAATTAATTCTAGCCACCTCCTCTGCCTCATATTAAGATCCTTCTGTTCAAAGAAGTATTTGAGACACTTATGATCAGAATAAATGGTACACTTTGTCCCATCTAGGTAGTGCCTACATATCTTTAAAGCAAACACCACAGTCGCCAATTCCAAATCATGGGTTGGGTAATTACACTCATGTGGTTTGACTTATTTTGAGGCATAGGCAATGAACCTTCCCTTTGCATCAAGACGCACCCTAACCCCACTAATAAGACTTATATGTATAAGGGAGGACAGGGTGCTACCAGTGAAGCCCACGGGTACCCCAGTTCCCACACGGTAACGTCGCCGCTATGGTCACGTGTAAGGGTCCCGTGGAGCTTTGCTGGTTCTAGTAAACGGTTGTTTTCACTAGAATGTGAGAGTTTAGGTTTTTTAATTTAAGGTGGAGCTGTGATTTAGAGGGATTTGGGGTAAAAAGATGGAATTTTTGGGGTTTTTTTTTTTTTTTATTTAGGGTTTAGAGGTTGTGGGTGGAAGAAGATGGGAAGATGGGGTTTTTTTAATTTTATTTTTAATTAAATTTGGGGTTTAATTCTTTATTAATTTAAATATGGGTTTTACTTAATAGAAAATTAGAAGATGGAATAAGATTGGGTTTTAATTTGGATTTTTTATTTTAAGTTTTCATGTATAACTAAAATGCTTATTTTATTTAAAACAATAATTAAAAAAAGAAAAAAAAACATTTCAGTGTAGTGGTTTAGGGTTGTGCTGCCTCCAGAACTGTGTTTCAGTTACGTGAATTAACAAAGTGATGTGACAATACGGGATTGATGTACAGCATTTAAGGAGAACTCTCTGCAAAATTATTCAAAAGTAAAACTTAAGTTGGATTGATGATAGAAATTTTAAATTAGATATGTATGTGGATTAGTTCAATGTGTGTTTCTTGTTACCCACCGGACTATTGCGGTTACCACTCCCTACATCATCCCACGGGCAAACAACAAACTCTTTCTATGAATCCACCTACCCTTTTGCCTCCATTATTAATTTCCTCATGACTATTTTCCTATACTCTGACCTTGTCTTTGCTACTATTTCAACAAATAACATGACCACTGAAGAGGTATGGTACTAAACCCACCTCCGACCTGGCCTAAACGGTCAATCATCATGAGAATATTGATTACTCGTATCATTTGCCATATTTATGATATTAATTATTGTTGTCTACTAACCTAATAGCGAGGCCCAGCCCAATGTAGCTTATGTTGCACTTATTGGGCTGGGGATTTGTAGAGATAACCCATAACTGGGCTTGACTCAATAGGTTATGGATCTATAAAGGTGGCCCATGAGTTCCATATTTAAAAGGCCTTCACTCTAGTCTAGGGTAACATGTTAGATCCCTACCACACTTTTTGTAGTTTTATACAGGAGGAGACTCCTGCAGCCACCTCCACCCCTACTTTCCTCTTTTCCTCAGGTGCATATCTAAATAGTAGAAAGAAAAAGTAAAAAGTGTGGCTCCAAATTTCTTGTCATGGACGATCCTAACCGTCCGAGTAAGATTTGTGCTTCTTGATTAGCGCCATTGTAGGACACGACCATGAACCACACTTTTTTCTTCTTTATTAAATCTCCATACGTGTGTTCTTGCGGCTGTAAACACGATTGTATGGATCAATGATCTCCATGTAGATCTAATATGTTTGAGTGTTCTACACAATTTTCAATCCGCGTATCTATATTTTTCAAGTTATGTGCTTTTCCAATTTCTACGAACATGTTCTGTATTTCATACACGATACCCAGTGTGTCAATTCCATAGGCTTATAGCTAAAAAGGCGGCACAATCCATGTTGCACAAGGTATAGCCTATTATCCATATATTACTTTTTGAAATAAAGACTTGTTCAGACTGTTGGCAGAAGACATAAATTAAGCTGGGTAACATAACAAAGGAGAGTCATATAATATCCCAATGAAACCTTATTGTCGGAGTATGATTACAAACCAGCGAAACCCATCTTCTGCTCCCACTCCCACCACCAAAACCATATGTGATCACTCCTTTCCACATCACTTACCCTCACTGAAACACCCAACCAGCCGCAAATAGTCCATAACTAGCCCCAACAGTCCCCACCCAACAACAAACCCAACCCACTATTACTCACTACTGTTCAGCCTTTCACCACCGCCCTTAACCACAACCCGGTTCGCAAAACCAGCACTCTAATCATCCCCATCCACCCCTTCCCTTAACACACCTTATGACCACATGGTCTAAAGACGGTACCCTCAAGACCAGTCAATTGCCTCATAGTGGCAGGACTAGGATGTCCTCTACACGTAACTTGAAACCCCTACATAAACAAAACCAATGGAAACCATAGTTTTAAAAACCGGAAAGTCAAATGTGATTACGCTAACCCTATATATTGCATGACCAACAATGTCTCATGCATGTGCAATTGCATCAACGGTACCCAAAAGCTTTACCGTAAGTAGAGTACTGAAGATCCTGGCATGGGGTGTAGAAATTTGTACGGTTGCCACTGATGTCTCATGAATGCATTATAGGTTTTCGTAGTACAAAAGTGATCCAAATTAACAAAACAAAGGATATATAGATCAGATAACTGCTAAATTATATTTGATTTGATATAACTACGTTTACGCACATATTTTAAACGCATGGTCCATCGCTCCATTGAAAGACTGAAGGAAAAGGAGCATATAAATCTTCATCGCGCAAAGGTCCTGAAATAGTGTTTGTGCTAATTGAAGAAGAGCAAATCAAGTAGTAACTAGTATCCAACAAATTTAGAGAGTGAAATGTTACCATGTACTTCATGATACTCTTCCATTTTCGGTAATTTCTCTTTAAACACACAAACAAATGCACGCATTAGAATATTATTGGTTTCTGGACGTAACAGAAATCTATTACAATCCTCACCTAGATCTAATCAATCATATTAGCAAAGGCAGAGCATTAACTAACTTGGATAGAAGAAAAATAGAACTATGCTAGTGAATGTAAGAATAACTAATCAATGCAAGCTCACGTATCAGCTAGTAACTCCGTAGACAGCAAAAGTAAACAGGCAAACCAAACCCTAAGATTAATCAATCAAAATACCGGCACCATATGATATAAGCATAAGAAATTGTTGAGCTCTCAACTAATTATTATTTCACACAAATACAAAAGAATACAAGGCACATATATAGAACAATGAGAGGTGGTGCCCAACTAATAAAACCGTTACTAGGGCTACAAATAAACTGAACTTTCAGCGAACTGTTTATGAACCGTTCGGCGGGAAGTTCTTTTGTGTTCGTTTGTTTAATAAACGAATGAACATGAACAAAACATTTCGTTCGTTTAGTTAAACGAACAAACATGAACACAGGCCACGTTCGTTCGTTTATGTTCGTGAACGTTCGGTAACATGTTCGTTCATGTTTGTTTATGTTCGTTAGTTTAATAAGGTTTTTAATTTTTATAATTTGTCTTAATTTTAATTTCTTTTTATTTATTTTACCCAAATAAATAAATAAACAATTTATATGAGGTAAATATATGTATCTCAATCAATTTTATTAGAAAGTTAACATATGTCCGTTTGTGTTTGTTTCCTTTCATGAACACTTCTTTGTGTCATTTGTGTTCATGAATGTCCGTTTGTGTTTGTTTCCGTTCATGAACACTTCTTTGTGTTCATTTGTATTCATGAATATCTGTTTGTGTTCATGTGCATTCATGAACAAAATTAACAAATGGACACAAACGAACACTAGCTAGAAAATCTCATTTGGTAAGTGTTCATGAACTGTTCGTGAACACATATTTTCCTAAACAAACGAACATGAACATGGCCTTGTTCATGTTCGTTTGGTTTTTTTACAGCCCTAATCGCTACTAACTAACTCCCAACTACCTAACCGGTCATAGCCGGTGTTAACATATATGATAACTGGTAAACACTCCCTAATGATAAGTTTTGATTTCATTACACTACACCACAAACACAGTAAAAAAAATCTTATCCAAAACTCACGCCTCTTCGAATTATGGGGATTTCTCTACAAGTTCAGAAAAAGAAATAGAATGGCAAAGGAGGAGGTGAAACAAATGGTAGAACTTTCAACAACATTACTTTTACTAAGACAAATGAGAACAAGATACATGTTTATAGAAGAAAATGAAGAGGATAACAAACATAACCTCCTCTACTAACTACCTAAACCGGTGGCCGGTCATTGCATATCACATACACTCTAATATGAGGAGTGTGTCTAGACGGAGAGGGGAAGGATAGGGGTCGTACTGACATGGCATATTGGTTTCTGTCCTTTTCTGAAACGCCATAATCCGTTAGCTAATTTAATAGTTTGTTTTTATTGTAAAAACTATTATTTATTATGTCAAACTATTTACTTATTTTCAATCCAATATGTTGGTGCGTTTTATTATGCATTTACCTTGACCTTTAGGACATGTCACGCATCGTGCTCGTTTCTCATTGTTCTTACACTTCAACCTATAAATTACCCATAAGTTTTCAAAAACTAACCAACACTACATTTAGCAACTTTTCTATGCAATATTGTGTTATAAGTTATACTCTTTGAGTTTTCCATAAAACGTCCTCTTAAAGATACCCATCGGTCCACATGTCTATCTTTCTCTCACTTAACCCCCACTCATTCTCTCTCTCTCTCTCTCCCTCTCTCTCCCCCTCTCCCTCTCTCTCTCCCTCCCTCCCTCTCCCCCTCTCCCTCCCATTACATACATCTACAGTTCGAGTTCTTTATTTTTTTATTTTTTATTTTCAAAACTAATAAATGAGAAGGTATAATATGTACATGGAAATGGCTAATAAGCGTTGCACATATAACTAACGCTTTTATCTATTATTTACATTGTTTACTTTATATGATACATTTTGTAACTTTCCTTAGTGGATTATGTAACTAGGACTAAATCAACGGCATGCCATGAACATGTTGTATACTTTTCTAACTTAACTCTATACTTTCGTAATCAATCTTGCAGCTGTGGTTATGTAATAATGGTTTTGTAATTAGGGGTACCGCAGCATAGCTCGGGGTTGATATCAGTTATAAATATTCATTAAACCTCTTATAATTCACATGTGTGCTAATATCAACCTCATCATCGTCATTGAAATCAACCTCATTGTACTGAGATAAATTGGCTTTCAACGTGCTGATATAAACTAAAATTGATTAATTTTAACTTTTAATTAGAAAGAAATCATATAGGCAAATAATCGAAATATGAAAAAAAAAATGGTTGGAATTTGTGGGTCAAGATCACACGTCAAGATTCAAGTTGTTAAAGTTCTAATTATATAAGTTTCTGTGTTGATTTTATAAATTGATGTGTTGCTTAGATAGATATTATTTGTGTTACTTATATAAATTAATGTATTGAAACCAACACATAGTTTCGAAACTAGCAAATATAGAACCATCACAAACAAGTTTGAAACTAATACATACATATTAACACAAATAGTTTTGAAGTACTATTTCAATATTATACTCGTATTAAAGATAAAAATGCTTTATTTTATGGTGTATTAAAAAAAAGAATAAAGTATATAAAAGTTATTTTATTTTTAAAAAAAATGGTGGAACTAGTATGAAAAAAGTTAATAGGAAAGATTGATTATAGCCTAATTACTAAAATACCCCTAAAACTACTAATTGATATAACTAATCCCAAGTTGATGTAGAATCAGTATCATCCATTGATTAAATATTTGGATGGTCAAGATTTGTTCTTACAGTTTTTACAATTAAAATGGTTTGTACTGGATCTCAACTCTAACTAAACAAATCTTTCTACTCTTTAATTTGAAACGTAACGTTGGTTTACGATAGTTGATGCTTTAAATATGAATGGGTGTATATAATCGTTGTCACTTTACAAATAGGTGTATAGAAACATAATGTATTGGTTTCGGTCTAAATTTTACAAGTTAACAGTCAACAAAGTCTGGGTACAGTTCAATGTTTTCACGTCTGTGTTTTTAAGTTTAATGGTCAATCACAATGTGCAGGTCCTACGTCAACTTAGCTATTTTTTTCTATGTTTTACGTTTTTATCTAATTTTTGCAAGTTAACATGTAGCAATGCGCGTGTTTGATTCAACATTTTTACATTTACTTTTTGTTCGTCTTGCCATAAAGCGTGATACTAAATAGTTATTCATCAATTTTAAAAGTACAAAAGTCTTTCTGTTAGTTCCAAGAATGGCTTGCAATGCATGACCATGACCCCTTTATCTTGATGTCCTAGTCATTTGTTTTTTTTTTTATTTAATTTTATTTTATTAATTCACATCATATATTTGATTTTACATTTATTTTCAATTATTTTTTTCGTCGTTTATTTTTATTATGTTTTTGTATTTTATACTTTTAAGCAAATATAACATCAACTAGATTTTAAAATTTGTTAACTGATCCGACCAATGAACCACTAAGGCTATAGGGTGTGGAGGCGTGAAAAAAGTCATGTCTCCATGCCACCTAGGATGCCACCTCATCAAAGTGATGTCTCAATATGCTTGAGACATGGGTGGGGTGTGGAGACATGAGAAACCCATGTCTCAAGCATTAAATTACTTTTTAATTTATTTTTATATATTAATTTTATTTTGTTTTAAAACTAATAAATAAATAAATAAAATAATGTTAAATTAAAACTAAATATTATAAATAAAAATTACAAAACATGATAAATTTTAAAAATAAAAACGAACACACCGAAAAAAAAAACATACGATATCCTAAAATATATAAAACTATTGCCACTTGTGAATCAACTTGTCTTGCAAATTTTTCAACGCGGCGCGTTGTTCGTCGGGATAACTCGAGATATCGGCGGACATAATCTTCCACTCTTCCACCGCCTTCGCTTCGTCAATCAACCTAATCTTATCTTCCTTGATTTTTATTTTTCTTTCGTTAGCTTGGTTGAATGCTTCCATTTGTGCGCTTAATGTTTCAAGCCTTGAAGCGCGCCCGCTCGAGCTACCCGTTGCCGCTTTCTTTCCGGCCGCCGCTTCTTTTCGAGCTTTGTCCCGACCTACATAATAAAAATTAAAACATTTTTATACTATAACGAAAACGCAACGAATTATATATAAAAATAACTATAAATTTATAAACCTATGGGGCGTGGCTCCTCCACGAATACTGGTTCATCGAACTCGGGCTCGTCGTTAATATCAATGTCGATTGGAACAGACGGACCTCCTTGTTTAGCTTTAGTTTTTCTTTTGGCCCGTTCAACCTCGTTCCGAACCCCTGCCCATTTTGGTTCATCTTTCAACACCTGCCAAGCCCGTATCATGGAAAACGATCTATTCGCCTCATCTTTATACTTCGACAACGCCGCCTCAAAAATATTTTGCTCGTTCCAACCACTAGGCGGTTTTGACTTAATACGGTTGTAAATTCCATTGAATTTACCACAATCCGAATGTATCTTTCTCCACTTCGAGCTAAGAGCGTCGTTTTTTCGATACGGCTTGCTTTGCATCAACTTGTGAAAGTATTCGTTCGCCGTCTCCCATAACTTGTCTATCGATTGGGCGGTACCTTTAATTAAGTAATAACATAAACATATATATTTCGGAAAAAAAAAGTTATAACATAAACATATATATTTCGAACACATATCTATAAATTTAAATAATTTACCGATGTTGGCGCGTGTTGAAGCCGCGACCCACGCCTTAGCTAAGGCTTCCTCTTCAACATCGGACCATGGTCCAGCGGCTCCATCTAGTGGTTTACCACGTCCCATTCCTTTTTCTCTTTGTTTTCCTTTGCGTTTGCCTTTGGTTGGTGGCGTAGGTTGGGTTTCGGGAATTATCTCATCATCGGTTTCATTCTCCGATTCTACGGGTTGAGATGGTCCAAGAGGTGTAGTGGGTTGGGATGTTCCAAGAGGTGTAATGGGTTGTGGTTGTAGAGAAAATTGTTGGCTATTTTGAAAGGCTTGAATTTGTTGCATATAGCTTTGCATTTGCATATATGCGATCGGGTTTAATTGTGCATAGGCGACCGGGTTTTGAAGTATTTGGGCTACCGCCGGCATTGGTGTAACGGTTTGCGAGATGGGTGGATCGACTACCGGCGTGTAACCCGGTGTGGTGAAAGGATGAGTGGGGTTAGATTCATTTGGGTTTTGGTTGAATTGGTGGAAGGGATCCATGAGATTTTTTTATAAAATGTGGGTAGTTTATAAAATAAAAGGTATAAAATGTAGAAATGAGGTGTAGAAAATGGTTGATTTTGGTGGTATATATATATATATAGATTGAATTTTTGGAAAAAAAATAAAAAAATTAAATAAACTAGCCGTTGGTTTTCACCCGTTAAATAATGTTCGAAAAAAAAAATAACAAGAAAATCGCTGATTGGGCCGTTCCTATTGTCTCAGAAAGGACGTGGGGGACGGGGGAAAGGGGGACGGGGCAGGGGGGCGGTGTGGGGTGGAGGACGGGGCAAAAAGTGAGTGGACGGGGGGCGGGCGTCTGCATACCTCACAGCCTAAGCAACCGGTTTAATGATTTTCAAAACATTAGAAATCTCTACTAAAAAACCAACTTTACAACTGAGTCGCCGCACTAACGATTAGAAAGAAAGGGATTACTCCGCGATCAACCATTTTGATCCTTGTTAAAATTAGGCATCCTGACTCAAAGCCGTTGTTAACCTATTATCCAACCCCACTCAAAAAATGTTTACCCTCAACTGTCTTTTGACCCATTTACTCACCAACTCATTTTATCACATGTATCTGCAAACCATCATCTATTAATAAACAGGGCCATCAACATACAGTGCACCTAACATTAGTTTTGCTTTTGCACCATGCTACTGGTACCTTTGAAACTAATATACTTACCAAAGTTTGCAGTCTTGACGCCAAAAAACGCAGCACTGTCATAGAAATAACATAAGAATGATTATGACCACTTCAGGTACCCAACCCAAAAAAGATTGATTCCAAAAACAGCAATCAGCTATCAACCACTGCAATGCATCTAATCATCTTCACTAGAATATTCTTCATCATCATCGGCGTCATCATCACCACCATGAGGATCAGACTTGTAATCTGAATCAGCATCATCATCGCCACCTTTAAGGTGCTGATCATAATCGGGGTCTTTGTTACGTTTGGCATCTTCATCCATGTTATCATCATCTTTTTCATCCAACTGCTCGCCTTCTTTATCTGTTGGTGAGTCCGCAGTTTCGTTATCTATGTCTTCTTGCTTTCCATGAGGCCCGCGGGTGTGAATGAGATAGTGAGCCACTGACTTGTACCCAAGGTGTAACGCCTGAAAATTTAAACATAAATATCACTAATGCTCTACTCTTGATCAAAATTTAACTGGTATTTTAGATAATATAAGGTTGAAGAAGTTAACCTTCCTATAAAGATTTCCAGTGGGTTCCCACCCTTTGACTCTGCGACAGCGACTGCAGTTACATATATCTCTACAAACAGGACAAACCCAATCTGGGTTTGCATTTGCTTCAAGAACATTCTCTCCATATCTGCACAGAGGACCAGCATGCATGCTTATAATTGAGAAATATAATTCAAGTGATAAAAGGACTAAACTAGAAAAACAAACAATAAAAGGTCATGTTCTGTTTTTCAATAATCACTTAATGTTGTAGCTAACCTCATGAACAAGCAATCACCACAGAATTGCCCTTGAACACTTGTACACTTGCAGCATTTAGTACGATGACCTATCGTTTTCTGCCTGCAAAATATCAATAGGTGGCAGAGTAAATATACAACTTTCATTAAATGAACTTATAAACATCATTAAGGATACATAACGCAGTGCGTTAAGAGCTTTATTTGGCATCTTTGTTAGCTTTAACAACAATTATGCATAGTGTTAATCGTGGCGAGTTAAAAATTGTTTGGCCCAAACACAGCCAGCTTAACCTACTAATTTAAACAAGTCAAATGGGTTGTTAACAGGTTGACGGGGTGTAATCCGAATTGTAAACAGATTGGCACCTGGCAGGTTATAAACTTGTAATAAATAGGTTAAACGGGTGTTGGTGGTTCGACATGTTTAATTAAACGGGTTGGCAGGGCGACATGTTTATTTAAACAGGTTAAACATACATGCCAACCCAAACATAATTCGTTAAATTATACTAGTTATGAAGATCAGCCCGAACACAGCTTATCTACTATAAGGGTTCATGAATTGCAACCACTAGCATTAGTAGATGACTAATCAGAGTAAAATCCTTTTAACTTTTAAGGGTTCATGAATAAGATTGCAGGAGCATATTATCTTCGAATAACTCTATTAACTATTCCTATATTGTTTCAACATAGAAAGATGCATAAGATATTGTCTGAATAAGCTAGAAAGGTATTAGCCTGCCTTGTCAAGAGTCAAGACTATATGATTACACTATACAAGATGATATAACTTATCTAAGCACTCACAGATCTAAAAATCAATATGAGCATCATACGTTACTACAGATATAGCAGTTAAGCATCATTTAGTTACCAAAAATAAAAGAGAGCTAAAGAATCCAAAACCTGCATTGATGGCAACTCTTTCCATCATACGCATCATATATGCGATTTCCCTCATCATCATACCCATCCACCGAAAGTTTCCAGGTTTCTTTGTGATCGCCCAACATTTTTTCATGCTCTTCAGTATAAACCTCAGGTTTTGAACCTTCCTTTATTACAATTTCGACTTTCTTGGCAACCTTTTCTTTAAACTCGCGCTTCTCGGCATAACTAACAGTGGGCAAGATCTTGATCCTAATCAATGTTAGAAAAGCCCAAAAAACAAATAAAATAAAGTCAGATAAGAAAAAACATCACACCGCTTTAAAACTAAAACATCGCATTGAATCCATAGTTTTCAATGTCAAAATAACTACCAACTAAGATGATTATCACAAGTAAAAAAAAGTCGAACATGTAAAATGAACTCCCAACTACAACAATTATCTTTTTTTAAAGCAAATCTAAAAATTATAGTACAAAGGGGCAAGCAAGAAGCTTGAACTCTCAAAACATTACATCAACCATTTACAAAATTAACGTTTCTAACAATAAAACCACACCATCTTAACCAAATTAGAGCATTAATAGGGGACCTTTATCTGACCCAAATGAAGGAGTCTTCCTTGATCTTGTCTGATAATTTTTAGCTAAAAATCGATCATCACAGGCATAGTTGTTAATAGCGACCATAGCGCCCGCTATAGTAAATAGCGTAGCGTAGCGCTCATGTATCGCTACATGGTTGATAGTGATAAATAGCGGGAAATAACGAGATTTTTTTTTTTTCTTCTGTAAAATATACATATAAAATATCTCTAAAATTTTCTTCTAGCTAAAAATGAAATAGCGCCCGCTATATCATCGCTATCGCTACTCAGCGTATTGGTAGCGTGTCACTATCGTCCGCTATTCTCTATTGGCAACTATGATCACAGGTCTAAAAAAAGTCAAACAAGTCAAAATAACTACCAATTAAAATATTTATCACATATTCACAGGTAAAAAAAGTCAAAATAACTACCAACTAAGATAATTATCACATATTCACAGGTAAAAAAAAAAAAGTCAAAATAACTACCAATTAAGATGATCATCACAGGTCAAAAAAAGTCAAACAAGTCAAAATTAGTACCAACTAAAATGATTATCACCTTCACATGTAAAAAAAAAGTCAAAATAAGTACCAATTAAGGTAATTATAAAAGGTCAAAAAACTGAATCAAGTGAAAAACCTAAAAAACCATAATCAGTAACACAACGAGATCTACATCTATAGTATACTCACAATAATATTTAAAAGTATTAATTAAACCTCTAATAAATAAATTTAAAAAAGATAACTACCTAGAAGATCGTCTGGGAGAACCAGAGGGTGCGAGCACGGGTTTGGGTTTGGGAGGACGAGCGGCTTTGGGTTTGGAAGGAGGTTTAAGGTTACGAGAGAGGTCGAGGATACCGAGGGTTTGCATACGTTGAAGGTTCTGTTTTATTCTTTCTTCTCGAGACTGTTCGTACTCTGCTACTCCTTCGTCGTCGTTTTTGTCTCTTCTTTGTATCCTCTTGCTTACCATTTTCGGTTGATGGAAGCAGATTTCTGGATGATGATGATGATGATGATGATGATGATGATTATGGTGGAAATGAATTGAATAATAATCTCAAATATGGGTGGAGAATGTCTAGGGTTTTGAGTCCATGTCTTGTGTTTGTGTTGGAATGTTATTGGTTTGGTTTTTCTTTGTTTTGGCGGGAAAGTGTTTATTTGGGTGTGGTTGAGCCAGGTGGATCTCGAAATAATACAGACTTTAGGGCTGTTCACGAGTCGAGTCGAACCGAGCGGACCTTTGTTCGTGCTTGGCTCATTTACAAACTGAACCGAGTCGATCGGCTCGTTTACAATCGATCCGGAAACCGAGCGAGCATTGTTCGATCGCACATTTTTTTGAGCGAGCGGCGAGTGTGTTCGGATAACCATAAATTTGGGATGTTTCCATTAATATTCTCGCTGCGTAGTGATGACTTAGGTTTGACCGTTCGAAAATGAGGCTCTAGTTGAGGTCAGTGAGGTGATGAGCATACTACAGATAACAATTGTCGTGTTGTGACGTAGGTTGATAGCGGGAGATGATTGATGGTGGACAACTAATGAGAATATGAAGTCAAGCTTGTTTTTTCACGACTTAGGGTTTTACAATTACAGTTAGTGTTAAGTTATCATTATATTGAGATAAACCCAATAGATTGGCTTGTATAAATCTATAAATATAATCGTAATTAATGTGTATATATATAATTATATGTATAAAAAATTAATAAAAATTATATCGAGCCGAACCGAGCCGAGCGGACCTTTGCTCGTGCTTGACTCGTTTACAAACCGAGCCGAGCCGATCAGCTCGTTTACAACCGAGCGGAAAATCGAGCGAGCAATTTCCGAGCAAATTCCGAACGAGCGATTGGCGAGCGCCGAGCGTTTTGAACAGCCCTAACAAACTTACAAAGGTTTCTCATCCATCCGTACTCCACTCGCAACCACGTGTTACACTAAAAAATAAACACAGTAAAACCGTCTTTCCAAAATATCCCCAAATATATGATGATAAACAGGAGGTTTCATATTTTCTCCGCTCACAACATTCACAAAACCCCATAAAAAAATATGAAGTTCTCTCATAAAATTACGAGGGTCCAAATGTGAGTGGTGTAAAGAAAGTGGTAACCATTGATTATCACAATTCACACAACCCAATTTGACCCATTTTTATATGGGTAGAGATAACGTAGAAAGTAACCTTAACGTGAGAAGCGTAGAAAGCAATATCAGCCATTAGATTAACAAGATGGCTGGATGATGATTAAAAACCATAATCATACTTGGGTCAAACTAGCCAATGGTAAATTAGGAAAAAAACGTCTAAATTTTTTTCAAATCGTAAAAACAAAATAAACAATAACGAAAATCAAAACATAATTTTTCATCAATTGAGATCGATTAAACCAATCTGAATGATTACACAATCAAAATACATAAAACAAACATTGAATACATTCATTATTAGTAATTGAAAAAAAAATAAGAAAAATAGAGTATTATAATTATACAATAAATCAGTCGAAAATCATATAAATCAACATTAAAACGAATGTATTATTTGTCAGAAGCACTCGATTTTGATTATAGAAGAAGAATTAAAGATAAAAATGGGTTATAAAAAAGGTGTAGGCGAAGAAGATGACTATGATAACAGGTAACTTTAAACGCACTCATTGAAAATTTAGAAGCACTCATTAAAAAGTTTGGAAGCAAAAGTTGAAAATTTAGAAGCACTCATTAAAAAGTTTGGAAGCAAAAGTTGAAAATTTAGAAGCACTCATTAAAAAGTTTGGAAGCAAAAGTTGAAAATTTAAAAGCACTCATTAAAAAAGTTTAGAAGCACTCATTAAAAAGTTTGGAAGCACTCATTGAAAAAATTTGGAAGCACTCATTGAAAATTTGGACACACTCATTAAAAAGTTTAGAAGCACTCACTGTACAAACAAACGCACGTTACAATTTTAAACATCTTTTGTATATTTCTTTAAGCACACCTTTCATTCTTTAAACGCACTCGTCAGATTGCAGCCGAAGATATTTGATAGTTTCTCCACCTTTACCAATAATCACACCTACCCTTTCATTTGGTATTTCAATTTTTTTACCTGTACCACCACCATATGCAGACGGTGAAGGAGTAGCCATATAAGGCTTCTAACCATTAATCCACTAGCATACCAAATGTCCAATGTTCAGTCCCTCATTATGATTAAACACTTCCAAATATATTCCAAAAACATAACCACTTAGAGAACATTAAACAGAGGCAAAAAAAAAAGTCAAGATCCTACTCGTGATATTTCAATTCAGGTGTGGATCGGAGAAAGGATATCATGACTGGGTTGTTGAGGGATTGTGAGTGGCGGTGATGTCGTTACTGTCACCATCGTTGTGTGTTAGATCAGCCTATATCAAACAATATTATGTAACTTTTTACTTTGTCATCGGTCATTCAGATGTCCAGCTTTCAAATTTAACTCATACACATGAACACAATTAATCAATTTTTACCAGATATGATCATATGTTGATTAGTACCATATGGTCGAATCAACAACTCACTCGTAACCGCTCTCCATGAAATTTTTTAATACTAGTACAATACGATAAAGGTTTAAACCCCGATCAACCTCAATGAAAATTTGACCGACCACCAAAAACAGTTAAAAATTTATACTAGTGAACGCTTCGCCCTTCTACACCCCCGTCGCCCCACCCTTCTCCACCTAAGGTGATTCCTAATTTCCTATTATGCAATCCTTAATTAAGTAGTCAAGTTTCAAGCTCCAAATTGATTTGATCTGCACCCATGTTATCATCGTCTTTCTCATCCAACTGCTCGCCTTCTTTATCTGTTGGTGAACCTGCAGTTTCATTCTCTCTGTCTTCATGCTTTCCATGAGGCCCGCGGGTGTGAATGAGATAATGAGCCACTGATTTGTACCCAAGGTATAATGTCTGGAAATTTGAAACATAAATATTACTAATACAGTAATACTCAGTTACAATTAGTAAGTGGTATTTTAGATATTATAAGGTTGATGAAGTTTACCTTCTTGTAAAGATCTCCAGTCGGTTCCCACCCTTTAACTCTACGACAGCGATTGCAGTTACATATATCTCTACAGACAGGACAGACCCAATATGGGTTTGCATTTGCTTCAAGAACATTCTCTCCATATCTGCACAGAGGACTAGAATGTAAGCTTATAGTTCAGAAATATTATTCGAGTTACAAAAAGACTAAAAGAAGAAAGCGTCATGTTCTGTTTTTCTATAATATCTCCTTAATTTTGTAATTAACCTCGTGAACAAGCAATCACCGCAGAACTGCCCTTGAGCGCTTGTACACTTGCAGCATTTAGTATGATGACCCATCGTTTTCTGCCTGCAAAATATCCATTAGTGGCTGATTAAATATACAGTTTTCATTAAATAACTCATAAACACCATCATGATTCATGAGTAACATGGCAATGGGTTAAAGAACTTTATTGGGATCTTTGTTAGCTTTAACAACAATTATGTGTAGTTTTTATCGTGGTGGGTTGGCAGGTTGAACCGTTGAACCCAAACACAGCCAGCTTAACCTACTAATTTAAGGAGTCAAATGGGTAGTAAAGAGGTTAACGGGTTGTAAACGGATTCACTTGGCTGGTTATAATAAATAGGTTAAACGGGTTGGGGGTTCACTTGTTCAACAATACATATCTAATTAAACGGGTTGGCAGGATGACAATCATGACATGTTTACTTAAACAGATTAAACATGCCAGAACCTGATTCGGTTGTGTCAAGAATTGCAACAACTAGCAGTAGTAGATGATTAAGCAGAGTAAATACTTTAAGGGTTCATAAATAAAAGAGTACATAGATAAGGTTGCAGGAGCATTTTATCTTAGAATAACTCTTATCAACACTTACCACATAGAAAGATGCATAAGATGTTATTCGAGTAAGCCAGAAAGTCTTAGTTACTATATCGTACGACCCTGCCTTATCAAATCTATACGATTAACTTAAAGTAAACACACACTATACCAGGTAACATATCTTATCTACACACTCACACATTAGAAAACCAAAACAAGCATCATACTTTACTAAACATATTGCGATTGGGCAACCTTTCAATAACATAAAAAAAGGAAACTGAAGAATCAAAAACCTGCATTGATGGCAGCTCTTTCCTGCATACTCATCATAAATGCGATACCCTTCAACATCATACCCATCCACCATAAGCTTCCAGGTTTCATTGTGGTCGCCCAACATCTTTTCATGTTCTTCAGTATAAACCTCAGGTTTTGAACCCTCCTTTATTACAATTTTGACAATCTTGACAACCTTTTCTTTTGGAACGCGCCTGCTCTTGACAACCTTTTCTTTTGGAACGCGCTTCTTTTTCTCTGAGTAACTAACAGTAGGCAAGACCTGAATCCTATATAATATTAAAAAAAGTTGAAGCCAGTTAAGGAAAACATCATTCATACAATACCCCTCTTTAAAACAAACAAAAAACATGTCATTTAATCCATAGTTTTCAATATCTAGTTGCAATAGGTGTAAACAAATTAATAGATGAATCTAATGGTTTGATGACTTAAACAAGTCAAAATAAGTAGCAACTAACTTAAATTAACTAATCCAACCCTAAACACCTTAATTTCATGACAAAATCCCAAGCCCCAACCTTGGTTTTAAAAAGCGTTAGGCGCACAAAAGCGACGAGGTCTAAGCGCATCGCGCAAACCGCAAAAAGCGTGGGATTTTTGTACCCGAAGCACACACCAATTATATAATTTTTTTTTTATATATCCCATATATATTCCATGAGTTTTTAGCTTCATTTACCCAAAATATAGCTATAAATAAGATTTTTATGTGATTTTACCTATATGTACAAGCCAAAAACACCAAAGTACAACATTTTAATGCATAAAAAATACCTTGTGTATGTGAGGCGCGCGCCTCAGGTGAAAAGCGACTGAAATTTTCACAAAAAAAGCGCCTGAGGCGCGCGCCTTTGGGAAAAAAGGATAGGCAGGCGCCCTAGGCTGCGCCTTGCACCTAGGCGCGCCTGAAAGCAAGGCCCCAACCAAACAAGCATAAACAATACACGCAATGTGAGCAAAAGCCAAACCATCTAAGCATTTTATATCAGCGAGATATCGGTTATCGGCCCTCTACAAAATATCAGTGTCAATTTGTTCCGATATTATCGGCAATATTGACTGATATTTTGTTCTCTTGGTTGATGTGGACTCAGAGGAAGATTGACGAATAGATCATATCACTATAATAAAATATATGTTTTACGTTATATATCAGTACATATATAAATTCGGCATGATATTAAAAATTAAAATTACCAATATCCCACCACGATAACCTATATCTCAAATATTTAATTTTAGACAGCATAAACTGCTTAACAAACCATAACCGACAAAACCGATTGGTTATGGTTAAGCAAATTTGATTTACCAACCATTCGGTGATGGTTATGGTTACGATTAAAGTCTCTTCGTTAACCGCCTTTAACCGAACCGAACCTCGTATATTCGCAATGTTTTATACCTCTATTTCCAACTTGTATTCACATAAACCGACAGTTAACTGACCTCTGGTTAACCAACCATCGATTATGTGTTCAATAATTACTATTATACAATTAATAATAATAATAATAATAATACCTAGAAGATCGTCTGGGAGAACCAGAGGGTGCGAGCACGGGTTTGGGTTTGGGAGGACAAGCGGGTTTGGGTTTGGAAGGAGGTTTAAGGTTACGAGAGAGGTCGAAGATACCGAGGGTTTGCATACGTTGAAGGTTCTGTTTTATTCTTTCTTCTCGTGACTGTTCATACTCTGCTACTCCTTCCTTTTGCTGCTTATTATCGTCGTTTCGTATCCTCTTACTCACCATTTTCGCTTGATGGTAACTAACAGGTTTCTGGTGGAAATGGATTGAATAATAATAATAATCTCAAATATGGGTGGAGTGGAGAATGTTATAGGGTTTTGAGTCCATGTGGATGTATCTGATTGGTTGGCTTTTGTTATTGGCGGGAAAGTGATTTTGTTGTTTATTTGTGTCGGGTCACTGGTTGAAGTGGATTTGAAAAATAAAAGGCGGAACTTTCCTATTTTGAATTTGGATTTGAATTTTTAATTGGTATTGTTTTATACGGTTAAGTTATCTTACAAGTTACAAATACTAAGAGCTAGGGTAGTTGTAATTTTTTCTTTCACTGATTTTAACCAATCATGCATTATCACATCACTTCACTGATTTATTTAACTGAAACATTTTTTTGGAGGCAGCACTGCACTGATTCTTTCATTTATATTTTCACTAGCTTATTACCCCGGGAAGGTCCCGGGGTTGAAAAATTTAATATGATTTAATAAAAAATGATAAAAGAAGAAAACTCAAATCACGAAAAGCGTAAATAACTTAAACATAATCAATCTTAGTTAAAAAACATTTATTTAAAAAGTTAAAAAAATAAAAAGCATAAACCATATTAAACATAATACAGTATTAAAAGGATAACCTTCAACATATAATCATCTTCACGTAATTTAAAATATGTTACAATTTGACTTTGACTTATATAGATGTAGAATTCATGATGGGGTTGAAAAATATAACAATTCTAATAATATTAATACTAATAGTAATAATTATTACTCTTGTAATTAAATAAATAAAAAAATAACCTTGTTATAAGGTGACACCATGTGTTGCAGTGTTGCGTGATTCGTTCTCCTAACTTCTCTTGATGAAGTATACCTATCCATCTTTAGAAGAGTAAAATTCCAATGATATCATGGCGATTGGGCTGAATGTTAACATCGTAGATAAGAACCTGGTTTAAAAGAAAAAACATGATTAATGAATAACCTGAACATTTTGTGTTTTTTTTCTGTATGAACATAACCCCACAAAAAATAGTCGTTTTTTTCTCCGTTTTTTATATAGCACTATGGTACTCGTTGGAAAGATAATAAAACGCTCGTTAATTTGGTGTGATTTTTTTATTTAAAAAATCTCGAATATAAAAGATATTAACGTTTATAAATTATGGGAGGAACATAAGAGAGAAAATTTTAAATTTGTTTTTAAATTCTTTTTTCCTAAAATAACTCAATTTAATTTTAGTAATTGAGAATTGAGAGATAGAGAGATAAATTTAGGGTTTTATGTTTATCTTTTTTTTTTAATTAAAAAAGGAAATAATTCAAAAAACATTAAAATCTTTCAATTATAATGTCACGTGGCAGTTTAATGGAGAGGATGAAGGCACCATTACACGCCACGTCAGCAATGTTCAATTCTTTTATATATATTAATAGATTTAAATTCAAAAAAGTAACCATTTTTTAATTTCAGATTGTAATTAATTTTCTTACCGTTACTAAAATTTAAACCGTTGCAACCTTCAAGAATTCTTACCGTTACATTTTGTTTTATAAAAACCTCATAACTTCAATATCAAAATCACACCAAAACCGGTTATACTTTAATCGTATCGTTAAAATGGTCCCGTGGAATGTAAATGACTAGATCGCGTTAACGAGGGCATACTTGATAGTGAGAAACACATTTGTTCATGCTGCCGATTTCCAGAGAACTTCGTTTTGGAACCGGGGTGTCAATAATATTCAATGAAATAACCGGCATAAATGACCGCCCCAAGGATTCGCTCGCTAGTAAGTGGATTGCTCTCTGGTCCAGGTGTATCCGATGGAACGCCCTTTATGAAGCCACGATGGAGAGGCACCCTAATCTTCAAGAAGACATTGAAATCCAAGTCACGCGCCGCGACTATTACCATGCACACGGGACTAACTTCATTCATTTTGCGACATGGCGAATGTTGCGCCATTTGTTTAATAATTAACGTTTAATGTTTAATGTTGTTTAATTTTTAATGAAAGTTAACCGTTAAAAAAATAACACTCAAAATACACACATAATTAACCTAATTAAACATAAACATAAACCTAATTAAAATTGTAACATCCCGAAAATCCATTCCGCTTAATTACGCCATTAGGCGTGAATAAGAAATGGCAAAAACGAATTAAATAGTAGAATGAGCCTTTTTATGGATAATAAAACGGGATGATACGAATGTGGGTTATGTTCTAATATGAAAGTTTATCTAGTGTAAGTAATTATCTTTATAATGGGGAGATAACACTAGAAAGAAACTCGCATGGTTAAGGTTTTGATAATAAATGGCTTTGGGGTAAACTAGAGGGACTTGTGGTGTAAATATGCCACAAACCAAATGCCCAAACACACCCCATTTGGGTGTATACGTATTCAGCCCCAAAGGGGCATTCTAGAGCCAAGAACAAAACCTAATCACACCAAAATTGAAGAAGAAATGCAAGAGATTGAATGATGGCAGGATGGGGGTATGAATTAGATGGTTGTCTTCATGTTTAAAGCTTATGGTAAGAACCCTAGTACCTAACTTATCCAAGTTTCGAACCCCACATGTGGGTTTTGAGCAAATGATGTTAAATTCGTATCATTGTTTGATTTTAAGTGATATTGATCATCTCTAATGGTCTAGATGTGAGCTAATCACTAGTAGTTGCTTGTTGCAAAAGATGATGATATTGGGTTTTCATTAGAGCTTTGATGTTGCTAAATGAGTGGTAAATCCATGTAATTGTAGGAATACTGTGTAGTTGATGATATGCATGTGGAAATTGGTCATAATTTAAGGTGATTATGTTGTTGTGGTAAAATGTGTGTATTAGGAGCTTGTACTTCGAGCTTAGAATATTGTACGCACACCATGTGTTTGATGAAATGTCTAGATGAGTATGAGGTATGAATTTGTATGCAAGAATCGACAAGTATGAAAGTAATGTGATAGTTGGTGCAATTGATAGTAGGTTAACATGGGGATTTCGTCTTAGAGAGAAATCATGTGGGAATTAGTTGATTGTATGATTTGGTAAGAAGTATGCATTAGTAGTGTGTACACTATGCTTACTTGGTATGATGAATGATCTTGTATGTTAGTGAGATAGAAATGTGATGTTATGGTGTGTTTCATATGATCTAGTCATCAATATGGACATATGTTCTAAGTAGGAAGTTTGTGTAGTTGGAAGTTGACTTTCTGAAAAAGTCAACAATGTATGGCTAACATGGTTATGCTTCCAACATGATTGTGGGATTAAAGAAAATCATGTGATATATGTTAGATTATCTAGGTGTCATACATGATGATATGTTGGATTGCTTGATTGATAAACAATGTGGTAGTTAATTATGTGATATGCATATTAGTAATTCACCAATGAAAGTCATGGGAACAAGTAAATGTAATATGATTGATAGTATGCAAGGTTGTGTATGCTAACGGAATGGTGGGAATGATAACATGAATGCGTAGGCAACATGGGCTCAAGCATGAGTGGCTAATGGGTCAAGTGGAGGCAAGTAGCAAGCATCAACTTGGAGGACATAAGGTAAGTGGTTCTTATTCCACTTAGGATAATGAATCTTAACATGTATATGTGTTTGTAAGTAGTATGAGGACCGTGAGATGATGGAACGTAAATAACGAGGTTAAGGCTTGAATTGGAGTTTATAATGGAATAAACGTGGCTTCGAATGGATCGGCGTGGATGGGTCTAGAAGGTGTAGAAAGGAGAAACAAAATGGGAAGGTGCAGAGTCCACCGTAAGGGTACGGTGGCACCGTTCCCTTACGGTGGGACCTGGAAATTTATATATTTTTTTTTGTTTATTCTATAGTATGTTGATGTTTCGCTTACGTACGCGACTCGTAATAGCGTTTAACGCATCAATTAATATTGTTGGACCTCATGTAAGGCTATGTAAGGGTGTAGCAAGTAATACTAATGTTAGTTTTGTAATATGAACATAGTACGGAGTGATACAAGTGCGTGTAGTTTAATTGATATGTTGCTCGATGGTATCAAATACGATAAGTAGATTGTCATGATTAAGTAGATTGAGAATGTGTTGTACATATGGGTACACATGCTCGGGTTTGAGAGAGAGTTTCATGCATATAAGGGTTGGTAATTATGAGTAGATTGAGTATAGGGCTGGAAACGTCATATTTGTCGTAGAGATTAGCGAAGAAAGAGTAACATGACGGGTCAAGTAAGTTACATGAAGGACTTGTATGATTGTATGTATGGTGGTCTTATATGAAGGAGTTGTATGCTTGTATGTATTGTAGAATTATACAAAGTGTATGCTTGTATGTAATGTAGAATTATATGAAGGGAGTGTATGCTTGTATGTAATGTAGAATTATACAAAGGGTATGCTTGTATGTATTGTAGAATTATATGAAAGAAGCGTATGCTTGTATGTATTGTAGAATTATATGAAGGGAGTGTATGCTTGTATGTATTGTAGAATCATACAAAGGAAGCGTATGCTTGTACGTATTGTAGAATTATATGAAGGAAGTGTATGCTTGTATGCATTGTGAAATTATATGGAGGGGAGGTATATGTTGGACGCATTGTAGGGTTATTAACCTTTGTTATGTGAATGATAGGAAATGTAGGTATGTACATATGATTGTAGGAGACGTGGAGGTTCAGATCGGGGTAACCCACCCGAACTCGAATGAAGGCGGTTGGACAGGATCACAGAGTATTGTTGGATGTTACTTCCGCGTCATGAGTAGATTACATGAGGTTACCTATTGAACTAACGAAATGGTTTTGTGGTGAATGCAGGATGTCTTGTCCATCTTGAGAAGCAAGGAAAGGATGGAGATCGAGCGAGGAGGCGGATTGTACGTGGTCATGGTCACATAATCAAATGGAGATGAGTCACGTAGAATGCATTAAGAAATATTTTAAGATGTAACACCAAAAATACATATTAGAATCGGTTTCTAAATGTTCAAGGTTGTTATTAAAGAAAAGAATTTTTCGGTTGGTTTTTCCGCTGCAAGTTTCTGTAAAATGGTTTAGGGTGTTACAAAAATACTACTTAAACATAGTTAAAAAAGAAAGAATACGCAATTGACTCGGGCGAAGAAACGTCATGATCACTATCACGCCCGCCCGACCTCTCGTGGTGATATTGATGTCCCTCACTTTCGGGTGTCGGTCAATAAATTTCTCCATCCAAATTATTTACGTATTCGACCCCAGGATTATCTTCATCCGGGGGTTTTGTACCGGGACCGGTGGGTTTCGCACTAAAGGAGGATTGGCACGCTCAGGCACTCGTACAGATTCTCCAAGTCGTATTGTTCCGAGTTGTACTAGAGCCATTACGTAATCATATGCGTAAACCAATTCTTCGGTGGTCAAGTCGCCAGGATCTTGTGGCTCGTAATATTCAAATGTGGGGTGTGTAGTTGGTTGATGTGTTGTTGGTGTGTGTGTAGTCGGTTGTATTATTGGTGTGTGTGTGGTCGGTTGATGTGTTGTGGGGCGGGATGATCGTCGTCGTCGATGACGATAAGTATTCGGAAACATTCTACCACCACCCATATTAAAAGACGTAGTTGTGTAAAATCGGTCAAAATTTTATGTGAAGGTATTATTTATATAGGGGTAAAAGATAAAAACGGACAAAATGTAAACTGTCAAAAAATAAAAAACGGTCAAAAAATAACAGTCAAAGGGAGGTGGCAAGTATTTATTGATCAAGAAAAAAGAACGTTTCTTTGTACCAGCACGGTAACAAGAACCAGAAATTGGTTCACGGTAAGAAATTGGTTCACGGTACCCCTACCAGCACGGGTGGCGGCGGTGTTACCGTACTGGTAGTGGGGTACTCGTGCCCAATTTTGGTAGCGCTTCGTCCTCTTAAGAAAAAAGAGAATCGGAGAAATGTCATTAGAAAGTGACATGTGTTCAAAGAAAAAATCAACTGAGAATTGTAGTTTAGTCCAAAAGAGGGGGGAAATATGCACATATCGAGCGTGTTTTTTATCTTTAATATAAGTACTATATTGTTATATTTTTTTTTAAATAATTTGAAAACCCAATTATGCAAGATACAATGAAGAAAACGTAAATCATAACGAGTATCCAAGTAAAAACGCAATGAATAACGGGGCATAAAACACAAGGAACAACAAATTATACATTACTACAAATTAATGATTTCTCAGTAACTTTACGATTTCTCACTTAACATTTACCACCACCGTCAACATAACCGCTTCCATCAATGGTTTCCGTCGTAACTCCAAGACTCGGCGCTTCCTTTTCCACCACCATTAATCACCATCTCTTCTACAAAGACCATCGCATGGTTTCTGGCCAACCAGAAACATCTACAATGACCAAAATTACCCAGTAACAACTTCTAACAAAATGCAATTTAATGGTAGTTGAACACATTCCTTTTTCGTTGTCTTCTTTTTAGCCTCTGGTTCACCGTTTCTATCGTCATGACTTTACGATTAAAACCAAACCGACTCAACTCCTCTAACCGTTGTTTCCCATGTCGTTTGCCACCATTTCATACCCAAAATAACCCCCACCCTTGCCATTTGGAAACCCAACCAATTACCAATTGATAACTCAGCGGCTGCAAAACACCAACGTTTCCGGTGTCGGTTTGGGAACCAATCTTCAACTTCTCTGTCCTCACGTTTCAACAAGAAGAAACAGATGTTGATGGGTGTAGTGATGCAGGGGGTTCGGGCAAACGTTGCTTAAAACGGCGATGGACGCACCAACGCAACAATGTTGCAACTACAGAGGAATATGGCGATTTGGAGAGGGTGGGACTAGGGCATGATGAATGATGATATTCATAAAGAGAGACAAGATAGAGTCATGGTTTTGGCCTTGGGTTTTACTTTTTACTGTGGGCAGTTTCTTGTTTCATATATCAGACATCATCACTACTTTTTGATTTAATATAAACAATTGATAAATCTATTTTTAACTTATTATAGATTTTTGAGAAACATTTAGCCTCAATCTACATGTACTAAAATATTTAATTTTATGTGGTAAAGTTTATAGTTATTTTTCATATTATATTATACGTGTGATTAAGAGGCTGAATGGGTAAGAGGCTCTGAACCAGTAAGTGCTGAACCAGTAATGATTGTTTGGTTGTATGTCTGAATGAGTGTACAAAATGACTATTTTATCCCTGTAACAATAACACATCGTTAGCTTAGAAAAACCCACTTAATCAATAAAAATCCTACTAAAACTTATACATTATTATTATTATTATTATTATTATTATTATTATTATTATTATTATTATTATTATTATTAATACACCTTCTCCTTGTTCTATACTCCTTCCCCTTGTTCTATTCTCACAAACACACACTGTCACACAGACTTGAAGCCTGAACACTCATCTATACTCACAAACCCAAATAGCCCCTTCATTCTCTCCATCTCACTTTTCGTCTCTCTCTCAGCCGAGCCACCAATCTCCACCGACAAAAAGCCCCTTTTTTTGCAGTAGACTTGAAACCTGAACACAGGCCGTTTCCGAGCAACGGCAGCAGCGGTCAGTAGCGGTTTCATTTTTGAGCTCAGCAGCCGAGCAAGTCTATCGTTTCCAAGCTCTGATTCAGTCAGAGTTGTCTCCAAATCTGACTGGATAAGAGTCGGGGTCAGACATTTTTTTGCAGTCAGACGTGCCGAACCAAACACCCGTTTTGTCTTCACATCTGACCGAGTCAGACTCCAACATCTGACTGGCCTCATTCAGCGACAACCAAACAGGGCCTTAGTATTTTTTTAGTTTTTTGTTATAAACTTAATAATTTACACAAGTCATGTAGTGATATTGAAAACATTCGTGATTAACATCCCGCTGCAACGCGCGGGTTGACGTTAACTTGTTAAAAACAAAATGAATAACATACTAAAACACATTAGACAATAGACTAAAACATAATGAATAAAAAAGTAAAACACAGCGTAAGCCACAAACACAAAACCTAGTTGTGTAAAACACAATTAACAACGTAAAACATGATGAAAATTAACACAATGGACAAAGTTAAATAATTTGTAGACTAAAAAACATAATGAACATATTTATAAAACACGTGACACTGATAACATAATAGATGAGCCGAAGACACAATGAAGTAAAAAAAAAAATCCCGGTTAACACGTTTTTTTTTTAAAGTTTTATATAAAAATATGATACTCATATTAAAGATAAAAAACGCTTGTTAATATAGTGAAACTATTTAAAAAAATATGATGAAATAGTTATAGATGTTTTAAAATGATGGTGTCATTGATATATGTCTTACATGTGGAGAGAGAAAGTCAACAAATGTGATTTTTCCTTTTATAACCTAGCCCAAATTTAATATTTATTTATTTTTTTTCCTCTCAAACTAATCTCAACCATTAAAGTCCAAGATTAATGGATTAAAATTCTTATCACCCTTTCTAAAAAAATGTGATTTGTATTTGATCATGGCCCTTGTTTTATATATGAAAAAAAATGTAAGCTCGGTTTAGAATATTTGGTCTCAACGGGTTAACCGATTTCTGAAATCAGTTAGTAGTACTTTCTTTTTTAACGGTTAGTAGTACAAGTACTCAATTGTGATTTGTGAGGTGTGAAGGAAGGTGAATGATACAAGGTGCTTAATGCTTATTCCCCAAATTAGGCATTGAGTAGTAGTGTCTAAGTCGTTAAAAAAAAAAAAAAAAAAATCAAATAATTATAATTAGAGAAAATTACACAGATTGTCCTTTAGTTTTACCTGAAATTGCAGCCTATGTCCTTTTTTCGAATTTTTGACACCTTATGTCCTTTGTTTTATACACTTGTTACACCGTTTGTCCTTTAAGCCCAACCACGTTAAAAAAGTCTGTTAACTAGATCACGTGCCCCTCACGTGAGGGGCAATATTGTCTTTTCATCAAAGCAGCATATCCCTGCCACCTTATAACGTTCGAAAAAAATTAGGGGTTTTATATCAGATCAATAATTAGGGTTTTTTATCACAATTAAAAATTTAGGGCTTTGCAACGATGGTGTATTGTAGGTGTGGAATGCTGGCGATGATTCGAACATCATCAACAGCAAAAAACCCAGGTAGAAGATTCTATTGTTGTCCAATCGGTTGTGGTTTTATTGGTTGGTGTGAACAGACGCAATATGTGGAGTCTAACTTTCAGACTGCTAATTTGCTTCGAAAGCTTCATGAAAGTCAAGAGGAATCAAGGAAACTGAGAATCAAGCTTTGGATTAGTTGGATTTTCTTCGTTTTTTTTGTTATTGTAGTTTATTGTTCTTGAATAGTTAGGCATGATGTAGTTTATTGTTCTTGAATAGTTAGACATGAAAGTCAATGGTTATGAAATGTAAGCTATTTTGGATATGAAATGTAAGAAATCTTGTTATGAAATGGTTATGTATTGTCAGAATTTTGATTGTCATAGTTTATTGTATATGGGTCAAAACTGGACAAAACAAGCATTAAACAAGCTGTGTGTTCAGATCAGTTTATGGTATATGGGTCAAAACTGGACAACAACAAGCATGAACCAAGCTGTGTGTTCAGATCAGTTTTCAAATGGGTCAAAACCTGGACAACAACAAGCATGGACCAAGCTCTGTGTTCAGATCAGTTTTCAAATGGGTCAAAACCTGGACAACAACAAGCATTAACCAAGTTGTGTGTTCATATCAGTTTTCAAATGGGTCAAAACTGGACAACAACAACCATTAAGAAAACCTGTATTCAGATCTGTTTTCAAATGGGTCAAAAGCTGTATTCAGATCAGAAACATCAAACCATAACAGATTAAAACCATAACATACTTCATTAAAACATAAACATTAAAGTCAACATACCATACCAAATTAAAGTCAACATACCAGATCATTACAAAACATAATATAGTAATTAAAGTCAACAAAACATAAGACACTAAATTAAAGTCAACACAACAACACACTAAGGCTGAACTTGTCCCTTGCAGGTCCTGCTATTGTGCCCCACATTCAAACATTTTTTGCATTTCTTAGGGATCCCTATTTTTGACAACTTTCCCCCTTTTGTTGCATCCTCCAATTCAACAGCAGACTTCTTTCTAACCTTCTTTGGCCTGCCAATGGGCTTATGATGGTAGGGTGCAGTTAGAGTAGTTGGGACATTAGACTTAGGCCACATTGTCCTTCCATTGATAGGATAAATCTTGTAGTTGTAGACCTCCTTCCACCTAGCAACTGTATAGACAGGATGAACATATGTCTCTGGCAGTTCTGTTTCCCTACCACTATACATGTTCTTGTTCCAGATTGCAGCCACAATATGTTTGCATGGCATCCCAGTGATGTCATACTTCCTGCAAGTGCATTCTCTCTTTCTCAAATCCACCACAACACCAAAACCTGCTGGCCCCCTAACCTGATAATGATCTTCCCCATTCCACAACACACTGCACCTATTGGCTTGCTCCTTAATTTCTTCAAACTTTATGGTAGCTTTAGGTGTTAATGGTCCATCAGCATTGTCCATCAGGTGAAGCACATTCACAATCCTTCTCATTAGATACTCTCTAATGTACTCCAACATAGTAATAATTGGCTTGTCTCTTGCATCTACCAGCTGGGAATTAAAGCTTTCACACATGTTGTTCAATAGCACATCTGATATTGCCCTCCCTATAATATGAATAAGGAAAAACATTAATGTAACTGTTTAAAGGACAATGGAAAACAATAAATCACAAAACTTACCAGTGAAATGTGATTTGGACCAGTGTTTTGGTGGGATGGCAGACAACCACTGCATTGCTTCAACATTAAAATCTTTCAAATCTTTCATATTTTGCTCAAAATATTGAACTGTTGATGATGAGGCCAGCTTCCACAGATGATCCTTGTATGCTTTACCCTTGAACCTCAGTTTCATATTCTCATGAATATGTCTGAGGCAAAACCTATGTTCAGCATATGGAAACAGTTTCTCTATTGCAGGAATAATACCCTAAACAATTTGCAACATTTTATGTATTCAGTAATATGTAATACCCTAAACAAAGCAATAAAGTAAATAAGGGACTCACCTTTTGTCTGTCACTAATGAAGGTGAAGTATGAGTCAGTCTGCAAATCAATGTCATCAGCTAGGCATTCTAGGAACCATGTCCAAGAGTTCAAGCTCTAAAGGCTTTCATCTTTGATATCCCAATCTCAAACTTCCTCTGAAATTGCTCTTGAACTGCCTTAACAGGTATGTTAGGGTTTTCCTCAATCTGTTGCATCATCTGTTTGCTAAGAAAGGTAGAGGTGCAATGATAAACAGATCTACTTTGAAGACACTTGTGTTGAGTGACAAGAGTTCTCACCCTCCAAGTTTCTGCAACTCCCTCTTTGGTAACAAGAATGCTCCATGGACAACACACTTTATTGGGGTTAGACTTATTCCCTCTTCCACCAACATTAACTTGTTTGTCCTTTTCCCCTTTACTTTTGACACCAACTCCTTTAGTTTTATCAGATTTCACCTTAGGTCCTTTGACTTTTACATTGACTTTACCCTTCCCTTTAATGCTTGACTTTGACTTAGCACCTATGTCAGCATGGTTATGAATGCCAACTGCATCAACATGAAAATTAGGCATATTCCCTCTGCAAATTGCCCTCACCCTAACTAAATCATCCTTCACAATCCTAAGTTCCCTTCTAGTTTCAACTGCATGCAGTTTAATCAACTCCTTGGCCTCCATTTTACTTCCAAAAATCTGGCCACAATAGAAGTTACTGCTGTTCTCATTAGCCTTCCTTAAATCCCTAAGCATTTTCTTCCTAACCCTTGATGCATCATCATCAGACTCACTGCCACTATCAAAATCATTGCACAATACATCATCCTCAACTCCCTCAGATGGTCCCTCATTATTATTCTCATCATGCCCTATATCAATGTTAAGTTTAAAATCCCTCATGTCCACTTCCACATCATCCTTACAAGTATCCTCACCATCAAAATCACTATCATCACTGTCACTGTCTTTTTCCTGACTTTCATCTACATCATCCATACTAATGTCATCATTTTTTCCAACATTCTTATTTTTATGTTTATCATTGTCTATCTTCTTATCTTTAGGTTCATCATTGTCTATCTTCTTATCTTTAGGTTTATCATTGTCTATCTTCTTATCAACATTATACCTATATCCAAAGAAAGGATCAAAATCCTCACTAAAAGCAGCATCATAAATCTCTGTAGGTAATTCCACTGCAAGGGGTGTTGGTTGAGTTATACATTCACCAAATTCATCCATGTTATTCCATGTTATTCCATACAAACTTGAATTTGTATACCCAAATTCAACATAAACCTTCATCACCAAGCTACTGTTATTCCATACAAACTTCACAAATTTCCCAACATCAACATCGTTGCCTAATGTTCTAAGACCAGTATCTAAGTCCCCATTTGGCTCAACATAATGGTAAAACCTAACCATTTCAACAGAAAAATCTAGCTTCTCTACTATTTGATCTAGTGTGTTAACACAGAAATAATGTTGATTAAGCAGATCAACAAGGCTAACCTTCCCTTCCAAATACTCTCTGCCATTGCCCTGTCCCTGTGTGAAGTGTCCTCCATGATGCAATTCAATAGAAAACAACCCATCATATGTGCCTGTTAACAACCAGTGAACTTACATTACATTATGCTCAAATTTAATATCAAAAAAATTAAAACTTTAACACACACTTACTTACCATAGATACCATCAATATCTTCCTGTTCTAGATCGTCTCGTATGTAAAAGCGTTCATCTCTCACATCAGGGCTTAGTGCCCGACTATTGAAATCCATTGTCGTCTTCCTCTTTGTGTAATTTTGGGCGGGAATCGTTAGGGTTAAGTGTGATGAAGATGATGGTTTTGGTTAGGTGTTCTGTGTGTTATGGAATTCTCAGGGATTATAAACGTTCAAATGCTTTGATGAAAAGACAATATTGCCCCTCACGTGAGGGGCACGTGATCTAGTTAACAGACTTTTTTAACGTGGTTGGGCTTAAAGGACAAACGGTGTAACAAGTATATAAAACAAAGGACATAAGGTGTCAAAAATTCGAAAAAAGGACATAGGCTGCAATTTCAGGTAAAACTAAAGGACAATCTGTGTAATTTTCTCTTATAATTATAACTCGTCACACACACACAAAAAAAAAATGTTAGTTTCAATAGTTCCTTTTATAAATTTTTCTTAAAAACCTATTTCCATAATTCCTTAGTGTTGCTACAACAAGGAAAACGACCGGGGGTTAGGTTAAGAGATGTTTAGGTTTATAAGTTAAAGGTATGTTAGGTTAAGGCTATGATTTAGGGGATCCTCTAGCTCCTGGAATGGACCTGCACAAGGCAACAGACACCGTTAGCCTTAACGCAGGAGGGGGTCTCCTGCGTTTGGACTCCGGCGTGAGAATAAGTGTATATTCGTTTGGAGTAATAAAGTAGAGAGTATGAGAGTTAAAGGAGTAGTGAGAAGTGTGTGTAGAATGACTACCCAAGGGTCTCCTTATATAGGCGATGGAAATCTGCCTAGGAGCTCCCTTATCGTAGCATCCTTACTATACCTGGTCATGGTTGACTCTCTTTATGCTGCCAGCAGTGAGACTTTGCCCTTTTAGTGCACTTTCAGCTTTTACTATTTCCTAGGCATGGCTTGGAGCTGTGTGATGTTTTGTTTTATGCCCATAGTAATAGGCCAAAGCACATTTTTACATTTTCAATGTTTTTACTGTTTGCTATCTGCTGCATAGCTACCATATGGCAGCCATGCTGTCTTATGTTAGCTGTTCAGCTCCAAGAAGTCAAGCAAACATTAATACTTCTACTTTGCTTTATTTTTTGACGAGGGGTTAAACATGGTTGTTTTAGGACCCACATCATCACTTAGGTAGCGTTCGTTTTCATAGATTGCAAAGCAATTGGACTTGGAATTCACGCGAGAGCCATAGTTTGTTTTGGAATTTTGACGTGTTTGTTTCATAAAGTAGAATGAAGTCTCCATGGAATTGAAACGTGAATTCTCTTCCATATGTTGTTCAATCATAATTTCTTCTTTTGTTGTAACGAACAACATAAGAAGTCGAATACACATTTCAATTCCTTCCGAATTCCATTCCATTCCTGTGAAACGAATGCTACCTCAGTATATTTAAAAACCAAATCATTTCATTAAGTAGTAAATACGTGTTATGTACTCAGCTTCAGCATCGCTCATTAAAAAAAAAAACTATCATTTTGATTTGAGTCAACATGGTTTTGGACTAAATTAGCTTGGGTGAAATAAAATTTTAAAAAGGAACAAAAAATCATCATGATTCAATATCGATTCTAAAGTTGATACTTCTCACCAACCACCTTATGGTGGAATTGTATAGAGGCTCAATGATAGAAGACCCGTGATTGAAAGGTCATGGGTTTGATTTTTGAGAGTGCCGGGTTTTACCGATTATTCCATTGTTGTGCTTTCGAGTGGGTGGATAGTCGGGTTTTCTCCGGAATTGGTGAACTTGGTGAAACAAGGAGCTTCTTTACATGTCTGGCTATGCGAGGTGGAATGGGTCCTGATTTGACTGAGTATGGACTCCGAAAGAAATTCTTGGTGAATTTCGTTGGCTGTTCAAAAAAAAAGTTGATACGTCTCAACACACCGCATAATTATGAATAGTTTGTTTAAACTTTTCCTTTATACGCAATGACCTTCAAACATAACTCAAGTTTCTCATAAGATATGAGATTTACCAATACAGTTACAAACGGATTAAATGTTTCTTCTAAAAGATTTGTTGTATAGTAGTGTTGATACTATATTTTTAACAATATATTTTGTTAAAAACATGAGTTTTATTACCATATATTCGATTAACTAAGCTAATAAAAAGTTAACAAAACTAACAAAATAAAAAGGGGGTTACTAATAAATAAAACCTTTTGGTTTTGAATGAAGAATAACAACCACCTCTTGTTTTTTAGTGTCCTATTTGACAAAATCTAGCGACAATGAAGGAATGTCTCTAGAAATAAAACATATATTGTTGCATGTTTCAGTGGTGCATAGAGAGGATTTGTTGGTTAATATGATATATAGATTTTATAATCATAATACATTATAATACCCTTCATAATTCTTCTTTGTATGGAGTTCCTAATCCTATAAGCAGCCTTAGGCCAAACCAAACTATGCCCATAACCCTCCATCATGAAAGCCTTATGCTGCCTTCTCTTCCTACCTCTTTTATCCATAATCTCGCCGCGTTCGCTATCTCTTTCGTTAAACAAGGCCTACACGGCTGCAATCACACGCCGCCATCTAGGCCAAGCGAAGCTAACCCACAATCAGTTAATCGATGGTTTCGAAATCAACATTGACGCTCGTTTAAATTTCCCTAATCATAGGCTTAAAAAGGCGTATTATGCTCTTCAAGAATGGAAAAAGGCCATACTTTCGGACCCCGAAAAAATGATCAAAAATTGGGAAGGTGTAGATGTGTGCTCATATAATGGTGTGTTTTGTGCAAAAGCACCCGATGATCCAAACGTGATGACGGTCGCTGGAATCGACCTAAACCATGGCGATATCGCGGGCCAACTTGTGCCACATATCGGGTTATTAACCGATCTTAGCATATTTCATATAAACTCTAATAGATTTTGTGGGATTATCCCAAATAGCTTCTCTAAGCTTACAATCCTTCATGAATTGGATGTAAGTAACAACCGTTTAGTGGGACCGTTTCCTAAAGTTGTGTTGCAAATGCCTAAACTAAAGTACCTAGACATTAGGTACAACAATTTTGAAGGAGTGTTACCACCTAAACTATTTGAAATGGACCTTGATGCTATTTTCTTGAACAATAACCGATTTTCTTCGGTTATACCCGAAAATATAGGGAACTCGAAGGCTTCGGTTATTGTGTTCGCGAACAATGACTTCAAAGGATGCATACCGAAAAGTATTGGTAACATGACGCGGTTAGATGAGGTTATTTTTGCGGATAACGAGCTTTCGGGTTGTGTACCGGACGAATTAGGGTTGCTTGAGAATGTAACAATTTTGGATTTGAGTGAAAATAATTTTGTAGGGACAATTCCTAAATCTTTTGGAAAGTTGAAGCATGTTGAGATGATTGATGTCCGAAAAAATGAGTTGATTGGTACGGTCTTTGAAGGTGTTTGCACGTTGCCAAAGTTGTTGAATTTTACATTTTCGGGTAATTATTTTGACCGGTTGGAACCGAAATGCGAAAAACCGGTTAGACCGGATCTTGTGTTGGATTATCGGGAGAATTGTTTACCGAAAAAATCGGATCAGAAAAGTGAGAAGAAGTGTAAACCGGTGGTGAACCGGCAGATTGATTGTGAATCGGTAGGGTGTAAATCGTTGGAAGATATCGACAAAGAGTGTAAAAAGAGAAAACCGCCAAAAAAACCAACGCCTACTCAATTACCTCCACCACCGGTTCAATCACCTCCCCCACCGGTTCCTAAATCGCCACCGCCGCCGCCACCTGTCCACTCCCCACCGCCACTACCGCCACCGCCTATCCAGCCTCCGCCTCAATTTGACGACATTGTTATTCCGCCGGAGATCGGATATCGTTACCTGTCACCGCCGCCACCGGTCTTTCCAGGATACTAAATGTTTAGATCGTTAGATTTTTGGGAAAATCACCAAAATAGACATGTTGACCACAAAATTTGCTTAAACAAGCATTGGCTTTTACGTTTGTTCAAATAGATGATCCAAAAAAAAGCAATCAAAGGAGGACAAATAAGCAGAGATGACTTCTTCACAGCCCACATTCTAATAATCCGGCTCCTCCACAGTCCACAACCCATCCTCCAAAAATCTGGCCGCTTCGTAACCCACTTGAACAAATGTATAAGTCAATATCTATTTGAGCAAAATTTTGTGTTCAAACATGTCATTTGGGTGATTATCCATAGAATTTTTGTACATGTTACCAAAATTAAATGTTAGTGTAAACTTAAGACCGTATTTAAACTAACTTCTGATGCACCTATAGCAAGTCAATACACAAGAACAACATGTGATATCCTTTGTAAAGTTTAGTTTAGCCACTTGAGAAAAATCAACTTATATTTCTAGTTTGTGCTTAGTGTTCACCAATTAGAATTTTATATTATGGAGTTTTAGAATTTTAATATTATGGAGTTGTGTGATTACATGTTGTAAGAGTTATTTGGATGGTAGTGGATTTGGCAGCTTTAATTTATTAAAAATAAGATTGATGTCAAATTTTTTTGTAACTTGATTGATGTCAAATTTTTTTGTAACTTGATTGATGTCAAATATCTCATATCATTTTACATAATAAACGGTTTACATAGATAAGTGATGAAGTTTCATCTCACAAAATATACAAAATTAAAATTTAAAAAGAGCCAATGTTGTATATAATGCACAAATCAACCTAATTCTTTAAAAAATCTCGTATATAAAAGATGTTAACGTTTAAAAGTTGTGGGAGAAAACATTAGAGATAAAAATCTAATTTTGTTTTTAAGTTTTAAATTATTATTTTCCTAAAATAAAGGCCTTGCCACATAGGATGACACATGGCACACTCAATGAAGAGAATACCCTCTTTAAGTGACATGTCATTAAAATGGCTTTGGTTTATTATAGGTATAGATTATGTACACCTCGTGTCAAGGGCTTCTAGTTTAGCGCTTTAGCAATATCAAAAGGTTGGAAATGTATTTCTTTGTTGACCGTTCAAGTCTCACAGTAAACAAAATCTGTAGTTTAGACATAGGATAAATGTTTTTAGAAGTTATCCCCTTTTAAGAAAAATCCTACATGCATGTTTTGTTTTATTTATTTATTTATTTTTTTTCATTTTGCCGAACAATGGTGTTAAAGTTAAGTTTAAAAACTAGTAAACTTGTAAGTGCAAGATGAGGTGAAATTAAGATGTAGTATATTTGCCGTTAAAAAAAGGTACAGATTAATAAATATTCATACCTTCAAAACAACATGAAACATCAAAATCATTTTAGATAGGGTGGTATTATTAAGTCACTATACAATCCGTATTGGCCTATGATAAAATTGTTGACTTTAACACCTTAATCAAGCCATTTGACTTCTCATCTAAAATTGTTGATTATAACATCTTAATCAAGAAGTCATTTGACTTCTCATATGACATATGATAAAATCACTTTTTAAGTAAAAACCGTCTATCCATTAAATTCAGACGGTCAACTTATAGAAGATGTGGGGAGAAGACCTTATAGTGTCATGTGACCTTGTGTCATGTGACCTTATAGCATCACCGATGTCGATGAAGTGTATGGTTCTAATAATGCTAATTACCAAGTTTAAAATCAACATTTTTTTATAAAAATCAACATATATTACAATTTCTTTTTAACAAAATCAGCAAAAACCATATTTTAACTTCTTCTTACAAAAAGCAATCGAACTTCACACAACCCAAACAAATAGAACATAAAAAAAAGATACATGTACGATCCATAATACTGTATACTCTGATGTGTATCACTTTGATAAATAACCCTTAGAGTGGGTAAACCTCAAAGAAAACAGGGAGAATACTAGATTTGAGATAACTCTCTTTTAATTCATTTCATTCATAATTTAAACCAACATACCAAGGGCTATTATATAGCCTTACAAATATATAGAAATTAACCACTAAACCCAGTATCCCATTAGTGCTCCTAACTAACATACATGAATTAGGAAAATAACATGCAAAATAAATAAAAGGAAATTGCTAAACTAAAGGTGCATGAACGTGGATTGCTTGGAGAACGTGGAAAACATTGGCACATATCATTCCCTTCCGCTCGAACAATCCTTGTCCTCAAAGATGTAATAGGATAATGCTCGGTAATAGGCCACAGTGGCATCTGTTCAGTTCTTCCTAGGACATCCAAGACAATTTTAGTAACGCTCCACGGTGGTCGCCACTCGGTCACCTTGTTGGCATCCGACAAAGACTTGGCAAAGCACCATGGTTCCTTGGCTTTAGCCTCCTTAGCCACATCAAGATCATGACTAGAAACAGGGACCACGTATGTCAATGAAAGCACATGTTTCTTGGTATTTATCTCATTTGGCTTCTTAAGAACCCAACGTTCATTAGTAGGAACAAGCACCATGAATGTATCAATTTTATTCTCAGGAAAATTTCTATGAGGTGTACAAATCAAATCAGCTTGTACTTGTAGTTCTAAAAGAACCGATGGTGATTTTTGTTATGTAGAAGGAGGGGGTGAGGGTGCCCATTTCGAGGCGGGTTTTGGTGGTGGTACGGTATTTAGGACTGGTTGTGGTGATGCGGAAATGGATGGTGAAGAGAAAATGGTGGCGTAGGTTGCCCATCTTCGGGACTCGTTTTTGAGGAGACCCCTCATCTCACAAAGCGTCGACTCGATTCGAGCCATTGTCGCATTCCATTCATGGAACTCAGTTTTGGATAGAGTTTGAGCATCCATAGGCCCATAGAGGGATCAAGGCTGCTCTCATACCACTTGATGTGTATCACTTGGATAAATAACCCTTAGAGTGGGTAAACCTCAAAGAAATTAGAGAGAACATTAGAGGGATATTCAAGACTTAATTCATTTCATTCATAATTTAAACCAACATACCAAGGGCTATTATATAGCCTTACAAATATATAGAAACTAACCACTAAACCCACTATCCCATTAGTGCTCCTAACTAACATACATGAATTAAGAAAATAACATGCAAAATAAATAAGGGTGTTGCTAAATACACTCTCTTTATATTATTTTTACTGATTACACTCTCCTCTTAAAGTTTTTAATAAACATAATTAAACCTTATATTTTTTTTATAGAATTTCCTCTTCTATCTTGATCTAAATTTGTCTCAAACTATAGTAATTAAATCATAAAGATTAAAACTAACAATATTTTAGTGGGGCTTTGTACCACCGAGATGATGACGAGATTCATGGCACGGCGATGGTTCAATTATGTGATGAAGATGATGTTCATGGGGTGAGTAACTTAAAAAGGGTTAATTACACAAAGATGAGTTACTAAAATGATTTTTTTAAAGTAGAATGATTGAATTTGATAACTTTTAAACTTTTAGAAAAGAGTGCAACTAGTAAAAAAGGAGAGTGTATTTAACCAACCCCAATAAATAAAAGAAAATTGCTAAACTAAAGGTGCATAAACGTGGATTGTTTGGAGAACGTGAAAAACATTAGCACGTATCAGAGCATTCTCATCCCAACCATCAAACCACCCCCCATTTTTAAAATTTAAAAAAATACACTAAAAACTCATTTCATTCCATCCACCATTTTCTACCCCATCTCTATATTTTAAAAAATCCATCATCTAGCTTTTCACTCACATCAAATTATTGTGAGTGTATAAAAACGAGTAATATAATAAAATATGTGTTTGTGAGTAAGATGAAGATAAAAATGGTGGATGGGATGTGGAAGGTTTTTTAAAATGAGATATAAATTCTAAAAAAGTTGATTTTTAGTTAAATTATAGGGTAAAATATGGTGGATGGGATGTGAATGCTCTCATACTCCTATACAAATAGTATGGTATCGAAATAGACTTGGGTTCTCCAAATAGCCTATAAACTTACAACACTCTCCTCAACTTTATTTAAATTCAAACCAAAAAGTATATATTTATTTATTACTAGCTGATTACCCTGGGAGGGTCCCGGGGTTAAAAAATCTAATTTTACGTGATAACCTATTGCAAATGGCTCAAGTTAACTAACCATAAAATCTCTCAATGATTGCATGTTCATAGTATTCTAATCAGTAATAACTCATATTCCCTAATCTAAAACCTAATCAGTAATCATCTAAAAAATCACTTATGTAAGCTGCAACTATTTAAAAACTCATCACATCTCTCTAATTTCTCACATTCTAATGGCTCTTATAATTCCTAACATAATCAACTAAACAAACACTTAAGTTGGAAGTTGTAACCATTGCATCTCATTATGCCACGTGGCATAATCAAGAGATGGTTGAGGCCACAATTGAACGCCACGTCAGCAACTATCAATTCTTCCCGGGAGCATTCCGGGGTTGAAAAATATAACCATTCTAATAATACTAATACCAATAGTAATAATTATTACTCTTGTAATTAAATAAATAAAAAAATAACCTTGCTATAAGGTGACACCATGTGTTGCAGTTAGGGGTGAGCAATAAACGGTTCCGAACCGCGAAAACCATGAAACCGACCCGGAACCGCTAGAACCGAACCGAATTAATGTTATAGGTTCCGGTTCCGGTTCTCATATTTTGGCATAATCGGTTCTCGGTTCGGTTCCGGTTAGAACCGACGGGTCCGGTTAAGAACCGTTAGAACCGTTTTGAATTAAATTAAATATTTAAGTATTCTATTATTAGTTTGAAATATAATATGTTGTTTCCTTCTTTATAATTCTTAACACTTTTAAATTGTTTTACTTCGTAGGAATGTAGAGTATTGCCTTATGTGATGGTCAGCAGTCAGCACAGCTTGTTCTGACCCGTTTAATCTGTATAAAAAGAATGATCTGATCCGAACAAAACATATTTTTTAGAAAAATCATTGTTTTTGTTTATTTCTTTATTTAATTGTTAATGTTAATTTTAGGATTTTATTGACAACCGGTTCCGGTCTAGAACCGTTTAGTAATTATCGGTTCCGGTTCCGGTTCTCATATTTTGGAATAAACGGTTCGCGGTTCGGTCCGGTTCGGTTCGGTTCGGTCCGGTTCTGAACCGTTGCACAGCCCTAGTTGCAGTGTTGCGCGATTCTTTATCCTAGCTTCTCTTGATGAAGTATATCTAGTAAAATTCCAATGATAACATGGCGATTGGGCTGATTTTCAACATCGTAGATAAGAACCTGGTTTAAAAGAAAAAACATGATTAATGAATAATATGAACACTTTGTGTGTTTTTTTTCCTGTATGAACGAAACCCCACAAAAAAATAGTCGATTTTTTCTCTGTTTTTTATATAGCACTATGGTACTCGTTGGAAAGATAATAAAACGCTCGTTAATTTGGTGTAATTTTTTTCTTTAAAAAATCTCATATATAAAAGATATAAACGTTTAAAAATTATGGGAGGAAACATGAGAGAGAAAATTTTAAATTTATTTTTAAATTATTTTTTCCTAAAATAACTCAATTTAATTTTAGTAATTGAGAATTTTTAATTAAAAAAGGAAATAATTCAAAAACACTAAAATCTTGCAATTATGATGCCACGTGGCAGTTTCATGAAGAGATTGAAGGCACTATTGCACGCCACGTCAGCAATGTTCAATTCTTTTATATATATTAACTAGCTGATTACCCCGGGAGGGTCCCGAGGTTGAAAAATCTAATTTTACGTGATAACCTATTGCAAATGGCTCAAGTTAACTAACCACAAAATCTCTCAATCATTGCATGTTCATAGTATTCTAATCAATAATAACTCATATTCCCCACAAAATCTAATTTTACGTGATAACATGAACACTTTGTGTGTTTTTTTTCCTGTATGAACGAAACCCCACAAAAAATAGTCGATTTTTTCTCCGTTTTTTATATAGCACTATGGTACTCGTTGGAAAGATAATAAAACGCTCGTTAATTTGGTGTAATTTTTTTCTTTAAAAAATCCCGTATATAAAAGATATAAACGTTTAAAAATTATGGGACAAATATGAGAGAGAAAATTTTAAATTTATTTTTAAATTCTTTTTTCTAAAATAACTCAATTTAATTAAAAAACGAAACAATTCAAAAACACCAAAAACTCTCCATTATGATGCCACGTGACACTCTCAAGGGAAGGTTGAGGCCTTCATTGCACGCCACGTCAGCATATATGTTTTCTTTTATATATATAGATAGATTAATAATAATAATAATAGATTTAAGGCAAGGCACGGATAATAATACAATAAATAAATAAATAGTTTGAATTCAAACGTATGAAATAATAATAAAATAATGGGGTCCTTTTGCGTATAGCCCATAGCCGTTAAATATCTCTTTATTAAACACCCCCTCACTTTATCCCTTTATTACCAAACAAACCCTAATTCCAAATTCAAATACTCTAAACCGCCATAACGTTTTAAACCTCATCACTACACAACGACAACGTCTGCACAAAGTCAAACACTTGAGCATAAATCATGTCCACTTGATCTCATTCAGTGAGTTTTCAACAAACATTTCTTCGTATTTTAATAACCTAAACTATAAACCGCACCCGTTTTTTAATTAAGTTTCATAACAATTTCAGGAGTTTGTAGCAGATTCGGAATAATATTCTTCACATCGTCTTTCAGGTATCGATCTGAAGCATTTTGATTACTTATTATGTTTCAGATTCTTATTTTCTTATTGTTTGTTTATATAATTATTATTATTATTATTATTATTATTGTTATTATATCAGAATGTTGAGAGATTTTAAAATCAATCGACGGAATGCTAATAAAAGCCCTAGTTTAGATGAGCCGGAGAATGTGCCGGTAAATGTGAAGTTTAATGAAGCGGCTGTGTCGAATGTGAGTTCTGATTCTTCGTCTAGGCCTCCGTTGAATACGATTCAAGAATTAGGGTTTAAGGTTAGTAAAGTTGATAGAACACCTACTAAGGTTGAGTCAGGGATGTCGATGAGGACGCCGGAGAAACAAGGGGGTTTGGGTAGGAGTAGAACAGTTGGGAAAATTGGGTGGGGTTTGGAGTCAAGGAATGAGGGGAGAATTGGGAATGGGAATGTGAATACTCCTAGGTCGTGTAGGACGATTGGGAGAGCGGTGAGTTCGGGGTATTCTGAGGGTAATTCTACGCAGAATACGCCTACGAAGAGTGTGAATAAGCCGCCGAATCCAGGGCTGATTCATGGAGGTAGTTCGAAGCCTCCTGCTGGTGGAAGTGTTCGCAGCTATGGAAACAGCTATGGAAATGTTGGGGCTTTGTCTAGAGGGTCTCCAAGTAGTTATGCTATTGTAAATACGGTTGAGGTGCCGCATTTTGACCTTAAAGAAGATCCATCTTTCTGGATGGATCATAATGTACAAGTAAGTTGCCTTTTCAGCATAAATACGTTTGTATGGGTTTCGTAATTGTTTGATGTAAGAAGGATTTAGCTCATGGGATTTGCTTGTTTTTATAGGTTTTGATACGAATTCGTCCGCTCAACAACATGGAGCTTGGTACTCATGGTTATAACCGGTGCCTGAAACAAGAAAGTGCACAATGTGTGAGCTTTGTAGGGCATCCGGAAACGAGATTTACTTTTGACCATGTTGCGTGCGAAACCATTGATCAGGTATTATGAAGAAGCTACGGCTGTTTCTTATTGTACAATGGCAGTGTAATTCCAACTGCAATACGGGTCTTAATTTTTAAATTTGTGCAGGAAACACTTTTCAGGATGGCAGGTCTACCAATGGTAGAGAATTGCTTATCAGGTTATAATAGTTGTATCTTCGCGTATGGGCAGGTAATTTGATATGCGATCGGCTATGATTAGAAAATTATATTTGAAGTTTGGAAACATATATAACTCTGTACATGCATTCTAAATTACTTGTTTACTCATGTAGACAGGTAGTGGAAAAACACACACCATGCTTGGTGAAATAAATGAGCTTGAAGTAAAACCGAGTCCATATCGGGGAATGACTCCACGAATGTTTGAGTTCTTATTTGCTAGAATAATTGCGGTAATTTTTCTGTATCATTGATAACAATATATTTTGTTCACACCTTTTCCTTTCTTCATAAGCTGTTACATCTTTATGAACCATTTTTCATACATATATACAGGAAGAGGAAAGTCGAGTAGATGAAAGATTAACTTACACTTGCAAATGTTCATTCCTAGAGATATACAATGAGCAAATTACTGACCTCCTTGACCCTTCCTCTACAAATTTGCATGTAAGTTTCACCCTTTAGTTACCTCAAGCATTAACAATATACTGATGTATTTAGCCTAACTTATTTCTTTTTCCAGCTCCGGGAAGATGTTAAAAAGGGTGTTTATGTGGAAAATTTGACCGAATTTGAAGTTCACACTGTGGGTGATATCCTTAGGCTTCTTAGTCGGGTACTATATGATCTCTTAATAAAATTGTACTACTTTGTTATCTTTACTTTTTCTCTCATTATTGATGTGTTTTTTTGAAGGGTTCTGCAAATAGGAGAGTTGCTGCAACAAATATGAACAGAGAAAGTAGTCGTTCCCATTGTGTTTTCACATGTGTAATTGAAAGTAGGTGGGAGAAAGATTCAACTTCCAACCTTCGATTTGCAAGGCTAAACCTTGTTGACCTAGCTGGTTCAGAAAGGTCTTGTATTTGAATTTGATGAGTGTTATTTTAAATTTCTTTTTAGTATGTGTTATTTTAGTGATCTGGCTTATTGTGTCTTCTCCTAACAGGCAAAAAACCTCGGGTGCTGAAGGTGAACGTTTAAAGGAGGCTGCAAACATAAATAAATCGCTATCCACCCTAGGGTATGAACAGCTTAACTGTGTCATTTGTGACTTCTTTTTCTTGTTGTGTTGACTGTTGAGGTGGCATTGTGGCAAGATAGGAAGGTTGGGTAACGGTCAGATATGGTAACATTTTTTTTTGTGTCGAAGACAACCCTTTTTCTGTGTAGATTCTAATATTGTTAAACAAATAGTTAGTGTGTTAAATATGACTATAAGTTTTGAGTTATTAACTTTCTTGAGCAAAAAGTGAAAAGGTTGCATAGGCTAAAATACATTTAATAGTCTTTTCGACCGCTTTTCTTGTTTGCTAACTTTTTATTTATCCATTTGATGACCCGCTAGAATAAGCCAAATCGACCCATTTATAAACAACTGGTCAAAAGTGCCACCTCTACTGTTTTGTGAGCCCATTTTGTAATTCAAAATCCACTTGTCTAGGCATGTAATAATGGCTCTAGTAGACGGTGCTAATGCAAGGACACGGCATGTTCCTTATAGAGACTCAAGACTGACATTTCTTCTACAGGTGAATACAGGAAACTCATTGTTTCTATATTAAGGGTGAAATTTGGACTTCTATAAATTTGCTATTGCTTACAAAATATATTCTGCAGGACTCATTAGGTGGAAATTCAAAAACAATGATAATAGCTAATGTTAGTCCCTCCATATGGTATGTTCATATGTCTTATTTATTTACTTATGTTTAGAGCTTTTAACTAACTTTTTTATTTATTTTGATTTAATGATAAACCATCAACCTATTTTTTTGTCAGTTCTGCTACTGAGACGTTAAATACCCTAAAGTTTGCGCAACGTGCAAAACTAATTCAGAACAATGTAAGCAAGTTATAGTTTTTGTAAATGTGATTAAATTTATACATGCATTCATCTTAGTTTGAATATTTTTATCTTGTTTTGTCATCACAAAGGCTGTGGTAAATGAAGATGCCTCAGGTGATGTCATGGCACTTCAACACCAAATACAACTTCTTAAGGTAAATCTTTTTTTTTTTGGGTAACTCGCAAATTCAATAAGATTAAACAGTTCTGTAGTAAATAAACTGAATTTATATTAAATAATTAATCAGGAGGAGCTCGCTGTCCTTAAGAGGCAAAATGTGTCCAGGTCTTTAACATTTGGTCCAAAAGTCATTGAAGAGACCAGACAAGAACATGAAAATGAGTTCGATAATATGCTTGGGCACGAGAACAAAGCCGTGAGGGTTTCCTCTAAACAGGTATATCTATCAAGTAATATTTTTTTTGTAATTCAGATAAGAATTTTTTTTTTTTTTTTTTTTTTTGTAATTCAGATAAGAATTAGAATTTTCATAGTTCCTGTATGTTTAGCCGGCCCATTTTAACCCTAAACTCATATAAAGAAATAATGGATTAATGGGTAAAAAAGAAGTTGTGTCTCGGGTCCTAGTTACTCGTTATGAAAAAAAGTTAATTAGGATACAAAATGTAGAGTGAATTAAAATGAACTGAAATATGTTAAGACTTATAAATTTTTGTATATTACTTATTGATTTTTGTATATTAGTGTAGTGCTTTTGGTTTACTTTTATTCATTATGTTCCTCAGTTAAAGTCGTTAGAGGCCTCTTTGACTGGAGCATTGAGGAGAGAGCAAATGTCGGAAAGTGCTATTAAACAGCTTGAAGCAGAAATAGAACAGTTAAACCGTTTGGTAACTATTTTTTCCCTTACTTTTGTTATCATGCCTTTGGACACAATGAATAAAAGTGTGTGTGTGTATGGTATGTAAAAGGAAATTTGCGTGTAGGTTCGTCAAAGGGAGGAGGACAATAAGTGCACAAAGATGATGTTGAAGTTTAGGGAAGATAAAATTCAAAGAATGGAGTCTGTTGTTGCTGGGTCAATACCTGCTGACTCATACTTACTAGAAGAGAATAACATGCTCAACGAAGAAATTCAGATGCTTCGTGCAAAAGTTGACAAAAATCCAGAAGTTACACGATTTGCTTTGGAAAACATTAGGCTTCTTGAACAACTTCGAAGGTAGATTTAACAAAGAACAAAACTTTTACAATTAATGAATAAAAATTTGTTATTATACTCGTGCATTGGGATTCTGTCTATCGTCTTTTAAAACATTTTGATTTTATTCTCACTTACACGTGTTTTTTTAGATTACAAGATTTCTATGAAGAAGGGGAGAGAGAAATGTTGTTAACCGAGGTATCAGAACTGAGGAATCAGGTACTTGTACTTGTGTAGTTTATTTCAAATGTCTTGATTCTGCTGTATTTTATTCTTAGTAACTAAAGTTGTTTTGGCAGTTGGTCCTTGCTCTTGACGAGAACTCCAATCAAGATGATCATATGCAAAAGGTACGATATGAAATTTCGATATTCAAACTACCATCTCGGCCATCTTTGGACTTTTACACTCATATATTATTTGATAACGGATACAGGAAGCCGCACATGGAACTATAGAAAACAATTCCCTTCGTTTGGAGGTTGCACCGTCTTTCTTGATAAATTATGAAAACTTATCATCTGTGTTAAGTTTAACGTTTCATTTTCTATTTGATTTCAGTTGGAAAGGAGCCATGAAGAGCTGGAGAAATGCAAGCACAACCTAAATTCTTGCTTAGAGCAAAATGCAAAACTCTGCAGGGAAATTGAGGATCTAAATGCTTTACTAGAAAACCAGAAATCCGCGGTGCATGAACATGATGACGGTACTGAGGTCATAAAGGTAACACTGGTTATTATAAGAAGCAATGATGGTATAGGAACAAGTTATTGTGATAAAATATTTCAAGCAATTATGTGCTTTTCAGGAGCCCATTTTGGAAGCTTCTTCTGTAGGTAACGGGTCATTGCATTCTGAAACTCATGTGGAACATTCTGAAGAAGATATGGATATGGAATTGGATGTAAGTTTTCTATCTGATCCCATCTCAAATACAGGCTCAGCTTGACTCAAATACTCAAGCCTTGGCCTAGCTATATCAGGCTTTATACACATGCTTTTGCGTGACTTCTATAGGCTTGGTTGATATGACATTGTAAATGAACTAATGATCTTATGGTAGATATTAGTAAAAATAGTCAATAATGGTGTTTTCTATGGGTGTTCATAAACCGTTAAAACCGAATGGAATTAGTTGTTTTGTCCAGTTTGGAATTTGGAACCGGTGGTGTAACCTGAAACTATTTAACATATATTGTTTATATAGTTAATAGTTTTTCGTTTTTGGAATATAAATTTATGTCTATTTACTATAATCATGAACCATCTTTATCATTATTTTTTTAAACAATAATATTCAATAAATAAAAAAAACCTGTTCAAACCGCCAAAACCGTACCATTAAACAGGTAAACTGGCTGGTTCAGTTTGTCGTTTCCAAAAACCAGCCGAACTGGACCATGAACACCCCTAGACTCTCCATACGTGCTTGTAATTTATCGGCATTTCTTTATTATATGATTTTATTTCAGGAGTCCATACAGGTGTCTCATACACTTGCAAAGAACAATGAAGCTCCTGCAAAATACATTGAAGAAGTCATCAATCTTCAAATGAAAGTTGACATGCTAGAGATGATTTTAAAGGAAGAGAGCTCGACCCGTAGCGAAGTTGAGGAAAATTATTTGTTAATAAAGAGACAATATAAAGATTTAAAGGATGAGCTTGAGGAAGCGAAATCTGTAATCGAGGCTCTTGAGACTCAACAATTAATATCTATCAACGAGCTTGAAGATCTTAGAAACAGTAATAACAGATTATCTCAAGATCTGCATGAAAAAGAGCTTAAAATCATCTCTTTGAATGATAAGATTCTTAATCAAGAATCAATGCACCTGCCGCCATCATCAAATGAAACAGATCATGTGCAAGAAAAGATGAACAGGATGCTGGATTCTCTCGAGAAAGCCAGGAGAACAAATAATTGGTATAAAACTGAACGTGAATGTAATGCTGTTAATGAAGAAGAAATGGATGAAGTGAGGAGACAAGTTGAGGCTGAAACGGCTGAGGTTATTGTCTGTTTGCAAGAAGAAATAAGCAGTCTTCAGGAGCAACTATTTGACAGTAACACTAAAGAAACAGAAATTAAACAGGAGTTGGCTGTTGTGCAAGCGAAGTTGACTGCAATGACAGAATGCAATGAAGCTTTAAGGGAAAATTATGAAGAAAAAGAAAGAGAACTGAACTTGTTGACTAATGAAATCCAGGAGGTTCTTACTGCAGGTCACGAGGCACTTGAAGATGCCTTGAATGATCTTGATGATGTTACCGTATGTGAGCAATTGCAGATGATAACAAAAAACATCTTTGAAAAAGATTCAAGAATAAAGGAACTTAATTTGTGTTTAGAGGAAGCAAAAAACAAAGGTACTGAAATGGAGGGCATGCTGAGGTCGTTAAAAGGCGCAACTTTAGTGATGTCAGAAGCACACCAACAAGATTGCAGCGAAAAAGATCAAGTAATCCGCCGGCTGTCATCACGGTTGAGTGAAAAAAGTTGTATGATAGATCAGCTAAATAACGCAATCGAAGAAAAAGAACAGCAAATCAAGAAGATATCAGATTGTGCAACGGGTGCATTTGTGATCGTGAACCGGTTTTCTGAGATTAAAGACAGTTTAAATAGAGCACAGATACAGAGAGACGCCGAGCTTGAAGAATTAAAGAAAAACCACATGGTAACATTTTAACTAGATTGATTAGATATATTGGTTTAAGTTTCAAGTTCTAATATTGTGCTTATGAAACACTGTAAAATTCAATGATATATAGGTTCAGACCTGCAGGAGTTCAAGAGATGTGAGTCGCAGGGATGACACCATTATTCTTCTGAAGAAAGAGCTTGAGACTGCACTCGAGAGTCTTAATGGAGTGAAAACTGAGATGGCGAGACTCCGTTCTGAGAGAGAAGTAATTCGGCTTTCCGAGAAACAGAGTCGCCAAAGCGTTGAGGTCCTTGTGCCACAGGTTCTTGCATTACAAGCAATTGTAGATAGTTTTGAAAAGCAAATTGAAGTAGCAATGGTTTCTTTGGATCACAAGATTCAAAATGTTGAAGGTGTTTTACAAGACTCGTGCAAATTCTGTCACCAGAAAAGAAAGGTATGCATCTCCTTTACAATTAACGTTCAAAATCTATTAGCACTAAGAAACTGTAACATTTTTTGCTCGTTATTTCTGTAGAAATTAATTGATGAAATTGATTTATTCTTTTATTTTCTTATTCATGGTTTTTTAGATAAATCATAGTTGTCAACGCGCCTAGGTACACTCAAGGCGCATAGACCAAGCCCGGAGCCTAGGCACAAGGCGCATAAAAAACGAGGGCTTTTTATAATTAGGAGCATACTATAAAATACATTTTTAGGGATTTTAGAGATGTTTTAGGCTATTTTAAGGCTACTTTAGGATGTTTTAGGGTTTTTTAGGACTTGTTCATAGCTCATTTAGGATGTTTTAGAGGTTTAGGCAACTTTTAGCCTGAATTTGGCTGGAAATCAGCCTGAAACAGCCCTGATAGTGCCTCAGCACCTAAAAGCGCACTTGGTGCGCCTCGCTGCGCCTCGGCAAGTTGGCTAATGAAGCAAAACGAGTCGGGCTGAGGGCTGACCCAGAATACGTTTTTGTTCAGTTTATTTCCTTTTTCCTGGAAGTGTACTGTATCAAATATGATTTCAAAAATTTTCAGTAATAATCTAACTATATTAGTGTAATGATTTTGTATGTTTAATGCGGGAAGCACTTTGGACTACTTAGAGATATAATATAACCAAACTAATTCATTTTAGTGCGACCTCTAGATGTATGAAGTAGCGGACCATGCTCAAACCATTGTTCTTATGTTGTGGTCCAGTGATACTTGTGTTTTATAACTTTTATTTCTATCCTTTTTCTCTGTTGTGTCATTTTTTGAACTGGCTTATACTTTCTATACTCACAGCTATACGAGCATGAACTTATGGATGCCAAGGTAAATGCAGCACAACAAGTAGCAGAATCTTCTTGTGTCTATGCTAAATTTGCAGAGGCCCAATACACCATCAAAGAAGCAGACGTTATGATCAACGAGCTACTGATTGCAAATGAAACCATGAAGCTTGACATTGAATCTCTGAAGAAAAAGGAGGTAATTTTAACAAAAGAGAGGGATATGATTTTGCAACAGTTTGAAACTGATACTATGGAAATGAAGAAAGAAATAGAGGAGCTCGAGGGTATGGTTATTCAGACACATTCTATCGTGGATCAAGATCTGATGCCAATAGCCTCGGATTTCTTTTGCATCAAGTCTCGAATTCAAGACTCTAGCAAGTTAATTCAGTCATGGATTGAAGACATATGGTCCGAGATAATTGCAAAAGACTGTGTTGTTTCCGTTTTACGTGTCTGTCATATGGGAATACTTCTGGAAATGGTAACCGGCTTAAATGCAGAAAACGGGCTCCTTCATCATGGCTTATGTGAATCAAGTTCGCTGGTGTCACAATTAAGGGAACACAATTGCAAATCAAAAAATGAGTTGGAAATGTGCAGGCAAATTCAAGGGAAGTTGTTGGCTGACATCAAGAATAGTTTTGATCGCGTGTCGAAGGGTACACAAGAAACTGATATACTTTCTGTCAAGCTAGCAAGTTTTGAGGAAAAGATATTAAGTTTACATGTTCAAGAAGAAGCAATGGTGGAAAGATCAAAATATATGGGATCTGAACTTTCTGCTCTAGTGAAGGAATTGGATGCCATGGATAAAGACGAAGAGCTTAGATTACTTGAAGAAAAGTTCATGGTCGGTTTGTTAGAGAAAGAGATCGAGCTCATTATTCTATCAGCAAAAATGAAAGAAGAAGATTTGCAAAGAAAGGATCTTGAGAAAGAGAATAAAAACATGTGTATGGTTCTTGAGAAGTTTAAAGAAGACATTGATATATGCAACGTGAGTATCCAAATGAAAGACTCCATCTTGTTAGACAAAGAAGCGGAGGTTGCCATTTTGCACAAAAGTATTAAGGAAAAAGAAAGTCAAATGTTTGAAAAAAGTCAGAATTTTGAAGCGTTGTCTCGCAAATTTAAAGAGGAGTTAGAGATTAAAGATATGGAGCTGCAGAACGTAAGACTAAATGTTGAGGATATGAAATCTGAAAACTTGAATCTTCAAAGTGAGATGGACATGAAGGAGGAAGTTCTTGAAAGTTTGAAAGCTTCTTTGGAGGTTCTAGAGGATGAGCTACGGTTGTTAAAGGAATTCTCTTCCAATAAACAGGATCAGAAAGATGAAATTGAGGAATTCAAAGCTTCTTTAAAAGTTTTACAAGATGAGCTAAACGAGACCAATGTAAAAAATCAGGCGCTTGAATCTCAACTAAAGGAGAAAGTTGCAATAATTGCCATGCTCGAGGCAGATGTTTCAAGAGAGGGTGATTTAGTAAAATCATTATTTTCCGAGATTGAAAAACTGACAGAAAGTGTCAAAGATGCCTTGAAAGCGAAAGAGACATGTGAGGTTGAGTTGGTCGAGGCGAAGAAAGCTAATGAGAGCATGGAAATGGAGTTGGTTCAATTGGAATCTGATCTTTCTGAAATAAATAAATTGGCTGAATCACGAACAATTGATCTAAAAAGTGTTAAGTGTAAGAGGGATGATCTCCATGCCCAACTTCTTGAAGTAAGAAAGGAGTTAGAGATGGCACAGGCCCTCGCTGAAGAAAATGAGGCAATTGCTACCGAAGCTAAACAGGTAGTTGATCTTGGTATCATATGGGTTGGTTTGGGTTGACCCATTAGCACTCTCCCAAATTTTTTTATTTTCTTGAAAAAACCTCATTCATGATATATTTCATTATAATTGTTTAGATGGCTGAGACAAGCAGACTGCATGCTGAAGAGAAGGATGAGGAGGTGAAATTATATGAGAAATCTGTTGAAGAGCTTGAGTTTATTGTGAATGCCCTTGAGAACCAGGTGAGCGTAAAAAGCAATACATCTCTCTCATGAATATTTTAACATTTCTTTTGGAGCTTTGTGTGTTGTTATTATTATGATGGTACTGATTTCAATTGAAAAGGATATTTGAAAATGAGTCAATGTGTTGTATCTTTAAGGTTGAGATGGTCAAAGGAGAGGCTGAAAGGCAACGGTTGCAACGGGAAGAGCTAGAAGTAGAGTTTCAAGCTTTTAAACAGCAGATCCACACTGTCCATAGTAATGACTCAGAAATAAAAAGGTTTGATAACATAGCACACCGAAGTAACATTACATAATATGAGAAAAAAAAATAATTGCTTACTTTTCCTTACACATGAATTTTGCATCTTACAGGCTTCTAAATGAGAAAGAGAGTAGTCTTCAAGAGTTCCTTCAACGTGTCCAAATTTTGGAGAAGGAGATTGCCTCAAAGGATTCAGAGGTGCATGTTCTTCCATGTTGATTTAAAGTTTTTTTCGCTTAAAACATTTTAAATTTTTTGTGTTTTCTTTCATAGATTCTCCAGCATAAAGGTCACATCGCTGAGCTCAATCTGCATGCTGAAGCCCAAGCTAGAGAGTATAAACAAACTGTAAGCAACATCCTTGTTACTCATAAGACGCAATTGTTGGACCGATGAAGGTTGTAGAAAGTTCTAATTGTGCTATCTTGTTTCCGGTAAGCAGTTTAAGACACTGGAGGCAATGGCAGATCAGGTTAAATCTGATAGTTCTGCTCCACTAATTTCAAATTCACCGTCAAAGAAACTAGAAAAGAATGCATCAAGGGCAAGAGGTTCCGGTTCTCCTTTTAAATGCATTGGTATAGGTTTGGTACAACAAATGAAGTCTGAGAGAGACGAAGAGCTTGCAGCTGCAAAACGTAAAATTGAAGAGCTAGAAGCATTGGCTGCTAGTCGGCAAAAAGAGGCATAGTTTTTTAATACTTTTCATGCATAGTTCCAATTTTTTGTTGCTATCGTGTCTTATATGCATCTTATTTTCAGATATTCGCGCTGAATGCAAAACTGGCTATGTCTGGGAGCATGACCCATGACGTGTTGCGTGATTTATTGGGCATAAAGTTGGATATGACTACTTATTCGGTATAAATCTATAAACTTGTTTCTTTTCTTGATTCCAATGCGAAATGCGTTTCCGAGTTTTGGGATTAATTCTTAACCAACCCGTGGTGGTTTGTTTGTGTTTAATGACAGTCGTTAGTAAACGGCCACCAAACTGAGGAAATAGATGACAAGGCTCAAATTCATAATGCTGAGGTACATTACAAGGTATAATGATTAATGAAGTCTAACCACACAATGATATGAAGATTTAAATTCCATTATTCCCCAAATCAATTTCTGTAACACTAGTGACAATCTTTTTATTCTTGCAGGAAGAGGATGTTATAAAGCTAAAGAAGCAACTGAATGAATTGGTCAATGAACGAAAAGGGTAAACTAGGCATCTAAGTAACTTTGTTTTTATTTGAGGAAATTAACATTTTCATTTCATGGGTCTGGTTAGAGCGGTCAACATGACCACGTCTGGGGTTGTAACTGCTCAAGACTGAGTTTTGATCTGAGGAGATTTACATTTTCATTTTTTGGGTCTGGTTAGATGTCTCAAATTGACGAGGTCCGGTGGTTGGGTAACTGGTCAAAGCTGGTATATTTTTTGTATAGGTCGAAAGTTGACAAAGGTTAGGGTGGATGTTTTTTCAATGATAGTGTTATTATGATTTAAACACTTTAGGAAGTTTTTCTGCACTAAAATACCATTCAACTCGTTTCATCAGTCTCCCTTAACCTAATGTTTTCACTTTGACCTTTTTGAGATGAAAATATAACTCAGAGCGACTCGTATGTAAAGTAAAGGGGGTCAAAGTGCCACCTCTAGGTCTGATAGATGATAGAAATTGAGATAGGACTATTATATAAAAGACACATGTTATTTATTATTATTATTATTTTAATTTTTGATAACTAGGTGGCTGGAAGAAATTGAAAGAAAACAGGGTGAGATGATTGCAGCGCAGGTTGCGTTAGAACAACTCCGTCAAAGGGATCGTTTACTTTCAACCGAAAACGAAATGTTCAAGGTTTGAAGTCCTAAATTAATACTCTTGATGCACTTTAATTCTTTGTGTAAACTTCTGCTAACTTGCTGTTTATATTTATAGACTGAAATCGGTAATCACAAGAAGAAGGTCATGGAGCTCGAAACCGAAGTAACCAAGTTATCAGGGCAGCAAAATATTCAACAAAGAATCCACCATCATACCAAAATAAAGGTAAACTATAAATATAAAATCCCATTCCTTGATCTCAGATTGGTCAGAAATGCCATTGATATAGATAAGTTTTTTAATTAATATTTGCAGGAAGAGAACAATGCATTAAAAGCTCAAAATGATGAACTGAGTAGTAAGTTGAAAAGAAGCGACGTTATCCTAAACCGTGTTAAGGAAGAACTTGCTAATCTACGTGCAGCCCACGGGAAGAATGCCTATTATGTGGAAACGGAGCTACAACTCGCTGAAAATCTTAAGGTTTGTTTCATGATCTTTATTGTTGGAAATATTAAGGTTTAGATCATTTTAGGAAATATTAAGTTATATTATGGTTTGACTGTTACAGGAAACTGAAGAAGAGAGGGACCATTTAGCTCAAAAGTTGGCAGCTTTATGCACCAGTATTTTAAAGGTTAGTTTGGTATATAACTATCGCAGAGGTGGCGTAATGGGTGGGTGATGCGCGTTGGGTAACAAGTCAAAACATGTAGTTTTTTACATGGGTTTAAACTCTTCAACTAATATGAGAGAAAATTGCATAAATTCAACAGGCAGCAGGAGTAAACGGCCCAACATCTGATGTTAATGTCACCATGGCCGAAGAAGCGTTGGAGCAGTTCCAGAGACGCGTGGCTGCCCTGGAAAGGGAATTACAAGATCTACAATATAAGGTATATAGTAATAATAATTTTGTTGCCCTGTTGGGTTGACTAAATAATCTTTGGTCAACTTCAAGTCTATGAGGGACTAATGCATTTGTGAACGGGTTTAACAGAACAGGATTTGTAACGAACGTGCAAGATTGTCTGAACTCACGCCACGAACAGCTAATGAAAACAGCCGATCGATTCCATTTCTTTCTACTTTAGATCGGTGAAGCTCGTTTGACAACACTTGAATTCAAGATTTCTTGGAAATGTGTATGTTGTATAGTTTTGTGATATAGGCTTGCCTCATATGAAAGTTTGTTGTATAGTTATAGAACATATGTAAAAATCATTCAACTTTGGCCTCATAAATATAAATTGTCTTGAAATTTTATCATTTGGATTACTGAAACTTGAAACTTCTAAGAAAAATATATAGAAAGTCTTATTTTGTTCAACTTTGACCTCATAGCTATGCTTGATGTCATCTTTAAACACTTGTTCTATTTTTATAAACGTTGGTCACATTATTACACACAATATACGAAAATGGTTTTTTAGTCGGTTTCAATAAAATTTCAGCCGTTCGATGGCTTCATTTTATGTTTCGCATGCCTGAATTGAACCTATAGTTAGGATTCTTTGTGTCACTGGTTTTATCAGACATAGTCCCTAAAACAACGTATCATCAAAGTGGGTTGTCTTATTGTTTAAAATTGTTGTCTCGCTAATTTTGTTTCTATGGGTATGGGTTATCTCACATTGATCTTGTGAGTTAACATTTAGCCATATTGGTTACAGGATTCACTTGGGTTTGATTTCTGGCCAATTATTTTAACAAATGTTTAAAAAGTTTTGACTCGTGACAAAAGTTTTGGTTTACGATTGATTAATTGATCGAACCAAATCTGATGATAGCCAATAACTATTAATCTGAAAATTAACCGTACCTTAAGCAAAAGTTTTATTTTTGGTTGATGGGGGCTCAACAGTCAAAACTGAACAGAACAATGTGCACACCCCTAGATGTTACTAAGGTAGGGCGGAGCGCTACTAACAAATGGGGTTGGTATCACACTATCCCATGGCAACACTGTCCTTGGTGGCAGGGTAGTGGATGCTGGTATGTTTCACGGGTTGATTACCATGGATGGAATGAGAGTGTGGGTTTTTGTCTTTTATGTTGGGTGGTTAAGGGCAGTGTTGTCTTCAAAGTTGTGTTTTAGGGTACTGAATCAGTGGAGTGAAGTGATGTGACAGTGCAAGATTTGTGAAAATCAGGATTTGTGAAAATCAGAATAGTTCAGTGAAGTTTGGGGTTGTACCCCACCCTCCCTGATGAACCGTGCATCAACCATTTAAGGCGCATATAAAAATGTTGGCTAAGAGTTACTAGAACCATGGTTTGACGGGACGTTCGGACTAAAGATCAACCGTAATGTATGTAGACAAAGTTATCAAATCAAAACTCTAAAGTCATAACGTGCCTACACATTTATTGGAATTAAAGATATCAATTTAAGTATAAGTGATGGGTGTATAAGTTGAGGTTTTAAAATCACTTAAAAATGAAAATATTTTTATCAAGCTCATAAAAAAACTTATAAAACTAACCAAAGTTTTATATAACAATTTAAGCTATAAAAACTATAAAGAAAAATGACCTAAAAGTTCCAAAATTCAAATTGATTACTTAAATAGATCTTTTGTAGATAAATCAATAGTTTTAAACAATATGATGTGATATAAAAATGTGATATATCGTAAATATCTTTACTTAAATCTAATGAACGAAACAGCTGCAAATTTCACTTTTATTCCTTTACTTTGTTAAACATGAGTTATTAAATAAGTAAGATATAAATATATGATTAATCATCAATTGGATCTGTGGCGCAATGGTAGCGCGTCTGACTCCAGATCAGAAGGTTGCGTGTTCGATTCACGTCAGAGTTCATTTTTTACAACTTTTATTTTTATTAATCTACTTATTGGGGTTGGGTCACAAATCGGTAATCAAAACAAATGAATATCTGCAACTTTTCCTTCCACTGCACGTTTTTGTATTTGAATGACTTTCACGTCCTAATGGACTTACTTCATCATTTAATCCAATAAGTTTGTAGCCCATTAACCTTAAGTCCGACAAACCGAACCGGCTTGAGAAAGAAGCCTGAACAGACACCAGTTCGGTTGTTGGTACAAACATGTTTGGTTCACATTTTATGTTTTTTAAAACCTGTAAGATGAACGGAGAAAAAACGTAACTAGAACAACCTTCTACTTATAAATACTTAAAACGGTTTAACAAGTCAACACGTTTTATACGGGTCAATCCAAACCAAGATGTTTTAGAAACGGGTCAGCCCAAACATGACGCGTTTTTTAAACACGTCATGTTGACCGACCCCAAAACCTGTTTTATTTCGCGTCATCAAGAATTACCCGCCCTAATTAAACTATTACATTAAATTAAAAATAATATGAATATCACCCATCATTAATCTCTAACATCTAATGCAAATATAGTAATCAAAAAGTAGAACCATCAGATCAGCTGTTTCAAAGTTCACAAAGATCACTAAATTCATGTTTCTACACAAATCATTTGACAAATCAACAGTTTATGTGTTACAACTTGGCTCCCTTATAGCTACAATAAATACCCACATGCCTACAGTTTGTAAATTCTAGCCATTTCACTAGTTGGTCAACGGTCAACTCCCAGAGCAAAAAGCACAGCCCTCATCAACCATAAGCTACCGGACTGCCTCCCCTGAAAAGCCACTGCCATAGCGAAGCAGATCCCGTTTGTACGCTACCATACGACGCAGCTCCCGATTGCACACTTCCAGCCGCAACTCTGGCTTTTCTCAACTGTCTTATCTTGAAAGCGTCTTTAGGCTGTGGTTGGCTTTGAACAGTGCTAGTGTCATCCTCATCTTGCCCTAAACAGGTCAAAGTATGTAAAAAGTCAACGTAAGCCAGACCGACGCCATTTGTATATAAACGGGTCATACTTGCCAACTTTATTAACAGATATAGATAGAAGGGAAAGGTTTATGACATACTGTCTGCGTCTCTTTTTTTCCCACGTCTGTCTCTTGGTTTGTACAAATGGGATTTGCTTGATCCAGAAACATCACTTGAAGCCGGGCCCACTTGTGCTTGAGTCGCTAGTTTCCCAGGTTCCGCAACTGGTAAAGTGCTTTGTAAACATATTGATAGAACGTAATCAACATCAGGCAACGGACCTAAACCATGTCGCAAAAATGGTCAAAGAAAAGTTAACTTTCATGGCAAAAAGTCAATACGAATAAACGACGTTACCGTCTGCAGGGGGCAAACTTGCTATGAATGCTGGCCAGTGCAGGTGACAAGGCTTTTGGAATGGCATTCGGTACAGTTGGCACTCCACTAGTGGTTAATACTGATGGTGCGCTAGAACTAGGCAGTGGACTGAGCAGTAGATGGAAGACCAGGTGTGGTTAAACCTGAAGGAAGATGATACATATAAATGAAAGGAATAAATAAAATAAAAATTTACATTGTAGCATACCGGGCTTTTGTCTCGGGTCATAAACCACCATCCTCGAGGTATCTGGATAAACAAGTTTAGACGATATGTTTGAATTTAAGAGCTGTCCTGATGTTTTATCTGTGCATTAAGAAGATCAGGTATTATCAGTAATTAATAATTAAATAACCTTTAAAAATAAGTACAATATTAACTAGAAAACCTGCTTCATTCGCCAGCGTTGATTTCTCAACTTTCTTTTTCATGTTACTCGAAAGCCACTGAAATAAAACAAAATCTGAGTAGAAATTTTCACACACGCACACACGACCTATTGATATTATCATTTAAAAAAGTTTTAAGAAAATAATGTACATCTTGACGAGATAAATGTTCGAGTTCATTTGTAGAGCATGGCCATAAATCCTTAAAACTGTATCTTGAAACAACATCTTGCAAAGAATTCTCTAAAGCCCGATGCTCCTTCGTCATTTGTTCTTGCGAGGGGCTTCTTTCCTTCTTTGTTCCACCTGTAAGAGAAAAAAAACATAGAAAACATGAACTAGATACTACAAATTATAAAACAGGGAAGTACAAAGTAGGGACGGTTCATAAACCGTTAAAACTAACCAAACTACCCAAACCAACTATTTTGGCCGGTTTGAGATTTATAGGGTCGGTTCACCATTTGCAAAACCAGTTTTAACGAATTACTTCACGCTTTGGAACTTAGAACTGGCTGTGTACTCCGGTTCAAACTGGTCAAACAGGCCGTTTACCTTTATCATATGATTTTTTTATTCATTTTTGCAAAAAACTAACACATACACATACTAATGATCTTGAAAATAAACAAAGAAAATTCAGTTCAAACAGCCAAATCGTCAAACCAAACCGTCTTAACCGGTGTGGTTGGACCCAACCAACCCTGCTGGTTTTGCTTGGTGCAGTATTTAAAATCATAGTGATCAGTTCAGCCCAAAAATTCAATCAAAACTGTACCGGACCATGAATACCCCCTATACAAAGTATGTTGAATTACCTTTAACATGCTAGAAAGATCTCCATATGTCTGGCTCAAACTGAGAGAATCTCTTCCAAACCTACAGCACAATCACTTAATATGCATTCATTTGTACTAGATACAACCAAAGTGAAGGATAACGCATAGGGCTGTAAACAAACCAAACGTTCGGTGAACAGTTCGTAAACCGTTCGGCGGGAAGTTCGTTTGTGTCCGTTTATTTAATAAATGAACAAACAACGAACAAAAAATTCCGTTTGATTAACTAAACAAACAAACACGAACAAATGTCTCGTTTGTTCGATTGCGTTCGTGAACATTCGGCAATGTGTTTGTTTACGTTCGTTTATTTATATCCTTTCGTGTATGTTTGTTTATGTTCGATCATTAGTTAAAACTTAGGATAATTATGAACTTTTGAATTAGGAATATTATGTATTCATGCCTATGCCTAAGTAATTTTAAATAATTTGACTTATCGACATTGTTTAGTAGATGTACTTTGTCTAACGGTTACTATTAATAATGGTTTTTTAGTTAGTTCCATATTAAATGCTTGTTTTTGTTTGTTTGTGTTCAAGACCCGTGTTCATGAACAGTTCGCAAACAACTGAATTTCTTAACAAACAAACACAAACATAGAATTATGTTCGTTAGTGTGTTCGTGAACAGTTCGTTGTCCAAGAAACCTTAACAAACAAACACGAACAAAGCCTTGTTCGTGTTCGTTTGGTTCGTTTACAGCCCTAACGCACCTCAACAGACTCTTCAGGTGGAAGTGAGGCTTAATGCCCGTTCAAATAAAGCCCTAATATTCCTATCATCATTCAAGCGAGACAAAAAATCTGTCATACCTGCAACAAAGTAAAAGAATTATGAATGATTCACAAAACGACCTCAAGATGCAATCTTTAAATGACAATAAGGATAGGGAAACACATACTTACTCAAGAATGTATCCAGGCTCATGCATAAATCTTTTCAACCCTACTTCAAACACATTATGTGCAATCTGTTTACAGAAGGAAAGAGTAAAATAAATTTAGGCATACATTAATGTAAATGTAAGATGTGGTGATCAATATCAAACTCAAAGAGATGAACAAATACAATAGATAGTGGAATTTACCTTCGCATCCTTATCCATACAAAATGCCATTGTTGCATAAGCAACATAAACATGGTAAGTGCAATTTGGAGATTTGCGTGCATCCAAAAAATACTTTTTAGCTGCTTCAACACCTTCTGTTCTTCTTAAGAATCTAATAAACTGCATGATAAGTAATAATTGTTTACAAAAAAATAAAAACAAAAAAAAATGCCGAAGAAAATAAGTTTTTCTTTAAATATATAAACATAACAAAAAAAAAAATACCTGTATATGTGATAATGCAGTTGCATTAGCACCATCACCCAAAAGGCTTTCATATACTTTTTTTGCAGCCTGAAGGACAGAAATATTAGAATATTGGACGCTCAAAGGAATATGCAAAGGAGGAGGAGAAACGCATGCCATTATTAGTATAATACCTGAATCGCCCCTCGAGATTCCTCAAGTTCAGCATAAGCATACCTTAGCAATGCACAATCTAAACATGAAGTTAGTCAACACAATTAACTACGAAAAGCCTATCAAACAATAATGATGTACAGTTTTTACTTTTAAACGAAAATGTTTATTAGATATACCAGGAAGGGCTTCAAAGATCGTTGATATACTTTGACTGCAGAATCTATTGAACCACATTTTGCATGCCATGTAGCATAGTCAAACCATATATCCGGGTAATGGTATAAATACATGAGACACTGGAATGAGAAAATAAGAATGTCATTATTTTAGGGAAAAAAATGAAGATTGACGAGAACAACTAGCGTAAGTTTAAGTGTGTAGGAATGTCACTAAAACCCTTGATAAATGAACAAAATGTGCCTTTTAATTACAGTAAAATACTATTAAAATTAGAAGGATTAACTTAATTCATATACCTGCTCGTATGTAAATGAGATTCGCTTGTTAGCAGACACAGTATCTATCCTTTGAGGATTTTCCCTGAGATATTAAATATTTTGTATTAATAAGATGAACTACAAAGCCTTAAAGTTACACATAATTTATGCCAAATTTAGCATTCAATGAATAAATTATGGAACATTAGAACCACAATGAGACAACAATGCCAAAAACTACATAAGCAGCTTGGATTAAAAAAGCATGAGGCACTCCGAAGCGTTGAGGGTCCCAAAAGCTAAGGCGAGAAGCAAGACCCTCAAGTAGGGCGACGTGTTGCTCTATGTACAACCAAAGAAGCTTTATGTACGAACACAAGTTGGCATCTTTCTCATCTCTTTTACAGATCAACCCTTTTTTACTAAGTAAAAAAAAATCATACTTTTCTCAGTTGGTTGTTTTCAACCTATCAACCCTCCTACATACCCTAATTTTGGCCAATTTTTACCAGGCATGCATGAGGCACCGCCTCAAGGTCCTGAAGCATTTTCCAAATTTGCTCGCGCTCAGTTGTGCTTTTTAAAACCAAAATAAGCATCCAAACCACTGATGAACAATATTTATATCAAAAACCCGAAAAAACTCCAAACATATATACACATATTTGAACAATAAAGAATAATATCAGATTATGGCATCTATAACTACAAAAGCATGCTTCTTTCTTACTTCTCAAAGGCTAAGAATCTCTTCCATGCCGTCCATTGCAATTCTTCCTGCCAGGGCAAAGAAAATAGTGAGCAAATATATAAAGAAAGAAAACAATATAAACAACAAAGAAAATAGACAAGAAATTACCTTAACAGAACCAGATGGTGGGACAGGCAAGGATGTTCCAATCAATTTCATCAAAGTATTTCTTTCGCTCTCTGTAGACAGCCCTTGCACTGTTATATTTTGGCTGATACTCGGATACCAGTCCTTTAGCCTGTAAATTTATGATAATCATCTATCAAGATAAGGTATTTATCATAAAAATCACCATCCATAAGTGACAAGATGGACGAGTTGGTAATGGGTCAAAAGAAATTCGGGTTGAAACATGTCGTTTTAAATATGTTGGAATAGGACAGACCAGGCTGAGCTAACCCACAAAACACTTTTTGTACATTTTCTTAAAAATTAACCAATACACTAATTCTGATTTGAAAAACAGTATTATAACAATAATAATTTGAATA